>CM059192.1:86112802-86194146 GCA_030323885.1 Branchipolynoe longqiensis
CTGTTGGCCCTGAGCTTGGGGTGTGCGGGTCAGGGGAAGTGAGAATTTTTGGTGAGCCCCATGAGAGTTTTTGGTAAGTCCCGTGAGAGTTTTTGGTAAGTCCCATGAGCTTTTAGTGAGTCCCGTGAGAGCTTTTTATGAGTCATGTGAGAGTTGTATGGTGAGTTAGGTTGGCAGGTGAGTGAGTGGTGGCTGCCGTCTCACCCCTCCCCCACCCCACCCCGCGCCGTCGTTGCGGGGGTGGGGTGGGGTGACAGCTCAACTTCGCGGCCCTCTGATCCCTACAATGACGCTGAATGAGCACCCCGCTCATTCCAAGCTTATCATGAGTATCATTATTATTACTATCATTATTATTATTATTATTATCATTATTATCATTATTATTATTATAGTTATCAGTAGTTTCATTATTATCATTATCATTATTATCATTGTTTTATCAGAATTATCATCGTTATCATCATTATCATTACTATCACCATCATCATCATCACTGTTATCATTATTATCATTATTATCATCATTGTCATCATTATTATCATTGTTATCATTATCATCATTATTACCATTATTATCATTATTATCATCATCATCATCACTGTTATCATTATTATCATTAGTATCACCATTGTCATCATGATTATCATTGTTATCATTGTTATCATTATTATCATTATCATCATTATTATCATTATTATCATTATTATCACCATTATTATCATTATCATTATTATTATCATTATTATTATCATATTATTATGATCATTATTATCATTATTATTATAATTATTTCTGATACCAGATGGGATGGCCAAATGAGTTGAGCATCCTTCTCCTGATTTAGGTAGATGATACTTGATCACATTTAGCAGAGAGGATGCGGTGGCCGAACAGGTAGAGCGCATGCCTCCCGTCCCGTCACTGTACCCGTGTTACTATTATGCTGACATCAGCAACTACAGTTTAGTTTATTTAGGTAGCGTATACTCTACTAGTTACTCCCACAGTCCTGTTCTTGGGAGAGGGCTACTGAACAATACCAATAGAAAAGGTGTCAGAAGGCCTCGTTATGGCTATAACCCCATGGAAATGTTAAATGTATGGTTACAATGCTTCTTTCTCATAGCCCGCCAGTATCTGAGTGACAACCTTATGGAACCATGCAGATTAATACCGACCCACCCAGGGACGAAGCTAATGACTAACATGTGTATACATAAACAATGCCCGTACTCATAGAAGAATGAAATCACCGAAATCTAGCAAACGGAAATGGAAATAGCCCTGTATGGGCACGGCCATTTGTATACTCATGTTGAATAATCAAAATCCAGCAAATGGAAACGGAAATCGCTCGTCAACATTCTGCGGCGAGGCTGTCCAGGCCCATAGGCCCATATTTACGTTATTTGGGGTCAGCGATTGGTTAATAATATACTTGTGTTGAATAGCATAGGCCTAATAATAAACAAATAATTCTCTGGGCATTTATATGTATGTCAATAGACTAGTTTGTAATTCCAAACTTCCATGTTTATGCCAAATTGTTATGTATTTCTATTCATTTTGAATAAAATAGAAGTTTTGTACTACGCGTATGTCTTTGTTTTGCTGTCGACTCAGTTTTCAGCATGCATTTCTATGGTTTTCAGTGCCCAATATATAGACAGTTTCGTAATTCCTACTAATCTGGGCGGAGTTGTGGGGGGCGGTCCTAAGCATTGCTTATTCATATTACACTTTAATAGTCTATAATCGAGCCCTTTCTGTGGCTGCCATCTTCATTTTTTGCATTATCGCCAATTTCACCAATTCTACGCTGATATAGATTAACATTGGACACTGGAACTAGGAGCTCCATTTCATCTTTATATATATACGAAAGCAGTTTTTGCTCGCATTTAGACATAGTTGTCATTCGCTCCTACTGTGGATAGGAGTGAATCTTGTATCTACTCATCTGTTAAATGAATGGTTGGTTGTTGGAATTTAACGTCCTGGCAACATCTTAGGTCAATGAGGACGGGTACTGACTTGTGACAGTGCGCAGTCATGACAACTTTTATAGTGCTGTCCCACTGGGAAATCAGTCCGCTTGCACCATAACCCAATATCCCACTCAGTCACATTATCCTGACAGTGAGGTAACCAGTCCTTGCCCTATACTATTAATGCTGAGCGCCAGGCTAGGAAGAGACAAGTATCAATTTTATAAGTCATTACTTTGACCCGGCCAGGTAACTAGTTGTGCACTGATCATGATAGAAGTCATTAAAGCAGGCCGATGAATATCGTAAAATGTCGTAAAATGACGTTAAATGTCGTAAAATATCGTAAAGTGTCTCGGTCTGAGAGCTGAGTAGTGTTCGGCGTATTTAGCCACCATTCAGCCGCCATCAATGTGGGAGAGGGGAAAAAAGCAACAACAACAAAAAAAGCTGGCACTGGTGGCGCCCCCCGGCGGACGGAGGGTGAATAACCCTAAGTGTGTATTTGATGTGTCAGGGCTCACTTAGCTCAGGGATATTTGATGCAGTGTGTGTGGCGTCCCATTCAATACGGGTTTGCGCACCAGGCGAAATAAAATCCTCACCTGTGTGGTGAGTGTGGATGTGTGTGTGTGTGGGTGCGTGGGTGGTAGTGTGGGTGAGTGTGGGTGTGTGTGAGTGAGTGTGCATGTGGGTGTGAGTGAGTGTGGGTGGGTGAGTGTTTGTGTGGGTGGGTGTGTGGGTGGATGTGTAGGTGCTTGGGTGGGTGTGTGGGTGTGAGTGAGTGTGGGTGGGTGAGTGTGTGGGTGCGTGGGTGGTAGTGTGGGTGAGTGTGTGTGAGTGAGTGTGCATGTGGGTGTGGGTGTGTGGGTGGATGTGTACGTGCTTGGGTGTGTGTGTGGGTGGGTGAGAGTGTAGGTGTGTGGGTGTGAGTGAGTGTCGGTGGGTGAGTTGAGTGTGTGTCGGTGTGTGGGTGTGGGTGGATGTGTAGGTGTTTGGGTTTGTGTGTGCATGTGAGTGTGTGAGTGTGGGTGTGTGAGCTTGTGTGAGTGTGGGTGGGTGTGAGTGTGCGTGAGTGCGTATGTGTGGGTGTGTGGGTGTTTGTGGGTGTGTTGGTATTGGCGTGGGTGTAGATATTTGTGTGTAGATATATGTCATGTCATAAGTCGGTACTCATCCTGATATGACCTAATATGTGGCTGGAACATAAAACCTCCATGAGTCATTCACTCATTGGAATAGTGAAAGCTCTGAAGAACGTTAGGTAAATAGACCCTTTCCATTGAGAATCTCCCGTAAGCTGCTACAGCAACATTAGTTCTTGCCACTGCTACCAGAGGGCGGGTTGATGGTGGAAATCCTCTATAGACCTTTTCCAGAGAGCATGCTGCACAGTGAGCTGCTAACCACAACAGTATTACTTCCACTGACATCAGAGACTGAATTGGTGGTGGAAATCGTCTATAAACCTTTTATACAAAGAATGCTGCATAGTGAGCTGCTTATTGTGAGGATTATTACTTCCATTAACACTAGAGATTTGGTTAGTGGTGGAAATCCTCTATAAGGCCATTTCCACAGTGCATGTTGCACGGTGAGTGGCTCCCCACAACACAAGTTACTTCCACTAACATTAAGAGATTGGGTCGATAATGGAAATCCTCTACAAAACCTTTTCATACTTCACAGTGAGTTGCTATCCACAACACAAGTACTGCCATTGACATCAGAGGGTGGGTTGTTGGTGGAAATCCTCCATAAGACGGGGAATGCTGGCTTTAAACACGTGCTTTGGCTCTGAAGTATTCCTGGCTGCATACCCTACAATCGAGTCACCCACATTGCATTTGTTTTGTTTGTTCAGTGTTTTATGTCCTGGCAACATCTAAGGTCATATCAGGATGGTCCACATTGCGTGAATGCAAACACTCCGTGCCACGTCGGCAGCGACTCAACAGAAATTTGAAATCCATTAAATACGGGTATTCCAAGTTTCGCTGGTCTCTCAGGAAGGACTGGAAGCTGTGACCTGGCATGCCACGTCACAGCTATTATTACTCAATGAACGCGACACAATAATATGTAATTTGGATATTGTCTCTGGCCGGCATAACTAAGCCCACCAAACGTTATTAAATAAAAAATCACACGGACGACTGACTGCCACTCAGCTATTTCGGCCGGTTGCCTGCGGTCCAGGCCCAATTGCCCTACTTCACAGATCATACCTGGTTCCCCAGGCTGCTCCACCAACTCCTCAGGACCATAGAACACATCATAATATTTGCAATGAACCAAGAACACATGAAGTAACTGTATCGGTTAGCGCTCAACCAATTACAAACAAGTCTCAATAACATTTGCCTAATAATATCTATATTAATTAGAACCCTCCAGCCCTCTGCTCCAACAATTACCTAGAAGCATAGAAGTATCAAGTATCTGTATCGGTTACCACCCACCCAGCTACAACCGCCAGTCTTAATAATATTTGCATAAATAATATTTATACTACTCATAACTTACGTGGCGGAAGTTGGGGGTTGGTGCCACTTCCACGCTATTCATCAGAGGGCAGACTTTTGGTGGGAATAGTGTAGTGTGACACTTATCTTGTTTCCTCCAATGCGCTTTCATTGAACTGGGTCAGTCTTTGATAACTGACGCAGGGTGGAAATGGTGGCAGGGACTGCTGGCTATAAAAATGCGCAGTGTTTCTGAACGTTCCTCTCTGTATACCCGAAAGTTGATTTACCCACATTGCATTTGTTTTGATTGTTGAGGGTTTTATGTCCTGGCAACATCTAAGGTCATATCAGGATGGCCCAAATTGTGTGAATGCAAACATTCAGTGCTACGTCGGCAGCGACTCAACAGAAATTTGAAATCCATTAAATACGGGTATTCCAAGTTTTGCTGGTCCCTCAGGAAAGACTGAAGCTGTGACCTGGCACCCTACGTCACAGCTATAACTTACATGGTGGAAGTTGGGGGTTGATGCCGCTCCCAGCGCTATAATCCACAATAGACATTATACTTTAAACTTACTTTGCACTGATAATCACGTGCGTCCTGGTTAGGAAACTTGGTAGGGTTCTTCCCATGCATTTGTTTGTAATGGCGATCATAAGCCGCGTTCACACGGGCAGTGCTTTGAGTCGGTTGAAGGCGGAAGTGGATATCTGCGCATGAGCAAGTCCAGACTAACCAGCACCAGTTTCGGTTAGTCGACGTCGGCACGAGAGAGTGTGGGTTCGACCTAGATCTGTTTCGACTGAATCGTATTGTTTTGGAACAGTCAAAACTTCTGCTGGGCAGTGAAACCCTAAAAATAAATGATGAAAAAAATATCTGTGCACAGCTAGCAGTTTCATAGAGCAAATTTACCGGAAAGTCAACACACTCAGGTCTCGACTGTCACATCCTTAATCCGCCTCAAGTAAGTCGGTTGCGTTCACACGGGCGATATAAGTCGAATCAAAAAATTTGGTTCATATAAACCACCTACAGAGGTCGTATAGATGAAGGGATCTAGCTGAATCAATTCAGCCCTAAATCGCTTTAGCGTCGCGTTCACAAGGCGAATGTGCGTCGAACTAGGCAAGTCGATTTATATGAATCGATTTAAAGTGCATGTGTGAACACAGCTATGGTGAACTTCCGGTATAATGGTGTATGTGTACTCACAACCCCCCCTCCCCATTTGGGTTATAAAAGCTGTAATTAGTAACCAATTTAGACATTAGAAAAACTATATGACTAACAAAAACCAAATATATATATATATAGAGTGAAGCCCCTTTATATTATAACGCGATCATTGGGTTCCATAAAATATCATCATGAATAAAGCGAGGTCGCGCTAAATCGGGGTTCAATTGACTGAATTAGTTTTGAATTGTGCATGTTATCGTAACATGATTAATTCGCGGAGTGGAGGCAGGGGGGGGGGCTCACCGACACACCGACCTGACACCGCCTAGCCTAAATGCCCAAACTAACCACGAGCCGACTGCCTCCATGGCGCCCCCTAGCACCAACGTCGAACTATGCCCCCCGGCTACAGGAGGAGCCAGACCCAAACTTTCAAAGCAAAAACATCACGTGACCAAATTCAAACCAACTACCTCCATGGCTGGACAACTCCTCCAGGCGCCAACCAGACAACTTCTCCACCTTTCTTCACCCACCCACCCACACCTCTAAGTAATGAAGAGTATGGGAAGGGTTGAGGGTTCGGTTCCAGTCCATATTTTATGCCAATGAGGATCGAGGTGGCCACGGACTCATTGTATTGTACCCAGCATAGCACCAGGAAAACATTGACCCTGACCTGAACTGTACATGAAATTGATGAATAAAGAACCATTGTATACTACTTCCTGTCTCCACCGTGTCATGAATTAAAGAATTCCGGGTCCGATAATGCATGGCGTTGTATCCGAATTCGCGTTAAATCGGGACACGTAAAATAGGGGTTTCATTGTATATAGGTGTTCTGAGTGAGAATTATAACAGGTGTGGCCCTGGCTTGGTGTGGATTGCCTTAATTCCCAATATATATAATATATCAAATATATATAGGGTGGGGCTGCAGTGCAGTGTACACTTTCATGTAGCCAATACACAGGTACAGGTACGAGCCACTTCCACATCTAACCCGAGAATACTTCATCACCCACCTGTCCCTTAAAACAGAGCAGAATGTGTTCCTTTATTGTTCATTTTCCCTTCCTTTAGTGGGAATTGCGAATGTAGATATCGTATTTAGGTCAGTTGGGTGGTCAGAAAGCAGGGAAGCAAAGATAGCTTGTTGGAGGGAGTGGAGCTGGTAGGGTAAATATAGGTGAAGTAGGATATATTGGTGGATATGTTAGGGGAATTGTTGGTTTAGTGGGCCCAGGAGTGGGAGAAGGCGAGAGAAGGGGGAGGAGAGGAGAGAGGGATGTGAAGATGATGAGGAGGAGGAGGAAGGAGAGGAAAGGGTGGGTGGTGGGAGAGGAGAAGAGAGGGAAGAGGATGATGAGGAAGGAGAGGTGAGAGGAGAGGGAGGAGAGGAAGGAGGAGGATGGAGGTGAATGAGAGGCAGAAGAAAGGGAGGAGGAGGACAGGGAAAAGGAGAATGGGGAATGGGAGGGAAGAAGGGGAGAGGGAGGAGCAGCGAAAGATGAAGAGGAGGACGAATCGGAGAGGGAGGAGGGAGGGAAGGAGGAGAGATAGGGAGAGGGAGGAAGAGCGAAGGAAGAGGAGAAGAGGGCAGAGGCTGGCGTGAGAGGAGGAGATGGAGGATGGGAGAGAGGAGAGGAAGGAGGAGAAAGACCAGGAAATGGGAAGGAAGAAGAGGAGGGAAGAAGAGAAACAGAGTAGGGGATAGGGGAAGAAGAGGAAGAAGGGGACTAGTTTGTTTGTTTATTGGGGTTTTACTTCCTATCAAAATCTGAAGTTTTATCAGAATGGTTGTCGAGTTGTGAAAGTGCACACTCATGGCGACTTTATAATACTGCTCCACGGGGAGACTTGGTCACTGGCGCCATTACATGATATCCCACTCAGTCACATTATCCTGGTACTGAGCAAACTAATTCTTGCCCTATCCTATTAATACTGGCTAGATAGTGGCAAGAATAAATTCAGTAAGTCATTGGTTTGATTTGATTGGAGTTTGAATCTGTTACATCCTACATGAGAACCCAGCCGGCACTCTTACCAATTCAGCCATCTTGTCTGGTCTACAGGACTAGACGACGAGGGGCGATCAGAGAGGAAATAGGTTTGCGGCACTAGTTAGAACCCATGCAGCAGGTAACGATGAAGTATATCAGCAATTGTCTCTCTCCATACAACCTTCAGAGACTGGACAAGATGGCCGAATTGGTAAAAGCGCTGGCTGGTTTCTCGTGTGAAAGTTTGCTGGTTCAAACTCCAAACAAATCAAACCAATGACTTACAAAATTTACACTTATCACTACCGAATCTGACACTCAGCATTACTAGGATAAGGCAAGGACTGGTTTGTTTAGTGTCAGGATAATGTGACTGAGTGGGAAATTGGATCATGGTGCTGGTGGCCTGGTCTCCCAGTGGGGCAGCACTCACTACGAAGTTGCCATGAGTGTGCACTGTCACAATTCGGTACACATCCTGATTTATGTTGCCAGGATGTAAAATCCCAACAAACAAAAAAGTGTGTTGTCGACGAGTGTTTTCCAGGCATTGTCCATGTGGCCTTGATACAGTGGAAAGCAGACGGTGCATACAAACAGACATGCGGTTCGTCATTACAAACCTGGATTAAAAACGTGGATAGTGCTTTTTGTTCGGCCATGCAACCAAAGTCACAAGTTTAAAACCTGTTTTTGAAAAAGTGTATAGTTTGGATGCGGATGTAAACAAAATTAACGGAGTGGTTTTGGCTTTCAGCTTTATTTCCTGCACATGTTGGATCAAGAGGTCATGGAAGTTGGTTGGTTGGTTGGTTGTTGGAGCTTTACCCCCCTGAAATAGCTATGCTTATATCAGGACGGGTATCGACTTGTGACAGTGTGCACTGATGGCGACTTTATAGTGCCTCCCCACTGGGAAATCAGACCACTAACACCATGACCCGATATCCCACTTAGTCACATTATCCTGACACTGAGCTAACCAATCCTTGCCCTGTCTTAATAATGTCGAGCACCAGGCTAGGAAGCGACAAGTATCAATTTTGTAAGTCATTGGTTTGACTCGACCGGGAACCGAGCTCCTGCCCTTCCGCACGTGAGGCCCGCGCTCTACCGATTGGGCCACCGTGCCCCGAGAGGTTGTGGATGTCGGGGATGAGTTTGGGTATTGGTGTAGGTGTAGGTGTTGGTGTGGGTGTTGGTGTGTGTGTGAGTGTGGGTGTGGGTGTGGGGTAGGGTGGAGTGGGGTATTGGGATCGTGTGGGAGTGTTGATGTGCTATTGTGGGTGTTGAAGGGTGGTGTGGGTTGAGTGGTGGTTTGTGTTGGGAGGGAGGAGGGGGGGGGGGGGGTGATGGGAGTCGGGGTTCAGTGAGCGTTAGTGCTAGTGGAGTGGTGTGAGGTGTTAGTGTGAGTCTGTGATGTTGAGTTGAGTTTTATTTAACCATAAGCATCTAGTAAGGTAGATAGAAGATTCACCCCGTACTGACAGTACAGGGGTGAAAACCAACCCATTAGAAAAGCTGGCGAAGAATTTCGACATGCTGGGGAAATTAATTGAGTGAATAATTTCTTAATTTAAGAATCAAAATATATTCTTTATATATGTTTTTATAATTACCCGCTACCTTTGAGTTGAAAAATATAATAAAACATCTAGTTTAATCAGAATTAAAAGTGAAATCGATGGCATTCTATGGCCGCCATCTTGTCTTTTTGCATTCTCTCCCATTTCACCAACTCTGTGCCTATATAAGTATCCATTTGATACTGGATGCAGGCATTTTACTTCCTGTTCTATACTAAAGCTATTTTCGCCTGTATTTACACTACGTTGTTGTTGACCCGTGTACCAAAAGCACCGGGTGAATCTTGTATCTACTAGTACGGTCACTGTATGGCTTCCCCAAGGGGTGATCTTCCATCCAAGCAACGATTGTTTAATTAAATTAGAGTTCATAGTTATACAAAATGCACTGTTACAACAAATCAGCGATTAAAATCGTGCTTCCCCGCTGTGAAATCAGACCACTGGCACCATGACCTGATATCCCACTGATACATTATCCTGACCTTAGGCGTGGATTTGGATGTGTTGGAGGATGCCAAAGTCCCAGAACATCCCCCGTGGTCGTTGAGAAAGCCATCGGTTATCCTCCGACTCACGGAGCTGAGGAAATCTGGGACACATCCACTCGAGTACAAAGGACTGCATGCAGAGATTCAAGGCCAGTTTGCAGACCACCTCTCCATATACACTGATGGTTCGAAAGACCAAAGCCGGGTAGCTGCTGCGGCAGTCTGCCGACGGGAAAGATTTGGTGTACGTTTGCCCGATCAGAGCTCGATTTTCACTGCAGAAGCCCGAGCACTCCTTCTCGCTTTGGAGTGTATCGAGGTATCCAACCACACTAACTATGTTATATACAGTGATTCCTTCTCTTGCCTCCTGGCTGTTGCTGGACTGAAAACGAATCACCCTATTCTAGCAACGGTCATTTATAAAATGAACCAACTGACAACGGATGGGTATGATATCCACCTGTGCTGGGTGCCTGGCCATGCTGGCATACAAGGAAACGAACGAGCTGATCGGGCTGCGAAGAAGGCCCTGAACTGTGATCTTGAACCGTGTCTGATCCCTCACTCTGATCTGAAACCACTAATAGCCACCCACATAAAATCCAAATGGCAACATGAGTGGGATGAAAACATCAATAAACTTAAAGAAATTGAACCATCTGTGGGAAAGCCACCACAGACTCATGCGGGAGGTCGGCGGGACCAAGTGGTCCTTAGTCGCTGCCGTGTTGGCCACTCGTGGCTTACACATGCTTTTCTGCTCAAGGGGGAACCTCCCCCTGAATGTATTGGGTGTCAGTCCCCACTGACACTCAAACACATTTTACTAAGTTGCGTTGATTTTTTGGCCCTGCGCCAACGGTTCTACACTGCAGGCAGTATGCATGACCTTTTTACTAAGGTAAAACAGGAAAACATTTTAGCCTTTTTGAGGGCAGCTGGACTGTACCACCTTATATAGTTTACTAAATGGATTCTATTAATTATTAATGAAACTTTTCTTTTTCTATGGGAATTTGTTTCCCTTGACCACAGATATATGATTGTGAGCTTTCTAATTTAATTAGTGTCTATTGGCACATAATTGATTGTCTGCTTTTACATGTAAAAGCGATGGTTTGAACAAAAAACAAACATTTCTCGCCGTGAATATGGCCTATGCTGCCGACACGGCGTAAAGCAACCACCAATCAATCAATCAATCATTATCCTGACACTGAGCTAACCAGTCCTTGCCCTATCCTATTAAAGCTGCAGAGTCTGAAGAAATGATCAAATTTTCAAAACCAAAACAATGATCTAAATTTGATTCTACATATCTAGCTTGGATACTGATGCACTTATTAGGCATTTGTCACCACACAGAAGGGAATAGTGAGGCAATTGAATAGATCATGTTACTGCAGAATGCTGTGGTGTCAGAGTTTTACATGGTTGCAAGTCAAATATTTCAAAAGTTAGCCACTTAAAATTAAAGTTACTTCAAGCTAAAGTAAGGTACATTATAACGATCAACCTAATGTATTTATCTCAGAAAAATTCTGAAACTTGAAACCATCGGACTGTGCAACTTTAATGCCGAGTGCCGAGCTAGGAAGTGACAAGCATCAATTTTATAAGTCCTTGGTTTGACTCGACCAGGATTCGAACCCATGATGTACCAAACCGGGAGATGGACGCTCAACTCATACGGCCATACCGTCTGGTAAGGTGTTAGGGTGGGTCCGTGTCTGTGGGTGTGTGTGGGTGTGTGGGTGGTTCTAAGTGCAAGAGGATTTCTGAGCGATGGTTGTTGGCGAACAGAACTGCGCATGCGCTGTTGTAGATACAGTATCACAGAGATGATACATTGTTAGTTTATTTACAGACCAAAGCGGGATGTGGGGTGGGGGGGGCGGGGGAATTAGGGGCTTTTGTAGCAATGTAATCTGATCCAAATCAGTGTATGTAAAGCTAAGATTCCATATATACGTGGGATGCGCCATGTGGATGCGGCATGTGGCATGAAGTACCTATGCGATTTCCTGTCTTTCTTGCCATAAATATGTGAAGGAAAGTCAAAGTCACTGGTTTCTCTATGGGAAATGGAGCCCCATTTGCATTTGTATTTGCATTCGCATTCGCATTTGTATTTGCATTCGCATCCACATTTGCATTCGCATCCACATTTGCATTTGCATTCGTATTCGCATTCGCATTCACATTCACATTCACCTTAACATTCACATTCGGACATATGGAAGCACTACTGCGCATTTACATGCTTTTCCATTTTTTGTTACATTCGCACTCACATACCGCATCCAGCGTATGTGGATTCTTAGCTTTACACGACCTGATCCAGATGCGATGCAGTATTGTTGTTACACAGCACTCTCTATCTCACTCACTGCCTCCAAACATATAGAAATATTGCACCGAGGTCCTGATATGACCCTAGATGTTGCCAGGATGTAAAACTCCAACAAGCAAACAAAAGACTATTACACCTAGAGCAGGATTCGAACCCACACCTCTTGCCATTTCAGGGATAGTGTACTAACCGTTACACTACCTGATGCAATCACCCTATCCACGCCCACCTGTCTATGTGGCTCCTTGCCTGAGACGTCACTGTTGAGTACTACGCTCGTTCCCCTGAAATTGTAAGTTTTAAAAGTTGTTTACATCTATAGATTGTTTAATGCTTACCATTATATACATACATGCAATGTGCTTACATATATATATATACACACACTGACATCACACAACTTGTACATAATCCTGGTCACGGCACCAGAGTTGTTGGGGTGACGAAAATGGGAAGCATTGCACCTAGAGAAGGTTTCGAACCGACACTTCTTGGCATGGGTGGCTAGCAAGATAACCATTAAACCACCTAGGCTCCCTGATGCACCCATAAAACCACCTAGACTCCCTGGTGCACCCTATCCACGCACACCTGTATATATATGGCTCCTTGCTAGTGTACCTTCAACAACCTTGAAGTTGCATAGTCCGATGGTTTTGAATTTCTGTATTTTTTCTGAGATAAATATATTAGATCGATCACTAGTATCTACTTTACATTAGTTCAAAGTTACTTTTATTTTAAGTGGTAAACTTTTGAGATAATTTTAATACAAACATGGAAAATTAGTTTTGGCAAGCTTGCTAAAACATACACCATAGACTTCTGCAGAAACAGGTTCTGTTAAATTGACACTGCCTTCTACACAGAAACAAATGCTTAATAAGTGCATCAGTATCTAAGTTAGATGTGTAAAATGAAATCTAGATAATTGGTTTGGTTTTGGAAATTTGATGGAAGTCACTTTATCTTGCGTAATAAAGCAACTCCCCTTCTCATATTGTCTACTTCTCACCAAGTTTCTTTATGTAAATGTTTAATGCTCTTATAATATGAATTGATTGTTACTTGTGGTTAAAAGAAACACAAAGAGATATAAACACAACATTTTCATTTCAAACAAACCATCTTCTATAATATTCCCCGTCTTGATATGACCTTAGGTGTTGCTAGGATGTAAAACAACAACGAACAAACAATTTATAATATACATACACACATATGCATCAACTAGCTATGCAGATGTCCTTCAAATAATGCATATCTCCTTCAAATAATGAAAAGAGTTGTCATGTCAGCTAATCCACCACAAGGAGCTATTGACCTGCAATCCAGTCCTGAGATGACCTTAGATGTTGCCCGGACGTAAAACTCCAACAAAATACTTGACCTACCGTCACAATATGATTGGTGGAGTCGTTTTAACATGCATAATAAAGTGACTGAGGAGTGACTTTATCGTGGGAGTCAGAATATTATCTCACACCGACTACACAAGTCAGACCATCTATTCAGATTGGCAGGACCACTTGTTTGAATTCTCAGGACCAGTCCCCGGTCCCCATACTCACGTGGTCAGAGTGTTACATTCGCATCAGTGACTCGAATCGTTGTCAAGACCGGCTGCTGGAATTAGCAGGACCGGCTTCTCATATAAATGAATCTGGCTCATCATGGTGAGACCATTTCGTCACATTAGCAGGACCGGTTGAATATTTATGTATATTAGCAGCATTGGGTTCTCACATTATCAGAACATGGTCCTTAAATTAGCAGGACCGGTTCTTCACATTAGCAGGTCTGGTTCTTCACATTAGCAGGACCGGGTATTCACATTAGCAGGACTGGTTCTTCACATTAGCAGGACTGGTTCCTCACATTAGCAGGACCGGTTATTTACATTAGCAGGACTGGTTCTTCACATTAGCAGGACCGGTTATTCACATCAGCAGGACTGGTTATTTACAGTATCAGGACTGGTTCTTCACATTAGCAGGGCTGGTTATTCTCAGTAGCAGGACTGGTTCTTCACATTAGCAGGACTGGTTTTTCACATTACCAGGACTGGTTCTTCACATTAGTAGCAACTGTTCTCATATTAGAAGGACTGGTAATTTTAATTAGTGGGACCAGTTCTCATCACATTAGAATGCCTATTTCCTCACAATATCAGGACCGGTCCATGTCATTAGCAATGCCGATTGAAAGACTGGTTCTTTTAATTAGTGGGACAGGTCCATCACATTGGCAGGACTGATTCCATAAATTATCAGAACCAGTTCCTCATCTTAGCAGGACCGATTTCACACATTATCAGGACCAGTTCATTACATTAGCAGGACAGGATCATTACATTAACAGGACCGGTTTCTTATATTAGCAGGACCAGGGCCTTGCAAATAGCCGGATAGTTCCTCATGCTACCAGGACTCAATGCTGACATCCATCACCCGAGTACTCGAAGACCAGTGTTATTAACTTGTTGACACCGCAATCATCCCATCAGCTACCACCCATCTAAGCACCATCCCTAATTACCACGTGCCATCCACCACCCACCACCACCACCACGACCAGCACCACCACTAGCAGCACAACCACGACCACGACCAGCAGCAGCACCACTACTACCACAGCAACCACCACCACCACCACTAGCAGCACCACCACCACTATCAGCAGCACCACCACCACGACCAGCAGCAGCACCACTATCACCACCACCACCACCAACAACACAAGCACCACCACCACACCACCACCACCACCGCCACCACCACTACCACCACCACCACCACTAGCACCACCACCACCACGACCAGCAGCAGCACCACTACCACCACAGCAACCACCACCACGACCACTAGCAGCACCACCACCACTATCAGCAGCACCACCACCACGACCAGCAGCAGCACCACCAACAACACAAGCACCACCACCACACCACCACCACCACCACTACCACCACCACCACCACTAGCAGCACCACCACCACGACCAGCAGCAGCACCACTACCACCACAGCAACCACCACCACCACTAGCAGCAGCATCACCACCACGACCAGCAGCAGCACCACTATCACCACCACCACCACCCACAACACAAGCACCACCACCACACCACCACAACCGCCACCACAACCACCACCACCACCACCACTAGCAGCACCACCACCACGACCAGTAGCAGCACCACTACCACCACAGCAACCACCACCACCACCACTAGCAGCACCACCACCACTAGCAGCAGCACCACCACCACGACCAGCAGCAGCACCACTACCACCACAGCAACCACCACCACCACTAGCAGCACCACCACCACTAGCAGCAGCACCACGACCACGACCAGCAGCAGCACCACTACCACCACCACCACCAACAACACAAGCACCACCACCACACCACCACACCACCACACCACCACACCACCACACCACCACTACCACCACCACAACCACCACCAATAGCAGCACCATCAGTACCACCGCTACCACCACCAGCACCACCACCACCAATAGAACCACCACCACCAACACTAGCACCACCAGCACCATTGCCACCACCACCAGGACCACCACCAGAACCACCACCACCAGCACCACCACCAGCACCACCACCAGCACCACTACCACCACCACTGTCCTCCCCCACCGTGGCGTGCGTCTGCCCCGCCGGGATGGCCGAATGAGTTGAGTGTCCTTCTCCATTTTGGTAGATCATGGGATTTCGAACCATGGTCGACTCAAACAAATGACTTAAACATTGCTACTTGACACTTCCTAGCCAGGCTCTCGGCATTATTAGGATAGAGCAATGACTGTCTGACTCAGTGTCAGGATAATGTGACTGAGTGGGATATCAGGTCATGGTGCTGGCAGAATGGCCTCCCAATGGGGCAACTCTATGAAGTTGCCATGAGTGTGCACTCTCACAAGTCGGTACCCGTCCTGATATGACCTTAGATGTTGAGGGAACATAAAACTCCAACATACAAATAAACAATCTGATATGACCTCAGATGTTGCCATGACATAAAACTCCAACAACCAACCAACCAACCCACAAATAAAACAACCATGAGTGCGCACAAGTTGGTACCCATCCTGATATGACCTTAAATGTTGCCAGGACGTAAAACTCCAACAACCAATCAACCTCTCTGCCCCCCTTACACACACCTAACATCAGCTGTGTTAGTCCCACCTGCCAGGAACTATCGATCACGCAGCCTCACCCCCCCCCCCCTATTTTGGTGGTTTATTTTTATTATTTTCTTCTCTGGAATTTCTCTCCACTCCCCATCCCCAAATGTTGTTTACCCGCCACGTGTAATTATGTATGTGTTAATAGCCCAATTGAGAGGGTGCCGTGATTTGAAATGGGACTGACTGAGCATTGCTTCAGCACACTTGCAATCATTTCAACCAGCAATGGGACCTTTCAGTTTGCATAACTCTCTGGTCAGATGGCGCACCATGCCGGTCTCTGGAATGCTTTGATTGAATAGAAGCAGTTCCTTCTACTATCAAGTGTGTCTGAATAGGAGGGGGTATAGGGGTGTGTGGTGGGTGTGTAGGGGTGTGGTGGAGGATTAGGGATATGGTGAGAATTTTGGTGTGTGTGGTGGGGGGTGGGGGGATTTTGGGGTGTGGGGTGGGTGTGGTTGGGGTGTAGGTGTGTGTGGTGGGGGCGTATGTTTGTGTGGTGGAGGTGTAGGGGTGTGGTGAGGATTTTGGTGTGTGGTAGGGGGGTGTGGATTTAGGGGTGTGTGGTGTGGTGGGTGTGGTGTGGTTGGGGTGTAGGTGTGTGTGGTGGGGGCGTATGTTTGTGTGGTGGAGGTGTAGGGGTGTGGTGAGGATTTTGGTGTGTGGTAGGGGTGTGGATTTAGGGGTGTGTGGTGTGGTGGGTGTGGTGTGGTTGGGGCGTAGGTGTGTGTGGTGGGGGCGTATGTTTGTGTGGTGGAGGTGTAGGGGTGTGGTGAGGATGTTGGTGTGTGGTGGGGGTGTGTGGATTTAGGGGTGTCTGGTGTGGTGGGTGTGGTGTGGTTGGGGCGTTGGTGTATGTGGTGGGGTGTATCTTTGTGTGGTGGGGTGTATCTTTGTGTGGTGGGTGTGTTGTGGAGGTGTAGGGGTGTGGTAAGGATGTTGGTGTGTGTGATGGGGGTGTATGTGGATTTAGGGGTGTGTGGTGGGGGTGTAGGGGTGTGTGGTGAGTGGGTATGGTGGGGTGTTTGGGTGTGGTGGGGGGCTTAGGGTCGTACCTTGAACGCTGCCCTGGCATTCTTCATTTCTAGGATAGTTCATTACACTATCTAGGCTCTATGATGCAATAACCCTCCCTATCCCTATCCTGTATATGTGACTAATTGCCTGAGCGGTTAGTGCAGCCTACTATACTTGTCCCCATTGAATTGTAATTTATCCCCTAAGTAAATTATGTCCTTAAGTCATTTAATGCTTACAATGACATACATGCAGGCAATGCACTTACATGTACAGTACAACCCCGTTAAACCAAGCTCGGTTTAAGCTAGGATTCCTTACACGCGGTATGCGGCATGCGGCATGCGGCATGCGGCGTGCTTACGGGATGGGTCCTTTCACCCACACCCACACCCACACCCACACCCACACACAGTGTCAGGTTTCCTCACTACTGTTCTCTATGGCAAACGCAGCAGCATTCGCATGCCGCACAGATCGCTACATGGACCGATTCAGTATTCGCATGCCGCATGCTGCATACCGCATACCGCGTGTAAGGAATCACCCCCCATTGATTTAGATGCTTTTCGATTTTTTTGCCGCATTCGCATTCGCATACCGCATACCGCGTGTAAGGAATGCATGCTTAAACCAAACAATCGGTTAATCCAAACTTTTTCAGCGGCCTGGCAAAATACTACCATATAAAAAAGTTGGTTAGATCCAAACAAATTTCTAGGGTCCCTTCCAGTTTGGTTTAATGGGGTTATACTGTATATACATACACAGGATAGGTTCAACAACCATTCAGCATGTAGCTTGTATGGGATCCTGGTCACGGCGCCAGTGTCATGGGGGTGATGCAAATTGGAAATATTGTGCCTAGAGCAGGACTCGAACCCACACGTCTTGTCATTATGAGGGTAGCATGATAACCATTACACTACTTAAGCTCTCTGAATGGTCTTCCAGAAGGGCATCACTATAAAAGTCGTTATGAGTATGCATTGTCATAAGTGGATACCCGTCCTGATATGATCATATATCGTTTATGGGTTGTTGGAGTTTTACGTCCTGGCAACATCTAAGGTCATACCAGGACGGGTACCGAATTGAGACAGTGCACACTCATGGCAACTTTATAGTACTACCCCACTGGGAGACCAGGCCACCAGTATCATGACCTAATATCACACTCAGTCACATTATCCTGACACTGACCTAACCAGTCCTTGCCCTATCCTAGTATTAATGCCGAGCACCAGGCTAGGAAGTGACAAGTATCAATTTTGTGTAGTCATTGGTTTGACTCGACCGAGAATTGAACTCCCGACCTTCCACACGGAAAGCCTGCACTCTATCGATTCGATAACGATGTCGGGTATATGACCATAAATGTTGTTAGGACGTAAACAGACAATGACATCCCCAAAATCCACATTCTCATAATAAATTATGCTGAATATACTGATGTCCCTAGCTTATATTAATATTCACATAATAAATAGGTTAAGAAGTTTGTTATATTTAGCGATGCCTCTAGAGCACATTGATTGTTATCATCGGCTATTGGACTACAAACATATGGTCATTCTGACATATAGGAAACCTGCTGCCACCACGTATTTTCCAATACGCAGCAAAGGGTCTTTTATATGCACTTTCCCACAAACAGAACAGCACATACTACAGCCTTTGATGAACCAGTTGTGGACCACTGGTTTATAATAGATTATAAGGCGTAAACTAATATCTTTAATGCATATTTATGGAATGCATTAATTAATTATCCGCATATTATTATTAATTATGTAATTTTTGTGTAATTGTAATTGTTATCTGCTCTGTTTGTAGTTGTGCTGATATATGTCAACTCACTCCCATAACATCCAACTGCTATTTGACGTCCTTGAGGGAGGCAGTGAGCGACCTGGGTGGCAAACTGGTCTGCTACTAGGCACGCACCTTTCTGTTTCCCTTTTCTCCCTCCAGGTGCTGCTGCCATCGCCCTGCTAATACACGCATAACAGATCAAACGTCATACAACCATATACCTAATGTGCCATCCTCAACCAACCACCTCGTCCTTTCCACACTCACACCCACACCCACACCCACACATACCCACATACACACATACACACATACACACCCACACAAGCACACAAACACACCTACCTGCTCCCTACACACCACACACCCACACCCACACTCACACTCACACCCACCCACCCACACAAACACATGCGCGCACACATACCCACATACCCACATACCCACATACCCACATACCCACATACCCACATACACACCCACACAAGCACACAAACACACCTACCTGCTCCCTACACACCACACACCCACACTCACAGTCACACCCACACACACATACGCGCACACATACCCAGATACGCACCCACACAAACACACCTACCTGCTCCCTACACACACATACCCACATACCCATATACACACACACACAAACACACCTACCTGCTCCCTACACACCACACACCCACACTAACACTCTCCCTCACACCCGGGCACACACCCACACACCCCCACACACCCGCGCACACCCACACACACACTACCCAACCCACACACACACTCACACCCCCACACACAAACACACCTACCTGCTCGCTGCACACCACACACACCTTCCGCCGTCTCCACTCCAGGATGGGTGCCGATACCATACACACTCACACACACAAACACCACACACACACTCTCACCCACCCACACACAAACACACATACCTGCTCCATACACACACCACACAACCCACCCACACCCGAGGGTCTCCATTCCAGGGTGGCTGCCTACACCACACAGGGGCGCCACCTGGTGAGGTGGGCACGGTGTGTGACAGCTGGTGGGGAACCAGTTCAGTGTGGAGTGCTGCTAGTGCCTGGTGCCTGGTGTTTTAAGCCGGTGGGGAAAGTGCTACTGGTGCCTGCTGGTGCCTGGTACCTGGTGGTTCCGCTGGTTCTCCTTCCGGAAGTAACTAAGTAGTCACAGTGAGCAGGGGAACAGCGCCAGACCCGGCCGTGTGACGTGAGACGTGAAACGCTGAAGTTGTGAGTAGTATACAGCAGCGGCGGTTTTGAGCAGGCGATCCCGACGGGACCAGCGAGCGGCCGGGGGAGGCCGGCGGACTGACGGGCAGAGGAGGCCGGCGGACGGAGGGCCAGGGGCGGCCGGGCGGGGAAGGCGGGAGGAAGGACCAATCAGAAAACCCTGGAGGGAGCAGTGCCGAGGAGGAGGAGGAGGAGGAGAAGGCTACACCTAAATACACACCTCATGACGCACCACATACAGGAGAAGGTAGCATCAGTCAGTGGAAGAGGACTTCCTGGAGGGTAGCAGCAGAGGCGGCGTGGATGATAGGTACAGGAGGAGTACACATAGAGCTATTCTGCCACGGCAGGCGGATTCAGTTGGGTTTATTCATAGGCATAGAGCTATATATGGATTTATATATAGAGAGAGATGTTGGATTAAAATAGCTTCTGATTGTGTCATCATTTGCAAAGTTATAGTGATAGCGGATTGGACTATTCTTCCCACGCCCAATTAGTTGTTTGATTGTGGCTTGACGGCCTTGCAACAACTGGGGGTATATCAGGACGGGTCGCCGATTGTTATGAGAGTGCGCACTGGTGGCAGTTTTATAGCGCTGCGCTACACGGATACCGTCCTATCGGATTTGTGACTGGATAATCCACTACTCAGTCACGTTATTCTAATACTGCGCCAACTATCAGTGATTGGTATAGTCTGCGAACATTCTACAATCACACAAGGTACAGTGATATAAGCCGATTTTTGTTGTTGTTGTCAAGACAAATTTTGTTGTTGCCCAAAACAAATGTACTTCTTCAGAATTATCAGACCAGATGCGATGGCCAAATGAGTTGAGCGTCCGTCTCCCGATTTGGTAGATCGTGGGATTCCAACCCATGGGTTTTAATCCTGTTTGAGTCAAACCAATGTCTTAAAATTTGATACTTGTCGCTTCCTAGCCAGGCACTCGGCATTATTATGATAGGGCAAGAACTGGTTGGCTCAGTGTCAGGATAATGTGGCTGAGTAGGATATTAGGTCATGGCGCTGGTGGCCTCGTCGCCCAGTGAGGCAGCACTATAGAATCGACATGAGTGCACACTGTTACAAGTCGGTAACCGTCCTGATATAGTCTTAGATGTTTATGTTTGTTTGTTGATTTACGTCCTAGCAACATCTAGGGTCATATCAGGACGGGCACTGACTTGTGACAGTGCACACTCATGGTGACTTTATAATGCTGCCCCACTGGGAGACCAGACCACCCGCACCCTGACCTGATATCCCACCCAGTCACATTATCCTGACACTGAGCCAACCAGTCCTTACCCTGTTCTAATAATGCTGAGCGCCTGGCTAGGAGGCGACAAGTATCAATGTTAAAGTCATTGATTTGACTCGACCAGGATTCGAACCCACGAACCAACAAGGGATACGGACGCTCTTACTCATTCGGCAATCCCGTCTGGTCATATAGCCTTAGATGTTGCCAGCATGTAAAACTCCAACAACCAACCAATCGATCAATCAGAATTATCATGACCCATTATGATGCGTCATAGTTGCCACAGCTGGTATATCTTGAAACAACCAGTTCTCTGGGAGGTATTTAGTTTGTGGGTTTGTTGTTGTTTTTCATTCCGACAACATCTCAGGTGTATATCAGTATGGGTGCCGATTTGTGAAAGTCCACACTCATGGTGACTTTACAGTGCTGTCCCACGACCAGACCAGGCCACCGGCACCTAGATAAAAGATTCACCCGGTACTTGTAGTACACGGGTGAAGACCAGCCTTATATAAATACGGGCGAAAATAGCATTAGTATGGAAGTGAGGCTCCAGTATGTGGCTCCAGTATCAAATGGCTACCCATATTATGCATATAGGCACAGAGTTGGTGAAATGGGAGAGAATGCAAAAAGACAAGATGGCGGCCGCAGAACGCCGTCGATTTCACTTTTAAATCTTATTAAACTATATATTATATTATATTTTTCAACTCAAAGGTAGCGGGCTATCAATAAGACATATGTAAAGAATAATTGTTGCTTCTTAGATTGTAAAATTAGGCTCTCAATTCTTTGACCCGCATTTTCGCCAGCTTTTACATAAGGTTGGTTTGCAGTACGGGGTGAATATTGTATCTAACCGGCACCATGACCCAATATCCCACTCAATCACATTATCCTGACACTGAGCTAACCAGTCCTTGCCCTATCCTATTAATGCCGAGCACCAGGCTAGGTTGCGACATGTATCAATTTTGCAAGTCATTGGTTTGACTCGGCTGGGTTTTACACTCCTGACCTTCTACATGGGAAGCCTTCGCTTTACCAATTCGGCCACTGCGTCCGGTTAGTTACAGCATATTTAATGTTGATGGCCACTTTCAGTAGGCTGTGAGTATTTCTAAGCTGCTAAAATGATTGAACTGAACTATGCTTGAAGTTGCATAGTCCGATGGTTTTGAGTTTCTGCCATTTTCTGAGCTGAATACATTACGGTGATCGTTGAAATCTATTTTATTTCAGTTGGAAGTAAATTATATTTGGCGATATTTGACGTCAATACATGCCAAATTAATTTTGGCAAGCACGCCAAAGCTCTGACACCATAGACTTCAGTAGTAAGAGGCTCTATTAAATTGACTGTTTACGACCATCTATGCAGTACCAAATGCTTACTAAGTGCACCAGTATCTAAGGTGAATATGTAGCATCAAATCTTGATAAGTGTTTTGGTTTTGAAAATTTGATGTTTTCATCAGATTATGCAACTTTAAACTCATGGGTCACTAATTACGGAAGCAGTTCATTGCGATAGAGATCCCTAAGGGGAATATCATTAAGCCTACTTTGACTAATAGTGAATTTAAAGTGTTGTAACCATGCTTTATGACCTACAAAATTAAAAAGGAATGTTTGGGGTACATTACTTGATTAAGCAGCGGAAATTTCAATCGCGGACGATTGGTCTTCCTCATTCCACTGTTACCTTGTCCTATCCTAATAATGCCAAGTACCAGACCAGGTAGCGACAAGCATAAACTGTTAAGTCATCGCTTTGACTTGACCAGGGTTAAAACCTGTTGGTTCGAATCCCATAATCTACCAAAATGGATGACGGACGCTCAACTCATTCGGCCATTCCCTTCAGGACGTCATAGAATGTTTTATTTGAGCTCCACCCCAGTAAGTGTAGATAGACTAATCCAGGACCCTTCCACTGTGTAACCGATGTCTAGTCTTTGTAGTTATAGGTGCCCGTCCTGATATGACATTAGATGTAGCTAGGACGTAAAACAACAACAAACAAACAAAGTTATAGGTGCAATTACCATGCTTAATCAGCTAATATTGGTTGGTTGTTGGAGTCTTACATCCTAGCAACATATAATGTCATATCAGGATGGGTACCGACTTGTGACAGTGCGCACTCATGGTGACTTTATAGCGCTTCCCCACTGGGAGACCAGGCTGCCAGCACCATGACCTGATATCCCACTCAGTCACATTATCCTGACACTGCACCAACCAGTCCTCACCATCATCATTGAGGCATAGTCTAGCTGTGTGCCAAAATGTCATGCTGGTATCATCAAACCCACAATAGTAGTACTACCTTGCCCTATCCTAATAATGCCGAGCACCAGGCTAGGTAGTGACGAGTATAAATTGTTAAGTCATTGGTTTGGCTCCACCACGGTTCCACGACCTACCAACATGGGGACGGACGCTCAACTAATTCGCCATCCCACTTGGTCGAAATAAGCTAATGCAACCCTCCTCCCCCCCCCCTAAATGCAGCTGATATATTCCTACAGCGTGAATATTTGGTTAGAATGTCATGAATATTCATGTTAACTCCAACTGAACATACCCTACATTAAAACTTACTACAACTTTACTAGATGAATATATAAGAATATTTCTGCTTACATTCTAAATACCATGTAAATACCCATAATGATCTGACTAATATTGATCTAGTTATATGATAGTACTGGTACCATATTGCTAGGGAACTTTTGGGTTGCAAAATGGCAATGTAATACATGTGGCAAATTGTGTATTCAACAGTTATTGATTACCTTATTCTATATACCCTTGTGTAAATAAGCCTGAATTGAAAAATGGCTGGAAGACCAGTGCTGCGGCACTGATAAAAGACTTATTCAGCAGAATAAACATATTTACCACCACACAAATTAAAGTTGCATAATCTGATGGTTTTGAATGTCTGTCCTTTCTCTGAGATAAGTATTTTAAATTTATTGTTATAGCCTACCTTACTTTAGTTTGAAGTAGCACTTATTTTAAATGGCTAACTTTGGAGATATAATAAAGAATGCTAAATCAATGTTGGCAAGCATGTACAACCTCTCAGACCATAGGCTTCTGCACTAACAGGTTCTGTTAAATTGACTCAGTATTCCCTTTTATGTTGCAAAAAATATATAATAAATACACCAGTATCTATGTTAGATCTGTCAAATCAAATACACATAATTATTTTCCTTTTAAAGATTTGATGTTTTCATTGGACTATGCAGCAGTAAGTCATGTTGTAATCAGAGAAATCATCTCTTTAAGGGTTTGCTTCCGGGGTTCGATCCCGATAACTTTCATATTGGCGTGGTTAGCGGGTGCTCTAACCAGAGAGCCCTTCCTGCTGATTCATGGGTGGAGATGTGGGTTGGGGGTAAGGAGGCTGTTTGTGTCCACTAGGTTGGCGTGGTTAGCAGTTGCTCTTTTTTTTAAATCTTTTTATTTATTGAGGCTGTATTTATACTGTCCATAGCATATAGGCCCGGGTATTCAGGCTTGTTTTCAATGCAGGCCAGTTGTAGCGTTTGTGTTATCTTACCACACAGTAGCTGCTGATAAGGTATTTGATTGCCTGCATTTCAGTCGCAATGTTTTACAGCTAGGCCATCCTGTTGAGTCATTATTGGAGATATGTGGGTTGGTGGTAGGTAGCCTCTTCGTGTTAGTCACGTGACTTTGGGGGAGGGGCGTGTCTCTGCTTGTCCCAGTAGTGCGTGCGTGGTACATCCAGGATTGATTGTTGGGATTGCTGAGAATGAACAGGAGCGTAGATGTGTTCCCGTGTACACATACAAGAGGGGGGAGAAGGGGGAGGAGGGGGAGGGGGAGGAGTGAGTGGGATGGGGGGAGGGAAGGGAGGTGGGGGAGGAGGGAAGGGGGGTATAGGAGGGTGATGGAAAGTGGAGGGGGAAGGGGAGGAGGTGGAGGAGGGAGGAGGAAGGGGAATGGGGGAGGAGGGACAGGAAGTGGATGGGGTGGGGATAGGAAAGGACAGGAGGGGGGAAGGGGCAGGAGGAGGGGCATGAGGGGGAGGTGGGGGGATGGGAAAGGGAAGGAATGGAGAGGTGGCTGGGGAGGGGAGGGGAGGAGGGGAGGAGGATAAGGGAGAGGATGAGGAGAGGAGGAGGGGGAGTAGGAGAAATGAGGAGGGGATGAGGGGGAGGGGAAGAGGGGGAGAGGGGAGAGGACGGAAGAGGAGGAGGGGAGGGGGTGGAGGGGGGAGGGAAGTAGGATGAGGGAGAGGTGGAGGGGGAGGACCAGGAGCAGCAGGGATGAGGGGAAGGGCAGGAGAGGAGTGGGAGGAGGCCAAGGGGAGGAGGAGAAGGGGGAGGAGGGGGAGGAAAGGTAGGAGGAGTGGGAGGGAGGGGGGAGAGAGGAGGAGGAGGAGGGGCAGGAGGGGGAGGGTGTAGAGGATGACGAGGTGGAGAGGGGGAGGAGGGGTAGGAGGGGGAGAGGGAGACTAGACGTGGTGAGTCAGACACACAGAGCATAGTCAGCAGAGCCAGATGTTTTTGTTCAAATATATTTCCATTGCTATTTTATCTGTTAGCACTGGTTAAAGCTAGTGTATTATAATAACGTTAAAGCAGACATTTATGCCTCATTTAAAATATCTGACGGCCAGGGAACATTATTTAGTGTTGCTTATCATGATATCGTGCTGTGGTGACTACTACTAGTATATTTAATAATTTGTGTGTATTTTTCTTTTATTTTGTTTATCTTTCTATGTGAATTTGTGTTTGGTGTTTTGGGGATGTTATTTTGCCATAGAGGTTTACACTAGATAAAAGATGCACCCCTATACAGAGTACGGGTGACTGGACAACCCTGCTTAAATCCGAGCAAAGACTGCTTCAGTAGGAATTAACTAACAAAGCGGGTGGCGGACGCTCAACGTATTCGGGCATCCCATCTAGTATAGGTAGGTTAACAGATGGTTACAGGGAGTTTAACGCCCCTGCCCTGCAGACTTGCAAACCACTACCTTGTGGTACAGGTTCTTGACAGAACCGAAGGCTAAGGGAGCAAACCCTGAACAGAAAACCATGTCACTGTGGCAGCATCAAGGGCAGTTGATATATGGAACTCCCAACATCTCCCGACCAGCCACTGCAGGGACAAATAGTTTTGCGCCTCTCTGGACATGTTCTTGCCGATGTGAGACCTCTATTTGCTCCCCGAGAGAGTGCCGCTGGTAACTTGCAAAAGCCAGCAGCACTTCAACACTTTTGCAGGCAGCTTTCAGCGACCGACAGCATGATGAGATGATGAAATGATGACATCTTCTTGGTTGTCCATCGGTGGCGATGATTACAGTAGTATTACATGTCGGGAACCCTACAATACTACTGATGACAGCAACTCATCATTTGGGAGGTGGGAGGTGGTAAGAAGGTTATGGTTAAGGTGAGAGGGAGTGACACATTTAAATATCATGTAATCGTTGGTTTTAAAATAACACAACTCTATGTCGTTCAGACATTACATAATCAAACTGCTTTTACAATGTCCATTTAAATGTCATATAATCATACTTGTTGGTTTTAAAATAACACATTAAGTAATTAAAACTTCACATAATCACATTGGTTTTAATATGTCAGTTTAAGCATTACATAATCATACTTGTTGGTTTTAAAATAACAAAGTAAGTCATTAAAATGCATAAAGTGGTCGCATAAAGGGGGAAAAGGGTGGGTGATGGTCGCATTATGTGGGTGGTCCTTGGGGAGGGGTAATTTGTAGTAAAATTGTGTTGCTGCATAGGAATGCTGGCCGTATTTGGCGGGTGGTCGTTGTTTCAGGGTGGTCGTTTAAGAGGGGGACCACTGTAGCGCATTTTGCGCTCTAGATAGATTTCTAAATAATGGAACATTAAAGTTGCAAAGTCCGATGGTTTTGAGTTTCTGAAATTGTCTGAGATAAATACATTTGATCGTTATTATGTACCTTACTTTTGCTTGAAGTCACATTTATTTTAAGTGGCTAACTTTTGAGATATTTAAAGTGGAAACATGCCAAATTAATGTTGGCAAGCTTGTCATAATTCTGACCCCATAGGCTTCTGCAGGAACAGGTTATATTCAATTGCCTCGGTATTCCCTTCTGTGTGGTGACAGATGTTTAATAAGTGCATCAGTATCTAAGTTAGATATGTAGAATCAAATTTAGATAATTGTTTTGGTTTTGAAAATTTGATATTTTCATCGGACTATGCAGCTTTAAGCGAATCAGTGATATATGGAGTCATTATAAGAAAGCATTAATATACATTAACCATTGTAAACTAATCAGATAAATATAGAATAATATACTGTTTGTTTGTTGTTTGTTATTGTTTACGTCCTAGCAATATCTAAGGTCATATGAGGAAGGGTTTTGATTTCTGACAGTGCGCATTGATGGCCACTTGATGAAGTCATTGCACTGCCAAAAATTAAAAAGATACCGCTTGATGAATCGAATAAAATTGTTCATGTTGTCTGCAACATGGATAATTGGGCATGCAAACTTTGTAAACCTCTCGTAACTACGGATGCCTAACTTAAATGCCACCTATCTGATAAGTCTGGCACTATTTTAACATTGCATACTTTATGCCACCTAGCGGCTCTTACAGTAACCTTAAGCCTAGCCACTTCGTCTAAGTAACTATGGGCGCCTGCAGATGTCGCCACGTATTCACTAATTTATACCGATTCTCGAACATGCCATCTAGCGGCATCTCGTGTCAAACATATATAACTCTCCACAGCCGCGCTTTCAAATTACTTCGACATGAGTACCCAGACAAACAAACGAGACTTAACTGCTAGATGTATTTTGCCATCCTATCCGCCCTAATGGCGCTGTCACATTATGGCGTTTCACACCAACGTACGTGATCTTTTGCTGCTATGTCGGGATACGTCAGTATGCATTACACAAGCGTTAAGCGCGTGTTGGTATACGTCAATGTACGTCGACGTTCGTCAAGATACGGCGTCGCACGTCAGGGGGTCAGCAAAGTTTTGTGCATGCACAAAACTTTCGATGCACGACAAT
The DNA here is from genome assembly GCA_030323885.1 of Branchipolynoe longqiensis. Taxonomy (NCBI): domain Eukaryota; kingdom Metazoa; phylum Annelida; class Polychaeta; order Phyllodocida; family Polynoidae; genus Branchipolynoe; species Branchipolynoe longqiensis. The sequence continues at coordinate 86,141,554 of CM059192.1, forward strand.
GTTCAACAACGTGTGGATTTTACGTCCGCCGTATGTTATGTAAGCGCTAGGCGTACGTCGATGTACGTTAGATGTACGGTAGTCAAATGTTGTTCACTACGTCGCACTATGTTGACCTACTCTAAAGGCAGTGGGAACATACAGTCCGCGTACTGACAACGTATGGATAACATACGTCTAACATATGTTTAGCTTTTCTCCAGCATGTCTTGATGTATGTAACGTATGACGTATAGTTCTGGTGATCAAATAATGTATATAACGTTCACAGGTGTTCTGTGAACGTACCGTGAGCGTAATTCAAGTATTTTTTTTGCCAGAAGGTATGTTAGCCATACGTTGGTCATACGTTGGCCATCCGCTGTGTATACGGTATGTATACGTCCAACTTTTCCCCCCACGCCGAAAAGTTTGACCTATCTCGACGTAAAAAAGTGATTTTCTGTGTTGGCAGCACGCTGGCGCCGCGCTGGCGAGATACGTCGTAATGTGACAGGGCCATAACAGACAGGCATATAATGTTAAGGTTTAAGCATATCTAGCCTCACTAAGACATAAAAGACCTTCAATTCATTTAACGATAAGCAAAACTACAAAATAAATGCAAGTATATTAAATGGGCTGGGTTCGTGTTGCTCAATTACGGGTACTACAGAAATGGAGCATTTTTTACGAGGGTGGTATTAATATTCCCTTTTGTACAATTCCCCAGTAGTTCAGTATATATATATATATATATATATATATGTAGGCATTGAGAGCTTATATGTACATCATAGAATTCCAGAATCCATTCCAGAATCCACTTACCCTAAGTGGTGTGTTTACCGCACCAGCAGAGGACTAGCATTTATGGAACCGGTCTACCAACGTTTCACACGTCATAGCCAGCATTCTCCTCCAAAATAAATCCAACAATAAACTACCCTCGGTGTGAACCTCGAACGGAGCGGGATGTAGCTTAGGCGGTAGAGTGATGGTGGATCATCCGATCGATCCTGCTCAGTGGACGCATTTGCAATTTGGGCTATTTTCTGTTCCAACCAGTGGTCCACAACTGGTTCATCAAAGGCTGTGGGTATGTGCTGTCCCGACTCTGGTAAAGTGCTTCTGAAAGACCCCTTGCTGCTTATCGGAAACAGAAGCCTATGTGGTGGCAGCAGGTTTCTCCAAAGAAATATGTCAGAATGACCATATGTTTGACATCCAATAGCCAATGATAAAAATCAATGTGCTCTAGAGGCGTTGTTAAATAAAAAAAACTTTGCTTTTTGTCAACATGGAGGTCAACATTGAGGTCAACATTAAGGTCAATATTGAGGTAATATTGAGGTCAACATTAAGGTCAATATTGAGGTAATATTGAGGTCAGCATTGCAGCCAACATTGCGTCTACATTGAGGACAACTTTGATGTCAATATTGATTACAACATTGGGGTCAACATTAAGGTCAACATTGAGGTCAACAATGAGGTCAACATTGAGGTCAACATTTACGTCAAATGTGGTTTAGATAACCGGATTGCTATTTATGTGAGTTAGCATAAAAGTAAAAGGGTGTTATGTTAATCGCAGAACAATGACTTTTGTTGTAGATTAATGATATTGTAGTAGTCTGCACTGACCTCTCAGGCAAGGAGCCACATAGACAGGTGGGCATGGGTAGGGTGGTGACATCAGGGAGTATAGGTGGTGTAATGGTTATCACAGTGGCCTGGATTGCAAGAGATGCGGGTTCGATTCCTGCTCTATGTGATATATTTCCTATTTTCATCAACCCCACAACACTGGTGCCATGAATAGGATCCTGAATAAGCTATGCGTAAGATGATTGAGTGAGGAACGACCGCACACTTTGACGTCTAGCTACTCAATGGTTTATTCAGCCAGCGCCAGTCTACACTGGTACCTCGTGTTGCTGGTCTCGGCCAGCTGGTTCCTGGCCTGCTGAGCCTCAGTACAATACACAACATCTACTTTTCACAGAGAACAAAAGATAAATGATTCTGGAATATAAAAATAAGTCACTATGCACTGTTTGGTTGTTGAACCTTCCCTGTGTATGTATATGTATAAGTGTGTTGCCTCTATGTATGTAATTGCAAGCATTAAATGACCAATTAAAAGACTTACAATTCTGGGGGGGCGAGTGTAGTAGTCTGCACTGACCTCTCAGGCAAGGAACCACATTGGCAGGTGGCATGACCCTCATTTGCATAACAATGACTTTGATAACTTAGCGAAAGCCCCATTTACCCAACACTGACTTTGTTAACTTGGGAAAAGCCCAATTTACTCAAAGCTGACTTCTTTGGTAAAAGCCTCATTTACACAACGCCTACTTTGACAGTTAGGTAAGAGTCTCATTTACACAATACTGACTCTGACAGCTTGGTAAAAGCCTCATTTACACAACACTGACATTGTCAACTGGGTAGAAGCCTCATTTACATAACACTGACACGACACCAACTGTCACAGCTTTGTAAAACCTTACTGTCCTTATATGACCTTATATGTTGCTAGGGCGTAAAACAACAACAAACAACATGTACCAATTGTAAAGCCCCATTTGCACAATGCTGACGTTGACAGCTTACTAGATAGATCCTCAGCGTTCTGATGAGAACTCCACCATGGATGTCCCTGTGATTCTTGATGAGTCGTGCTGCCTGGATTTCCCACACCCCACACCCCCCACACCCCACACCCTCCACACACCCCTAGGACACGTGCACAGCACCACCTGGGTGCACACCAAGAGGGGCCGAGGCGTGTGATCAGGGCCACCTATTAGGCCACAGTGTGCACACGTGCCAAGGGGAACGGTCTCGTGCTGGCCACCGGCGTCACATGATTTGGGTGTGATTTGGGTGTGATTTGGGTGTGATTTGGGTGTGATTTGGGTGTGATTGGTAGTGTGATTGGAGTGTGATTGGAGTGTGATTGGTAGTGTGATTGGTAGTGTGATTGGTAGTGTGATTGGTAGTGTGATTGGTAGTGTGATTAGTAGTGTGATTGCTAATGTGATGGTAAGAGTACATCGGATTGGGCAGTCCCTTATGCAGTTACAGTAATGTATGTTCCATGGCATCACCATACCATAAGTGGCAGTCCACTGAACCCTCAGCCTCAGTTCTCCCCCCCCCCTCTTTTTTATTTGTTGATGTTCGTCTGTTATTTCCAGTCAACCATATACAATGACAGATACTGTCCAAATAAAAATGTAAAATTTAAGACATAAATGCACTGAGTTTGGTCCCACTGCTTCACTGGTCACAGCTGGTCCAGTGTATTATTAACAACCCCACCCCAACAACATAATTCATAAACTCACATAACTAACTACACTAGAGTTACACTCAAATATTTCTAACAAACTGACATTTATATACTCCTTGCCTAACTGCAACTGAACATTAAAACTTACTACAATTTTACCAACTGAATACAGACGATAACTTCTGATTACATTCTAAATACTATGTAAATACTCACATTGATCTGACTAATATTGATCTAGTTATATGACACTACTGCTATCATATTACTATGGAACTTTTGGGTTACAGAATTTCATTGTGTTACATGCTGCAAATTGTGTATTAAACAGATATTGTATACGTAATTCTATCTACCTTTTGTCTAAATAACCCTTAATTGAAAAATGGCTGGAAGACCAGTGGTTCGACACTGACAAAAGACTTATTCAGCAGAATAAACATATTTACCACCAAAAGAAAGTGATTGGTAGTGTGATTGGTAGTGTGATTGGTAGTGTGATTGGTAGTGTGATTGGTAGTGTGATTGGTAGTGTGAGTGGGGTATGATTTGGATGTGAATGGTAGTGTGATTGCGGTGTGATTGGTAGTGTGAGTGGGGTGTGATTTGTAGTGTGATTGGTAGTATGATTGGTAGTGTGATTGGTAGTGTGATTGGTAGTGTGAGTGGTGTGTGATTTTGATGTGATTGGGGTGTGAATTGGATGTGGTTGGGGTGTGAATTGGATGTGATTGGGGTCTGATTGGGATGTGGTTGGGGTGTGATTGGTAGTGTGATTGGGGTGTGATTGATAGTGTGATTGGTAGTGTGATTGGTTGTGTGATTTTTTTTGTTATTGTAAATATAGTTTATTCACTGAATAAAGTGTTGGCAGCGCCGTAGCACTGGTCTTCCAGCCATGTGACATTACAGTTATTTAAAAATATATGTATTTGTAATCTGATATTGTCATCAGCACCTAGCTCAAGTCAGGTGAAATAACAATATTAATCATTCCAAGACTTACATATGGTACAGTTTGACAATTCACCTATAAGATAGTAACTATATGCTGTATACACACATACTTAGATACATACTTGTGTATTGCTTAGACCGTTACATTACATTGGTAGTGTGATTGAACAAAGTGGCTAACACAATGCCTTGCGCATGCCTCCCCTCGTAGCATCATGAGTTGAGATGAGTTTTATTTAACCACAAACATGTAGTGGCTTCCTCAAGGGGTGATCTTCCATGTTCCAGCCGATCAACCACTGTTTCATTAAATTAAACTTAACTGTGCAAAGGTTAAAGCTAGGCTCTGCATCAATCCCTGGACCAATATTGTGTTGAACGGTCATTATATATATATATATATATGTGAAGTGGGCGAGACTACTCGACCGATTATTTGCGCACATTTTGCGCGGGCACGCATTTTGCGTGGGCGCGCATTTTGCACCCGTTCGCAACTGCAGGGTTCCCTGCTGTAAAGCGTTGCTTGGATACGTCGATTGTGACTATCCTAGCAACGATAGAAGGTCGGGCGTTTGGACCCAGACCCATCGGACGTGTTTTTGCATGCTCTGATGTTTTAGGCGAGATTTAGGCCTTTATTATGGAAATTCCAAACTTATTTATTTACCAGATGTCAGTGTCACAATTCTTAAAGTGTCGTGCATTTCTTTGTCTTATATTAAATTATCCTAGAAACAAATAAGGTTGTTGTATTTTCTCTACGTTTACATTCAGGATAAATTTAAGAACTTTGCAACACCTCTGTCAATGCTAAACTATAAGTATGCCGATCGACGCCGACATCCAATGATCGACACCGACAACTTCCCCCAATTGGCCTCTTTTCGTGATCCTGACTAATATATATACAGTTGGGAATGCCGGTCGAGGCAAACCAACAACTTACAAAATTGATACTTTTCACTTCCTAGCCTGATGCTCTGCATTGTACATGTTACGCCGTAACATGAATAATTCATCACGACAAGCGAGCCCTCTGCGTAACCATGTTAAGGTATCTACAGCAACTATCTTAGTTACCTACTGTAGCTGGTACCAGCAGGTTTTGGTCTGTAGCTCAAATTACTGCTAGCTGAGTTGTAACTACAGTAACTTGCATCTCATACATAGTAACATTACATTTGCATAGCTACTGTTCTGTTGGTTCAAATCACTAACTGTTAAACTGGCATTCATGCAGCTGTTCTAGCCGACCTAACACACTGTACTGGACATTTCTGAACCATCCCACCCACCCAACTATTACACTGTTTACTTGGAAGGGCCGAGTGTCCGAGTAGCCTATTTCTGAGTCACTATGCTCTGTGAGAATGTTTAAATAGTTATCGGTGTATGTCTTTCTTCCACAATGGCATAGGCAATATTAACACAGTCTCTAGTAATTTAGTCATGAGAAAGTTATCTATTGTCAATTTATCGATTCTTTGGAAATGTTCAAATTATATTACTATCTCGAGTTGTATCGAGCATAACTTAGGTTAGGGACACAAGCCACTGTAATGGAGGCATGACTTAACTTAAACTAGTTCTCAAGATAACGGCAATTATTCTTATTTACGAGCTCGACGTAGCTACTAAACTTGGATTGTTTGTGACAGGTTGGTTATTCAGGTAGTGGTCCGTATTATTCATCGTCCATGTATTGTTGCTTATTGAAATTGCTCTTGACATAGCTGCATGTATCTATCTTGAATATATTAAATGTTGGTCCACTGTTCTCGCTTGTTGTGTTTTGAATTACTAGAATAGCACAAGGACTGGTTATTTCAGTACATGGATAATGGGACTACGTGCGAAATTGGGTCATGGTGCCAGCTGCCTGATCTCATCCCAGTGGGGCAGCACGATAAAGCCTCATATGAGTGTGCAATGTCACAGGTCAAAACTCATCCGGATATGACATTATATATTGCCAGGACAAAAACAAAACAAAACAAACAAAAACTAACCTTGTGTCTGAATGTGTATTTGTGCCCGCCATATGGCGCCACTGGCTGCCAGAGGTGTTTGTCCACCACCGCCACTAGGGGGCGCCTTGCTGTCTGTCACACCCTACAACGCTGAGGCAATACAGCAGACAAACACTGTACAGTGGAGAGTGCAGCCTGTGTACACTACACACTGTGTGCACCACCAGAGTGTTTGCTATTGTAGTCATTTTTCATGTAAGTCTATGTTTGAATAAAAGTGTGGTTGTAATATGCTTGTCTATATAAATATGAAGAGTTCAGCCGCAAATCTCTGTAAACCCCAATCAAAAAATGTAGTTTAAATAAAAGATTTTTACCTGAAAATAATTTTAATTCTCACTAATTCCACTTTTCTTATATTAATTTTAATTCTCACAAATTCCATTTTCTTATATTCATATGGTTATGGAGCAATGAACGAACAAGTAGGAATATCAACAAAATTAACTTTTTGAAGGTTTGATTCCAATGTTTAGCTCAATTTTTGGATGGGCGTTTACAGGGTTTCGAGCCTGAACTCTTCATATGTGTATATATAAAAAATTGACCATCCGAGTGGGTCTGAAGGCGATAGCGACCAGACAAGTGGTCAGAGCCTCTGATAGGTGGCGCCGATGTGGCCAAATATGGAACTACATATGTTAGCTGCTGGCTTTAGTTTGTTTGTTTGTTGTTGTTTTATGTCCCAGCAACATCTAAGGTCATATCAGGACGGGTACCGACTTGTAACAGTGTGCACTCATGGTGACTCTATAGTGCTGCCCCACTGGAATACCAGGCCACCAGCACCATGACCTGATATCCTACTCAGTCACATTATCCTGACACTGAGCAAACCAGTCCTTGTCCTATCCTAATAATGCTGAGCGCCAGGCTAGGAAGCAACAAGTATCAATTTTGTTTGACTCGACCAGGGTTCGAACCAACGACCCCGTGATCTACCAACACGGGAGATGGATGCTCTAACTCATTCGGTCATCCCGTCTGGTCCCTCTGGCTTTAGTAGCCGAGGTTCGCGATATAGGTCTATACTAATAATAGATATAACTGAAGAGTGATAGTGATAGTGTCCTTGTTTATATTCCTATAATAGATTATACAGCACATATATGTCAGGTCTAATGCATTATGTTAGTATAAATGCTCGAAAGGAATTATTTCTTTATTTTGTACCAATTATTTTATATCATGGCTCTTCAACCTGACACACGTGACCTGTATATATATATATATATATATATATATATATATATAAATTCCATGGTACAGTGATTGAATGCAGGGGCTCTGAGGCGTGGGTGAGCAGGTGGCGCCACATGCTCAGGTCATGAGGAACCAGTAGATGACCTAATGAGTAGGTGACCAGCCAATGACTTAATGGCTGGGGGAGTACAGCATATATATATATATATATATATATTTACAAATATATACCGACGGAGCATGCTCCGGACATAATACCCCTGTCACACTACGACGTAACGAGCCAACGTGAGCCTAACGTGATGATTTTTCGTCATTACGTTGCTGTACGTTGGGTCACGTTATGATGACGTCATAATGACGTTAGAGTGACGTCGAGCTACGTCATGTTACGTCGTATTACGTTGGCGCGCGTTGCGGTTTTGAACCTGTTCAAAACTTTCGACGTATCTCAACGTGAAGCCGTTACGTTGGGATGACGTGACAATGACGTTAGGTTGACGTTCCGCGATCGTTATAGCAACGTAAATGACGTTAGAGTCACGTTATGTCACGTCAGACCGACGGCCCGGGTGGGAGCAACGTGTGGGCAGCGTTTTGCACGTTACGGTCACGTTACGGTCACGTTACGGTCACGTTACGGTCAGGGTTACGGTCACGTAACGGTCACGTTACGGTCACGTTACGGTCACGTTACGGTCACGTTACGGTGGCGTTACGGTTACGTTACGTCCACGTCGCACCCGTTACGGCGACATTACGCTCACGTTACACTAACGCCCGGTCACGTCGCCAATTACCCCTCCCCCCTAACGTTGTCACGTTACAGCTAAGGTCACGACGTACACCCACGTTACTTTCACGTTACGCTCACGTCCACAATTTGCATATTACGCCGATAACTTCGACGTGATATCATTATTTTCATGTTGTGGTTACGCTGACGTAGTCACGTCGTAGTGTGACAGGGCCATAATGGACGTAAAACTCCAACAACAAACCAACTTGAGCCAACAAGTTTTACTAACTAGTAGTCGGTGACAGTTTGTGATTTAATGGTAAAACGTGGTTAGCAGTACTGTAAAGAAGACCTAAATGCATAGTTATACTGTCGTGGGGGTGATGCAAATAAAGTAAGACCAGGATTTGAACTCACATTTCCTGCCAAACCAGTTGTAAAATATTCCGATTTACTGCATTGGGGGGGAATGCAAATGTTCTATTACTGATCGGGTATACATGACCAGGTGCATCTATGTGTATATGTAGGTGCTGGTGGTACCTGATTGATAGGATCACCACACTCAGGCTCAAGGCAGGTGGTGGCCAGGGAAGCCACACAGCTTGGTCGTGGTGGGCAGATGACTGGTAACCATGGGGACCAGGAATGCTGGATCCCTATTGGTGGAGCTAAGAATGCCTGTTTCCCATTGGGGGGAAAGAGTGGGGTGATACTCAACAATGAACCCTGTTAACCATATAAATACTAAACCAGAGGGTTGGACTTTCTCTCTTCTTTACACTTTATACTCTTCCTTTCTCTTTGTCTGAATTTATTTCACTATAGCCTGCCTACAGAATCACAGATTCGAGAAGTAGACTTTACATACTGGTGACCATGACGAGTGGTAAATCTATTAGTTGGAGGAGAGGATTCAACTTCTTTACACAGTGTTAGCATCCTAAACATTATACTATCTAAGCCCCCTGATGCAATCACCCTATCCGCTCCCACCTGTCTATGTGGTTCCTTGTCTGAGAGGTCAGTGTTGAGTGCTACACTCGTCCCCCTGCAAGTATAAGTCTTTTAAATGGTTTAATGCTTACAATTACATCCAACGTTTTCAAACCTTTTTAGTTGTAGAAAATGTACTATTTTTGCAGACACTCCCCCCCCCCCCCACAAGTAGTGCACAACACCATATAAATACTTCGCTAAATACAACATTTTAAATATCAACATTTTATTACATATAAATAGTTATACTTGACTGTCACCAGCTGCCCCCCCCCCTCACCCTTCCCCTCCCCCCGTTGTGCAGTTTATATGACTGTGAAAATGTTGAAAACTTTGGACGGCCCCCTTACCCTCCAGCTCTCACAATACATATTGACCAAGGAAGAGCTGTTTCAGATCGATGCTCATTCCACGGTGCCTCAGGGCTCAAACCCCATTTCAGACAATAATATATATCCATGGTATCTACAAGACAGGCAGCCCCCTTATCACAGACTCCAACACCAGGACCAGAGGGCACTCCCTGAAGCTGAGTAACCGGTACTCCAGACTGGACCTGCGACACAACTTTTCGGCTTTAGGGTGGTTGACCTGTGGAATGACTTGCTGGAGAGTGTCGTAGCAGCAGAGTCAGTGAACTGGTTCAAGTCCCGACTGGATGCATACTGGTCAAGCATTACGTATATCTTGGAGCCTGTGACAGTTGCTACAATCCACCACATCTGAAGAACTGTCTCGATTTCTATTAATTATGAGTCCAAGGCCTATTATAGTTGTATCCTATTGATTGATTGATATATAGTGGGTTTTTTTTTCAGTGGCGAGGCACTGGCGTTCTAGTATCCTTACTACATTAGTTATTTACATATAAAATATGATTCATGATAAAGTCCTGCATTTAAAGGGGAATAGTGCTGACACACCACACAACATTCCCACATGTGTGTTTGTTTATTGGGGTTTTGCATCCTAGCAACATCTATGGTCATATCAGGATGGGTACCGACTTGTGACAGTACGCACTCATCACGACTTTACAGTGGTGCCCCACTGGGAGATCAGGCTGCTGGCATCATGGCTTGAAATCCTCCTCAGTCAGATTATCCTGACACTGAGCAGACCAGTCCTTGCCCTATTCTAATAATGCCGAGCACCTGGCTAGGAAGCGACAAGTATGAATTTTTAAGTCATTGGTTTGACTCGACCAGATTTTGAACTCACGATCTACCAACATGGGAGACGGATGCTCTAACTCATTCGGCCATCCCGTCTGTTGAATGAATTCACCTGCTTCCAAAGAACCAACCACCAGGTACACTCCTCCCATAAACTGTGGCCATTCCACATTAACAGAAGACAGGATGGCCGAATGAGTTGAGCGTCCGTCACACACTTTGGTAGATGGTGGGATTCCATCCCACGGGTCAGAACCCTGGTTGAGTCAAACCACTGACTTAAAAATGTATACTTGTCATTTCCTAGCCAGGCGCTCGGCATTATTAGGATAGGGAAAGGCCTGGTTGGCTCAGTGTCAGGATAATGTGGCTGAGTGGGATATCAGGTCATGGTGTTGGTGGCTTGGCAGCACTATAAAGTCGTCATGAGTGCGCAAGTCGGTACCTGTCCTGATATGACGTTAGACATTGCCAGGACATAAAAAATTTAACCAACCATTAAGAGAACCATTAAAATAGGAAAAATAGGAAAGTTAAATGTTATCAAAATGTCCTGAAAAGTGGCTAAAAAAGAGAACAATTATCATATCGCTCTCTGGCCATAAACGCCCCTTTTTTGTGGTTGGGTCACTTTGCTGCGTTTTAAAATTGGTCGCCATTGCAAGCTTTGCGATGGTTAATGTATCAAACCGATAGCGGTTGACTGAGTTTGTACTGTGGTAATGAGGCTGCATTGATGGTTGCAGAAGAGGGCTGAGGCTGTGGTACCAGGCTTCATTGCAGAAATACAAAGAAAAATAGAAGAAATACATAGAAAATACAAGAAACACAGAAATACAAAGAAAATCGCAAGAACACAGAAACACACAAAAATACAAGAAACACAGAAATACAAAGAAAATACAAGAAACACAAAAATACAAAAGAAAATACAAAAAACACAGAAATACAAAAGAAATACAAGAAACACAGAAATACAAAGAAAATACAAGAAACACAGAAATACAAAAGAAATACAAGAAAAACAGAAACACCAAGAAAATACAAGAAACACAGAAATACAAAGAAACTACAAGAAACACAGAAATATAAAAGAAATACACAATGAAATATAGGCAACACAGAAATACCAACAACAAAAACAAGAAACACAAATTTTTTTTTTTTTTTAAAGGCTAATCCTTTCAGATTCAGAATAGTACTTTCACTTTTGTCACTGGGCCTGGTGGTCGAATCGGTAGAGGGCAGGCCTCGCGTACAGGAGATCGGGAGTTCGGTTTCCGGTCGAGTCAAATGAATGACTTATAGAAATTGATACTTGTCACTTCCTAGCCTGGAGCTTGGCATAATTAGGATATGGCAAGGACCAGTTAGCTCAGTGTCAGGATGATGTGACTGAGTGGGATGTCGGGTCATGGTGCCGGCAGAATGATTTCCCAGTGGGGCAGCACTAAAATGTCACCATGAGTGTGCACTGTCACAAGTTGGTACCTGTCCTATGACATTAGGTGTTGTCAGGACGCAAAACTCCAACAACCAACCAACCATTTTGTCCGTCTCACTGGATTATGAGCAAGCTTTGTCAAGACAGAATCGCAGAGCAATACATCTAGGCAAAGATAATGTTGAGATATGTGGAAGTAAAAGAAGGGCATGATATCTATGTGTGAATGTATCATTATTGTACATATATGTGAATATGTAGTGGTCTACACTGACCTCTCAGGCAAGGAGCCGCATATACAGGTAGGCATGGGTAGTATGGTGATATTAGGGAGCCTAGGTGGTGTAATGGTTAGCACACTGGCCTGGAATGCAAAGAGAGGTGGGTTCGAGTCCCGCTCTAGGTGCAATATTTCCCATTTTCATCATCCCCATGACACTGGTTCCTTGACCAGGATCCTGCACAAGCTATGTGCTGTATAGTTGTTGAACCTACCGTGTGTATGTATATGTAAGTGCATTGCCCGTATGTACGTAATTGTAAGCATTAAAAGACTTACAATTCCAGGGGGACGAATGTAGTGGTCTGCACTGACCTCTCAGGCAAGGAGACACATAGACAGGTAGGCGTGGGTAGTATGGTGATATCACAGAGCCTAGGTGGTGTAATGGTTAGCACACTGGCCCGGAATGCAAAGAGATGTGGGTTTGAGTCCCGGTCTAGGTGCAATATTTCCCATTTTCATCATCCCCATGACATATACATACAAGGGCATATCTGATTCTATGTAAAAATACCAATTGCTGAATTATTTTAACAATGTATCATGTACATGTATGAAAATTACAGTGATGAATGTCTCCTAAAGTAGGAATAAATTGAGCAAATGCTATTTATAGAATCACTATTATGTAACTTTGACATCACTTGTCTTATGGACATGTGTATATATATATATATATATATATATATATATATATATATATATATATGCATGTAAAATACTTACATATGAAGATTTCAGGCGCAAAACCCTGTAAAAACAAATCCAAAAATAGTTGAAAATAAACGTTGCAATCAAACCTTCAAAAATGTTATTTTTTTACATTCCTACTTGTTTGTTCATTGCTTCATAATCACGTGACCATAAGAAAAGTGGAAATAGTGAAAATTATAATTATTTTCAGGTCAAAATCTTTTAATTAAACTACAATTTTGGATTGCGTTTACGGGGATTTATTTGCACCTGAACTCTTCATATGTGAATGCATACAGAGATAGCTGATTCTAGGTTAAAAAATTCCAATTGCTGATTTATTGTCGCAATGTATTTTTGTATAAGTATGAACTTTAATTGAGTGTAACAGTTGTTGCTCAGCTGGACGATCATCCCTTGGGGAAGCCATACTGTTACCGTACTACATGTTTGTGGTTAAATAAAACGCAAATCAAATAAAATCTAAACATAAAAAGAACAATCCCATCAGAAGGCAGGTTGGTGGTGGTGGAAATCTACAAGACTTCTTTTCCACAGAACATATACTGGACAGTGAACTGCGACCATCTATACTATGTACATAGAAGAAAACCAATCTTGTTTTATTTAATGGGGCTGTCACACTACGACGTAACGACGTCAACGTAGGGAGAACGTGAAGAATGTTGAACTTCTCGGCGTAGTATGCAAATTTGGGCACAAGTTGAACGTGGATGCAGCGTAGTGGACGAGAGAGTAACGTTGGTAAAGCGTAGTGATACCGTCGTTCGACGAGAGAGGTCAACGTAATGACGCTGACGGAACGTTATGAACGTTATTCCATCGTCAGAAGAACGTTACGTGACGTTAGCTACGTCATGACACGTTGAACGTACGTTGAATGCACGTTCTCCTGACGTTCTCCTGACGTTCTCCTGACGTTGTCCTGACGTTCCCATTACGCCCCGTGGGCATTTGCACTTGGTTTAATGGGGTTCAACGTAGTGGAACGTAGTTGAACGTAGTGAGGAGCGTTGGAATAACGTCCGTTTAACGTCATTGACGTTCGCTGAACGTGAACAGAACGTACGGCGAACGTAAACCCTTACGTTCGACCTACGTCGACACTTTTGAACATGTCCAAAACCTCAACGGAACTCGACGTAACACGACGTAATGTAACGTAGCTCGACGTCACTCTAACGTCATTATGACGTCATCATAACGTAATCCAACGTACATCAACGTAATGACGAAATATCACCACGTTAGGCTCACGTTGGCTCATTACGTCGTAGTGTGACAGGGGTATAACAAAGCCTCTAGAGCGCATTGATTTTTATCATCGGCTATTGGACGTCAAACATATGGTCATTCTGACATATTTCTTTGGAGGAAACCTGCTGCTGCCACATAGACTGCTCTTTCCGATAAGTAGCAAGGGGTCTTTTATATGCACTTTCCCACAGACAGGACAGCACATGTACACTGAAGAATGCGATGAGCAAAAGTCAGTCAGTCTGTGTTTGCAATCCATGCATGTGCAATCTAACACCCATTCCTGACATGCGCAGACAACATACCAGGCCGGGCATGCGCATCGCTCATGCCTTCATTTTCGGTTCTGGTTTCTGCAAATGAAGGGTCACTCTGACATCATCGGGTAAGCACGGACCCCGGTAGATAAAAGATTGATTCACCCCTACGCAGAGTAGGGGTGAATGTCAACGTAGTCTAAATACAAGCGAAAGTAGCTTTACTATGAAACAGGAAGTGGAATTCCTGGTTCCAGTATCCGATGGCTACTTATATTCGGTGCAGAGTAGGTGAAATGGGAGAGAATGCAAAAAGACAAGATGGCGACCACAGAATGCTGTCGATTTCACTTTTAAAGTTGATTAACTTACATGTTTTATTATATTTTTCAACTCAAGCATAGCAGGTAAATGTGAAGATGATTATGAAGAATATGTTGTGCTTCTTAAATTAAGAATGTATGTGCTGATTTCATTTACCCAGCCTTTCACTACTTTTTCTAATGGCAGTGACTGGGATCCCGATCAGCGATAACAACTTATCTCCTATAGTGTACGATGGCCTTTGTAATTACAGTAGCAGGCAGTGCCTGAGTTGGTGCCACTGGCCAAGGCTCGGTGCTGTGTGGTGGGCCTACCCTGGGGGCAGAGATAAGCCTGGTTTATGGGTTATCTGATGTGTCCGCAATGGGCACCCCTCATCTACCCAACCTCATCTAGATAAGAACCTGCTGTTTACACCCTGTTCATGTGGAACAATGACTGCCGCTAGGGGGCAGCTTTTGGATGTACTCTTCATAAATTTTCAGCAGTACAGTGAGTGGCGGTTACAGTGTGCAGAGGTGGTGGCGCCAGCATCGGAGCTGGGGTTGGGGAGGTTGGAGCAGTAGATGACTAGATCAGACTCCATCAGTCCATGGAGCTGAGTGAGTGATGAGGGAAAGGAGGGATATTCCGGGTTATTGTACTCATATAATTCTTATATAGCATATATATGTATATGCTCTATAATCTATTACGGGAATATAAAGAAGGACACTACCACTTATCAGTTCTCTTCTATACATTAGTTATTACCGACTGTTATGTATGTACCGAGGCACGGCGGGCCGGGAACCAGCCCATCGGGACCAGCATCACAGTCGACCAGCATAGACTGGCATGAAGGGCAATAAAGCATTGCGTAACTAGATGTCAACATGAGTTCTAACTTTACATGGTGTCAGAGGTGGAACCTTGGGACGGAAATGTCTCTCTCCGGGCTGAAGCCACCAGGGCCATTAAACTTGGAGGAAAATCTAGCAGCCAACTGGAAGGCATGGATACAAGCTTTCAACATTTACGCCACGGTAGTGGGCGTGCTGAGCCGAAGCGAACATGTTCAGTGCTGAGTGTTCCTACATGTTGCCGGCACAGAGGCACAGAAGCTGCATCAGTCTATGAGATTCATCACAGCAGAGACAGACAAAGTCAGACCACTGAAGGAGGCTTTCCGTGTGTCTAACTTTACACCGACTATCATACCTCCATAGGAGTTAGTTCCTGCTTCTACCACTATGGCACCACCTCTGAGTGGTTCCTGGCCACCCTGATACCAGCTGCGTCTGGTCACTACCACCTCCAGACCTGCTTGGATGGTCAGATCTATATTTGATGCATAAAGCGTGCATTCCTTACACGCGGTATGTGGTATGTGGCATGCGGCATGTGGTATGTGGTATGCGAATGGCATGATTCCTTCTGCGCGGTATGCGGCATGTGGTATGCGGCATGCGGCGAGGTCTCACACAGGAGTTTTTACCTTTATCCACAGAAATAGGAATAGTTATCTATGCTTTGGCAATTATAAAGGTAGGAACCCCCATGTGTGACTAATCACTATGTACACGGCACCACCACCACCACCACCACCACCACTACTACTACTACTACTACTACCATATGTTTCCCCTCTGCACACACTAATCACTATGTACACAGCACCCCTCTATGCCTGTGTGTCCCCTCTGCACCCCTGTGTGTGACCGTTCCGTAATGATCAGTCGCCTCTCCTCGTCTAAAACTAATGGACACATGCGACTGATGGTTTCTATTCGCATACCGCTTGCCGCATGCCGCATGCCACACCGACGGCTACATGGACCGATCGAGTTGTCGCATTCGCATTCGCATTCACATTCACATTCGCATACCGCATGTAAGGAATGTAGCCCATTGGCTTCAAGGCTTTTCGATTTTTTGTCGCATTCGCATACCGCATACCGCATACCGCATACAGCATACCGCATACCGCATACCGCATACCGCATACCGCATGTAAGGAATGTACCCTTAATGCATTATGCGAGTATAAAGGTGTGGAAGGGAATTATTGTTATTATATATATTTCATTATTTCGTACTATGCCTCCTTGACACCACCCATGTGACTGGTGGCGCCGCCATTGGGCTTCCTCGTCACTAACGGACTCGCCACATTGTCAGTCGCACCGCAGATATTCCTTTGCAAGAGAATACATTTACTCATCCCACTATTATTGTCTTAAGTTCCTTCTGTACTGCAGCTGCCCTTTATATGTGTATATACAGTAAAACCTCTCTAACCGACCACCTCCACAGCCCGACCACTCCCCTATATCGATTGCTTTATTTGAGCCCCAACAATACCATTGTAACCATATTCTAACTCCCTAAATGGACCACTTAAAGTCGGTCCCAAGGTCGGTCGATTTAGAGAGGTTTTACTGTATATATATATACATTAACACATCTCTATACCCACCCCTCCACAGATCGACCACTCCCCTACATCGATCGGTTTATTTGGGTCCCAACAATACCATTGTAAGGATATTCTAACTCTCTAAACCAACCACCTCCCTAAATGGACCACTTAAAGTCGGTCCCAGGGTCGGTCAATTTAGAGAGATTTTACTGGATATATATATATATATATATATTAATCTGCCAGTTTCTGACCAGTGGCATATTTCCGCAAAATTATTTATAGCGCATATGGCAAGCACTGAAATTGTGCCTCTGTCCAAACATCTGACACCCGTCTTTAAGATACTTTAATAGAAACTGCTCAGTGGCACCAGAGAGCGTGTATATAAACAGATGAGAGGGACAACTCCCATACTAGAGCATGTAACATCTGCCGACTGTGGCGCTCCAAGTGGTGGTTGTTGAACAGTATATGAGACAGCTGTCAAACTCAAGGCATTGTCAATGGTCCTGTGCAATCTTCATCCAGAAAAAGTGAAATATCTCTAAAAATACACCACCTAGAAACAAACTGATTGGAATACACATAGAAAACATGTTTACCAACAAGATTATATTAAATTGATATGGTTAGGGTTCTGGATTTCTATTAATTTTGAATAAAAACTAATGTTTTGCACTGAGCGTACCGGCAAACTCAAGGCTTGTTCAACACTAACCGCCAGGAACGCCACTGTAGCCTGTGTTACCGTTTTTCGCGAGAGTCGTCCCTCTCATCTGTTTATATACACGCTCTCTGGTGGCACCCCTACCACCCCCCCCCCCCCAACCCCCGTTCAAGTGGCGTTCCGGGCACGTTCCATACCTGCCATACCCTAGGTACGCCACTGTACAGCACTCACATTGCGTTAAAATCAGATTCATACACCATGAGGCTGCGTCTAGTTTGACATCACTCCGCGATAGGTGCATCCTATAACACTAATTATTGAAAGACCATGTTATCTTCAACATAAATAACAATGAACCTACAAGACACGATGACAGAACCAGTGAGCACAGGCTTCCCGCTGTAGAACTAGAAGGTCCGGAGTTTCAAACCCAGCCGAATCAAACAACTGACTTACCAAATTTATCCTTGTCGCTTCCTGGCCTAGCACTCGGCATTAATAGGATAGGACAAGGACTGGTTAGCTCAGTATCAGGATAATGTGACTGAGTGGGAAATTGGGTCATGGTGCTGGCAGCCTAGTCACCCAGTGGAGCAGCACTATGAAGTTGCCATGAGTGTGCACGGTCACAAATCGGTATCCATCCATGACCTTAAATGCTTACAACATAAAACAATCACAAACAACTTTTATATATACAATGAGCATGTGGAAATATATATTGTATTATTATATATTATGATGGTGCCGGCGACCCTGGTCTTCCAGTGGGGCAGCACTATATAAAGTTACCATGAGTGTGCACTGTCACAAGTCGGTACCCATCGTGATATTTGTTGTTGTTGGTAAAAGAGTTTATTCATCAGAACATACATTTTTTTTCACTGCCGAGGCACTGGTCTTCCAGCCGTTTACATTACATTGCCAGTCCTGATATGACCTTAGGTGTTGCTGGACGTAAAACCCCCACAACCAAGCATTGCATTGTAAATAGCTAGATCAGTGTGTATTCTCGATGCCGGCCATCTGGGCACTTTTTGCGCTCACAACGCTCGAAGGGTAAAACAAATGCCACTGTCATAGAGACAACATTTAAACTACCCTAACTATCAGTGTAATTTGTGCTTTTTGTTGCTTTGAAAGCAAATTTCTCTTGTTTCTTTTAAATAGGTCAGATCTTTCTCTACAATTTCATATGCAGCTTTTTTTTATCAGCCAATTGGAAGTTCTTGAATTTATTTTGCGAAAATAGATTTTGAGACCATGATCTGGAAAGTCTACCACTGACACTCAGAATATCCCAACTTTCACTATTATCTCTGTTTTTAATACTTTCAGAGAAAATTGCTCTTAGGTTAAATTAAATACTTCAGATCTTCCTCTTCAATCGCGCATCAAGATATTTTTAATCGATCCAATGAAAGCTTTTAAATTTATTTTGCAAAACTAAATGCTCCGCATAGACATAGCATTGCTGCAGCCCAAATCACTGCGGTGTTTTACCCTTCGCAGGCTAGTTTGCAAGGTTGTGACGTCACGCCGACATAGAAAATGGCCTTAGATGTTGCCAGCATGTAAAACCTGAACAAGCAATGAACCTGATAGTAACCTCCTTCTCGCCTATTGACACAGCAGTGCGAACTAAACTAGGAACATCCGCAGTATACAAATAGTGCATGACCTAATTAGAGAAAGAGGGCTTCAGGGCTCTTTCATTAATGGGAACTTGAGTCGTCGGTAATTGATATTAATGTGAAGGCTAATTGACTTGGACCTTTGAGGACGCCATTTGCATTTGGGGCATCCCTGCTGGGGAACACTGACAGTGTCGCGGTTTAGATTCTACGTGGGTTTAGATTCTACGCAGGGGTTCTGCGCATGCGTTAAAATTGAACAGCATTTCAACTAGCTTGGGCATATTCGATTATTCAACTCGGGTGAATAATCGAATCCACATCCTACAGACTCAGGTTGAATAATCAAATACGCTTCTCGCGCTCGGGGTGGGAAAATGGTGGCTTAAAGTTGCATGGTCCGATGAAATATAATGTTGTCAAAATTAAAACAACTACTTACATTTGATCCTATATATCCAACTTAGATACTGGTTTATTAGCTAATGATTTGGGACAGTATATACAGAATAACCAGTGAATTTATAACCTCACCCCTTTGAACACTCAGTTTGAAGCACCCATTCTGCAGGGAGGCCATTAACCAATTAGGCCAATCTTGTGACCTCATTAACCCCCCCAACCAAGTAGGCCTACTGTACAGGGTCATAGAGGGGAAGGGGAAATGAGGTGGATGTTGCCCCTCCCCTCCATGTTGGATATTCAATGCTGTTTGGTCAATTCTATGAATATAATTAATCAATTTGGGTAATTTAAATTTAGACATTTATATATATCAGTATTGGCCGATCAATATATATATATTTTTTTTTTGGTTCATATATATATATGGACCAAAAAGAAATATATATGTGAAATATAAGCATTATGTGCATATAAATCTGCGGTGCTGCCTTTTATTATTTAATTATTATTATTTATTTATTCACTCCCTTGATATACTATTTGCACTGGGGCAGCCATCATAGCGGAAGGGGAGGGAGGAGCGAGGTCACACTTGTAGCCCGCCACATCCAACAATGAACCCGAATGAGCGCCCCTGCTCATTCCATACTTTAAAATTGTATTTCTTTTACATTCTTTGATTCAAATTGCATAGGCTGATGGTGTTGACCTTCTGCCATCTGGATGATGTCATACACTAATGTGATATTTGATATCCAATGATGGTCTTGTCAATTCTATAGACTTAATTAATCAAATTGTGTAATTTCAAATACATTTTTTAACATTCGTTGATTAAAATTGCATAGTTTGATGCTTTGAAATTTCTGCCATTGGGACGATGTCAATCAAATACCGATGTATATGTGATGTTGGATATTCGATGCTACTTGGTCAATTCGATAGATATAAATCAAATTAACCTTTCTACAAAATAATTCTTTGTTAAAAACCCTAGTGCCATGGGCCTATATCGCAGGAATCCGTTTCCAAAATATTACAACCCAAACAGAAATACCTACCTACAGCCCTGTCAGGTTCCAGGATTAATAGGTCATCTCACATCACGTAATGACCGCGAGATGACCATCTAGCTCATAGCCACAGGAGTTTTGACAAGCTTGTCAAAATTATTTTGGGTTCTTTCAGCTCAAATTTCTTCAAAACTAGTCGTTTTTCATCAAAATGACTCCAGACTAATGATTAGTAGCTCCTGATGATCCCTTTGAGATATTTATCTAAAAAATAAGACAAAATTCAAATGCCATCGGACCATGCAACTTTAATCGAATACGTCACGTGTCTTTGTCAACTCCACTCGCAGTGTTCTATTTGAATTTCTAGCAACTCGGGTAACACAAGTCGCTCAGGTCGTGTTAATCAAATACGTGCATGCGCAGAACCCCGAGCATAGAATGTATACCCATGGAGAATCTAAACAGCGACACCGGGAGTAAAGGAAACAGGTATAGCTAGCTAAGACGGGAACCAGATTCTGACAAGTGCTCGCCGAACATAAGTTTGCTTAGTTTTCATATTTATATAACCAAATATGTATGGGAAGGGGGGGGGGGTGTCTACAGATTTGTGTGCCTGCTGTTTTGAAAATGGCAGGGTGAGAGTGGAGAGAAGTGAGAGTGTAGTATTTACAGGAAATAGTTGCTGTCTTACGTCCAAAATTGCACCACTTTATTATTTTTAAATGAGCACATCAGTATCTAAGACGATTAATCAGCGATTGAAATGTGTAATTCTTAATCAACAAATGTAACTAAAAGGTAAATTATTTGTTTTAATACAGAATGATCCAATCAGGATATTTGGATTACCTGGTAGCCGTCTTGTTAGTTGATGTTGGTTGATTGGTTATATCTAAGGTCATATCAGGACGGGTAACGACTTGTGATAGTGGACACTTATGGATAGTTTATAGTGCTGCCCCACTAGGAAATCAGGCTGCCAGCACCATGACCTGATATCCCACTCAGTCACATTATCCTGATGCCAAGCTAGCCAGTCCTTGCCCTATCCTATTAATGCTGAGCACAAATCTAGGATGTGACAAGTATCAATTTTGTAAGTTATTCGTTTGACTCGTCCGGGAAGGGAACTCCCGAT
Source organism: Branchipolynoe longqiensis (assembly GCA_030323885.1). Classification (NCBI taxonomy): domain Eukaryota; kingdom Metazoa; phylum Annelida; class Polychaeta; order Phyllodocida; family Polynoidae; genus Branchipolynoe; species Branchipolynoe longqiensis. The sequence goes on from CM059192.1 coordinate 86,163,492, forward strand.
CTCAGGCACGCCTGGGAGACCTGCGCTCTACCAATTCGGCCACCACGACCGGTCGGTGGGGGAGGGGGGGGGTTGAGAGAACGCTGATAATTGCTACTAAATATAGTTGTGTTGGCCACATGAATGGCCCTTTAAGATATCAAGATTAAAAGGTGAGCTATTGAAAATATATATTCCTAATAACTCATGAAAAGAATGAGAACACATAAAAAGCATCAAATGATGCCGTAGTGGCGCCATCTAGGAGGGTGTGAGGGAATAAATAGTGATATTAATGCAGGGTTAACCAGTGGTCTACAGGTATGCAGGTATTGCAGGTATAGCAATACCTCAGGGAGTTTGACGCCCCTGCCCTGCAGAGTTGTAAACCACTGCCTTGTGGTACAGGTTATTGACAGAACCGAAGGCTAAGGGAGCAAACCCTGAACAGAAAACCATGTCACTGTGGCAGCATTAAGGGCAGTTGATGTATGGAACTCCCAACATCTCCCGACCAGCCAGTGCAGGGAAAAATAGTTTTGCGCCTGTCTTAACATGTTCTTGCCGGTGTGAAACCTCTATTTGCTCCCTGAGAGAGTGCTGCTGGTAACTTGCAAAAGCCAGCAGCACTTCAACACTTTTGCAGGCAGCTTTCATGAAATGACCATCAAGAGAAACCTGAAGCTGAGAGACATTTTTTTTTTTTTTTTTTTTTTTTTTTTTTTTTAATTGACGAGGTATTTACTCTGCCCATTTTTTTTACTAAATGTATTTTATTCAGCGAATAATGTCTTTTGTCAGCGCCAGAGCACTGGTCTTCCGGCCGTTAATTACAATTTGTTGGTACATAAATGACAATATCAGTTGCAATAATAACCACATGAAAAACCTGTTCGATAATAGAAGCATAATATAAATTGACTATTTGTCGTAATAGTAACTGCATGCAATTCCAGTTCAACATATGTATTATGCACTTGGTGAGCATGCATCAATAAATGTACAAGATGACTCTAGAATTGTGTTTAAACACTTCTTTCTTCCTTTGTTTTCTCTCTTCTCTTTTCAAAAAGATATAACATATCTACAATACACATATATATATACTATATTGCAAATATGCAAATCAGTGGATCCAATCACCAATACCAAATGCGGAAACCTGGCCATTTTAAAAAAAAAATAAAAATTTTATCCCATCACGAGTGTTCCGTTCTGTGTGGCCTAATGATGGGATCGCGGTCTGAGATTGCCGTGGGGACTTACATCAGACAGGTTTTATGTCAATTTAAAGGAAAATTTTAGGTAATAGGTTTTGAAAGAAGGTGTAGTAGGGGTGGGAAGGGGATCAACGTGCAGGGCTGTGTAGTGCATTTGAGAACATTTATATATATATGTATGTACAAGGGTCAGGGCAAGGAAGGCCTTTAGAATACCTATAACGTATAAGCTCCTGTCAGGGTGCTTGTTTTCAACGCTGGACAGCTGTGGTGCTGTCTTGATCTGTTCCTTTGCCCAGGAGTGTTTACCTGTGTCTGCTCGGGTCAGCCTTCTGCAATTTTGGTCCGTTGTAATAGCTATGTAGTTTTTTTGAAATTTTTTCCAGTTTTTTTTGTCTAGTCTGAAGTAATGATACCTTAGCCTACTATGTACATCTACTTGGGTGACATGCAGGTTGTGGGTGAGGATTCCCGTTCCATTCAGATTGTGTTATTTTTTACAGCATCCCTTTCACTAAACCCTGTCCTTAGATAGTGCCAAAACTCGTGTGCTGAACTCCACTCGGACCCTTTAGGACTGCAGCCAGGGGTGTGGCTGTGTTGCTTCCCTAGTCATTTTGTATTTTCAGGGTGGATCAGTTGCAGGACCGTGCCTGTCCACTTCTGTGTTTGGTTTGAGCCATTAAATACCCAAGGGGGACTGGCTGGTGGTGATAGCTTTCCTGATTTCCTTATACTTAGGAGAGCTAATATCCCTATTTTTTCTTTTAGTGCCTACCACTTTTCCTGGCTGTTCTTTTGCTGTCTGTGCATTACCAGCAAGGCATTCACGGCGGGCTCAGGGGCAGGTCCGGTTTTTTGTGTTAGTAAGTAATGTTTTCGTTAGGAATTTTTTGTAGGGTCAGGGTTACGGATCTCCCACAATTTACATTTTTGTTTATTCCAGGCATGCTGCTGCCATGGGTAGTACACTTCTCTCATGTATTTTCATGTTGCTTCTTTCCGTTAGGAGTATTGGGCCGCCATGTGTCAGTGATCCCTGCGGGGGGGCTATGTGTAATCCGGTTTTGTGGTGTAGTGCGTGTGCTGTATTTTCAGGTGCGTTTCTCTTCTGCTTGTTAATATGTTGATTTGCATTTTTTTGTGTAGTTCTATCGTGGATATCTTTTGTGTACTGGAGGCTATTTTAAGGGCTTTATTTTGCATCACTTGTAGTTTGTTGAGTAGTTTGGTACTTCCCCCCATGTACACACATCACCGTATTCGAAGTAGGAAGGATCATTCCTTTATTTTATTTGATTGCCATCTTTCAGTCATGTAGTCCTTAGTTTTGCCAGTAGCCATATTTTATGGTTTGCTTTTTTGATAGTGTTCTGTTTATGCCCAAAGGGTCATATTTTAAGTGCCTGTCCAGGTCACTCCCCAGATACCGGGTAGTTGTCCCTCCTGTTCTAACTCGGTTGTTTCCAGGATGACATTTTATTTTGTTGTTACGGTTAGTCTGGTTTACGAATAGCACGGCCTTTCGATTTATTGCTATTTATAGTTATCTTATTTAGATGGCACCATTCAGTTAGTTTTCATTAATGTTTGATTTAGTTGTGTTTCGATTCTCTTCAGATAGTTTTGCCTGCAGTATATACCACAGTATCATCTGCATTATAGTTGGATGTTTTCATGTATAGCCAGTTGTTTAGATCCATTTATATATATGAGGAAGAGGGTGGTCCCAGGACTGGACCCTTGTGGTACGCCACAGTTTATTTTTTCCTCACTTGATATGGTTCCATTATTGATGTGATTGTTTTCGTTTTTTTAGGTAGGCTTGTTACCCATTTTCCCGTTACTCTATTATTCCCATTTGGGATAGTTTGCTTTTTAGGATAGGTGTTGCTGTCACCGTGTCAAAGGCTTTGCTGAAGTTATGAAGCTGCACCACTAGGTTCTTTTTATTGATATTATTTGAGATAGCGCTTATTAAGTTAGCAATTGTTTTAATTGTCGTGTGGTATTTTCTTGAATCGGCCTTGTTTACTGTTTAGTCTTTTTGTGTTCGATCAGGTGGCACCCGCCCCCCCCCCCCCCCCCCCCCCCCAGCCCGCCGTGGGGGGGTCCATAATGTGCCTATGCATTATTTCTCTCCATTAACTTCCCGCGGCATTTGGGAGTATTGAGATAGGGTCTATTAGTTGCCCAGGTCTTGTTTGTCCCCCCCTTTGTGGAGCGGGGTTACTTTGGCTAGCTTCCAGCAGTCTACATAGGTACCTTCTCTGAAGATGTGTTGAATAGGCTACATAAGCGCCTCTGGGACTGATCCTAATGCATCTTCAGTATATATCGGAGGTAATATTAATGCCTGACGGCTTATTGCTAAATCAACTGTTTTTATGAGATCACTTATTTCTTTTTTTGTGCGTTACCAATCCCCTATCATTTCGTTTAGTTGTGGTGCTCTTGTGGCCCAGTTAAGTTGAGTTTTCTGGATAGTTTAATTTCCTAAGTTAGAAAAGTGTTTGTTTCATTATGTTTGCTGTATCCACTTGTGCTGATTCGCAATTCCCTCATTGCTGTATAAGGTAATTGTATCTGTATTTTTGTTGTTTGGGAATTAGATCTTTTACATTGTTCCAGGAATTTATGTGAGTTTTTACCCCATTTTTGGTCTTGAGTGTTAATAAATTTCCTTTTGGCCTTTCCTCACTGATTTATGGCTTCGCGATTCTTGTTTATGGTACTCTCTATGTGATGAAAGGTCTCCCGCTTCTTTACCATTTTACCTGCCTTATACTTGTCCATTATTGCGTTGATTAATTCTGGGCGGTTAACCATGGGTCCGTTTTTTTTTACTTTTAAGTTTTTTTATTGGGACAGGTAGTGTAGAGGTGACTTCTCCACTTCCCAATGATAGTGTTCCATGTCTTTTACATCTGCATCAGGTGTTATTGGTAATTTCACAGTTTTTTCTAGGTTGCGATGCTAGTGCTTCCTTCGTGTTCATTTTTGAACGCATCTACCCATACGGAGGAGGTAGTTTTGTTTTTGGATTTTTATTTTCTTTCTAGTAATATATATCAATTCATGGTCACTTAATGCCCCAGTTTCCTCGTTCCTGAGGTGTGGGCATGATTTGAGTTTGTTATGATTAGGTCCTATTTTATTGAGCTGTTTTCTCCAAGTCTGGTTAGTTCACTAATTTTTTGCTGTATCCTCTTCCTTTGAGTAAGTTCTGTAGTGAGTGTTTGTTCTTGTTGTTTGTTTTGTAGTTTATATTGAGTCCCCTAATAGGAATATTTCAGCTTTTGTGAGTTTTGACACATTGTCTAGGGATTGCTTCAAGTTGTTGGTTCGAAATCCTCAATGTCCCCATTTGGCGGTCTGTATTAGACTCCCTATGGCTATGTCTGCTTGTTTTTCATGTTTTATAGTGTCCATACTTAATTCAATATTTGTGTCTGATCTGTTTGCCTTCTTGTAGAGTCTTATGTTTCTGAGTTTAGGGTTTTTTGCTGTATATGCAACCTCCACCCCTTTTTGTATTCTGATCAGTGTTTTTTCTATCCTCTCTCACAAGTCTGGACCCTCTCCTTTCCCCTTCCCTCCATCCTCCCCCCCCCTCCCCTTCCCTCTCCTTCCCCCCTCCCTCCTCATCCTATTTCTAGAAGTTGGTCATTTATGAGTTCATGGAAAACCATGTCTCTGACGTGTCAATACTCAAATTTACAGATATTTAAGTGCAGCTTAAATGCTGTCAATTTTTGCTGTAGGCACTTTGGCAGTTTAGCTGGCAAAATGCATGCCCTGGCCTAGTCTGCAGTCAATCTCCTCCAACCTTGTTCTCGCTGCAGTAGGTATGAAATAGCCTCTTGTGCTGGGTTATTTTTCTCTAGTGTGGATTAGAGATGGGTTTTGTTTGTGCTCTTAATGACTAAAAGCGATTTTATTTTATTTTTTAAGCTTTGTATTTATTTTTCATGGTCACCTACCTTGCTTTGCTGTCAAAACTTGTGCCGCCAGTGCGTGCGAACACGTTGATGAATCTGCGCAGCGTTTGTATGGTGGCCAGAGGAATTGATGTTGTTTGTCGCAATTAACGCTTTCGCTGTTAGTGTTTCACGTCGCCTCGTAGGCTTGGTGTAATTTCTGCTTTTACATAGTATATTACCTTTATTTAAATTTATTTATTTTATTTTTTACTTTTATATCGTACTTACTCGATATCTGAGCAGTTGCCCGGATGGTGTCCTTGTTTTTTGGAGGATTTCACTCCATTTTATTTTGATAACCCGGTTTGACTGTTTCTTCCCCATCTGCATTTTGGAGGAAAAGTCCTGTGCCCCAGTGGTGCATCTCGTGCTTCCCTGAAGGCTTTACCGGGCGCGTTTAGGATTTTCTCTTTTTAGTCAATTCATTTTGTTAGAATATGGCCATTACAATGTCCTCCATCACTTGTCTCATTTGTTTTTATCCAGTCTGGTGACCGCCATACTTTTTTTCATAGGCTTGTTGGTATATGGTTTTCAGTTGCTTCAATGAGCGGGCGCGAGCGCTGACATCGAATTTATTGTGGTATTTAGCCATATGAGCAGATAGTACTGTTTCAGCCGAGTTGTAGATTTTACATCTTTTCCCTTATTTTGGCATTTTGAAAAGGTTGCCTGTAGGGGGCGTTGTGGACCTGGAAGGAAATAACCCGGATGTGTTTCTTGATCGCCGCAAGTCTCCGGGTTTATTCTTCACCTTTATGTTCTCAAATTCGTCGGTTGTGTATAGTATTCTTTCTATTTCAAAGTTTGTTCTCTCACTGCTGGCGGATGGGTTTGTCATTCTTTTCCCTGGCAATGTGTACATTTGCGTGTACCGTCTTTTCGTCTAACATCCTATTCGGTCCTGTCTGGCTTTGAGTGTGACCTTGTTCAGTTTTTGCTTGTTCTGAAACAGTTCTCTTTTTGACTTTCCTTTTTAGGTGGATTTTTATCCTCTCGGCCTGGGCTCATTTGGCTGCTCTTTAGTGTTGTCGTTGGGGTTTCCCCATGATTTTTCCTTGGTCGATTTCGGATTCGTCATTTTTGTTTGTTTGGTCCTTCATTTGTTGTTCTTTTCCTGTTCTTTTTTCAAGTCTGTAGGGGCTTTTTTTACTACGTCCAATCGAAAGAGCATTCAGCTTTTTTTAGTAGGTTTGAGATCGTGCTTTCCATGGACTCACCTTCTTTTTCGGGGATGCCCTGTACGGATTGATGTTTAGTTTTTTGTTTTCACTGTCTGTTTGCCGTAGTGTTTCCACTGCTGTTTGTGGTAGAGTATTTTTTCCATTTGTTGTTGTGTTGCCACATCTTTTGGGTTCATCTTTCTTGTTTTGTGCTTCGTCACATTAAGACCGACTCATGGACGCAACTCTCACAGCAGAGAGCTAAATGGAGAGCGGCAGTCAGGTAATGAAAGCAGTCTTTGTCGCATCGCGACCGACAGCATGATGATGATGATGATGACAACTGGTTCATCAAAGGATGTGGTATGTGCTGTCCAGTCTGTGGGAAAGTACAGATATAATCCCACTGTTTTCTTGTGACGACATTGTATGGATCCCAACAATTGCATTTTAATGGGGTTTCACTGTATATTCCTGTATTTTTTTTTTTAATCCTATTTACGGTGCATGTATTGTTAGATTTTCAGTAAATTGTGTGTGCAATTAATTTGTATAAAGATCTACAATGAAAAGGTACGTATTTGAATTCGAATAGGGTGAACTAACCAGCACTATGGATTGTCTTAAAAATTGTCTTAAATTAAATTAAATAGGACTCGGAACTGTATGCAGGCAATTTTGACCCCCTGCTGCTTATTGAAAAGAGTAGCCTATGTGGCAGAAGTGGGTTTCCTCCAAAGAAATATGTCAGAATAACCATATGTTTGACGTCCAACAGTCAATGATAAAAATCAATGAGCTCTAGAGGCGTATTTAAATAAAACAAGCTTTCCGTTTTTTTAATGCGTGGTTAATTCGATGGGTGGAGTTCTGAATGGCTTAAAGCATTAGGTTGTGGTTTCACTAACTGCAGTTGTCAGCCCATACTGATTAGGAGCTCGGTGTATTTAAAGTTGCATAGTCCAATGAAATATCAAATTTTCAAAACCAAAACAAGTATCTAGATATGATTCTACATATCTAACTTAGGTACTGATGCACTTATTAAACATTTGTCACCACACAGAAGGGGATGCCGAGGCAATTGAATAGAACCTGTTACTGCATAAGCCTATGGGGTCAGAGTTTTGGCATGCTTGTCAAAATTAATTTTGCATGGTTCCACTTCAAATATCTCAAAAAGTTAGCTACTTAAAATAAAAGTTACTTCAAGCTAAAGTAAGGTACATAATAACGATCAACCTAATGTATTTATCTCAGACAATTTCAGAAACTCAAAACCATCGGACTATGCAACTTTAACACACGATAACTATTATAGTTGGCTGGCTCTTGGAGTTTTCATCCTGGTATCATCTGATGACCTGAGATGTTGTCAGGACAAAATATTCCAACAACCAACCAAATCCTCGGTGATGCAGTTCAAAAAAAATTCCATTTCATAATAATACAATTTTTAAGCTCAAAGGAAATACACAGTCATTCCCAGCATGTCACTACCGTCCTCCTCTGTGGTATCTATGTGGGAATGACAGCTGCGATTTCAAAGGTAGCTTGCAGGCTTCAATCTCTCAAATCAAAACATAAAAAGAGCAATCGCATCAGAGGGCAGGTTGGTGGTGGTGGAAATCTACAAGACTTCTTTTCCACAGAACATATACTGGACATATACTGGACAGGGCTGCTAAAGAACCTTATGGAAAAAGTGTCGGAAGGCGGCGTTATGAATTCATAATCTAATTGGCTCGATATAGTGTTCGCATATTTATCTATCAGTATTATAGCATGTTTCATTAAATCAGTGTCAAATTGATTAATTTATGTAAAATTAATAAGCTTTAAAAGTTGAATGGAGATAATCCAGTAGTTAGCTACCATCTTTGTTTGTGTGTGCATTCTCTTCCAATACTTCTACTCTACACCAATATAGATAATGCTGAGCGCAAAGCTAGGAACCATGCTGAAACCAAGGTATATACAGCTTGATTTACAGGTGCCAGAATGTAAAACCCCACAACCAACTAAGCAATTCAAATATGAACTATGACTAGTTATATTTAATCATAATAACTGTGAATAAGCAAGATTGTGTTGGTCAAGTGAACACCTCTTTTTTAACTACCTTACCAATTCGACAGGGCCGCTGGCCAAATCGATAGAGCGCAGGCTTCCCATGCAGAATGTCAGGAGTTTGATTGCCAACAGAGTCAAACCAATGACTTACAAAATTGATACTTGTCGCTACCAAGCCTGGCGCTCAGCTTTAATAGGATAGAGTAATGGGGCTGTCACACAATGACGTGATGTGGTAGCGTAAGCTGACATAGGTGCAATTTGGCCATTACGTTGAGATACGTTGAGGAACATCGAGATATGTTATGCATTTGTTATGCCTACGTCGAGTTATGTCGAGATACGTCGAGTTATGTCGGGATACGTCGAGTTACGTCGGGATATGGTGACACAGGTCAAGGTTTTGAACATACCCAAAACTTTCAATGTAGCTTAACGTAGAGACCGTTACATTGGGTTATATTGGGCTTACGTTGTGCTCATGTTAGGCTTATGTCGAGATACATTAGACATTCGTTAGAGCTACGTCGGTCCATGTTCAGCTACATTGACTTATGGTAGACTGACGGAGAGCAGGGGGGAATGTACAGCCTGTGCGCTGCCAATGTGTTGTTAATGTATCTCGACATAGGTCTAATGTATCTATGATGTGTGTCTAACGTTAGTCTAGCGTAAGTCCAACATGCCTTGACGTATTCGACATAGTTGACGAATGGCTGGAGGGCGCGTAATGGATGTAACATGCACCAACATTCTTCGAACGTAAGCGAATGTGCTGTGAACGTGGTGTGAACGTTTTGCCTTTGAGAATATAAAGGCATCCACGTCGAGCACGTTGAGCGCTCGCTGTCCTTACGCTGAGCACGCTGGACTGTCATTAGACTGACGCTGCTCACTCGCGGGCCTGACATCGACTCATGTTACAAATTACGTCACAGTCACATGTAGCTATGTTAGGGCGGGCGTAATTACGCGAGTCCTATGCAAACCCGACGCTAAGGTTTCGCTAGGCTGACACCACACATGCTGGAGGCTGATTAGCCTGACGTTGGAACTTCTTTTTTTTACGTTGTAACTTGTTGACACACATTACAACTACATTGCACGGATGTTTCACCTATGTCCACTACATTGTACTGACATCCAAATTTGCCCTGCAATGCCGAGAATTTCTATGTATCTCGACGTAAATAAGTGATTTCTACGTTCCCCACTCGCTGGCCTGTTATGTCGGAGTGTGACAGGGTTATAAGAACTGGTTTGCTCCGTGTCAGGACAATGTGACTGTGTGGGATATGTAGTCATGGTGCTGGCGGCCTGATCTCCCAGTGTGGCATCACTATAAAGTCATCATGAGTGTGCCCTGTCACAAGTCAGTACTTGTCCCGATATGGACTCAAATGTTGCTAGGACGTAAAACCAACCACAAACAAACAAAACCTTACCAATTCCTCGTCTAAATGATTGTGTTTTCATTGCTTTCTGACTGGACTGACTGACTTACTTTCTCTCCTCCTTTTCTATTCGTAGGTCATCTGCACAGGCCGCCGCCTAGTGGGAGTAGTTGGAACTACGCGAGCTGAAGACCAGACCGGATATGGCTGGTTCGATTAGCTGCCGGTAGGGGGCTCCGGGTGGTCCCATAAAGCGGGCTTAATGGAGTGGACATCCGCTGTGGGGACCAAGTGGGGTTTATCTCCCCAGAACACATGTCACCCACTTCAGAGGGCAGAGGGCAGCACACCCTACGGAGCTCTCATTTAAGGAGGTAGCTGGATTACTCAGTGATAAGTACACGATGTGCATAATTGACCTTGGGAGTGAACCTGATCAACATGTGGAATTACACCTGACCTTGAACTTGAACTTGCACTGTGAGTGTCAAAGACCTGTTCAAATTGCAAAGACTCACTATGTATAATAAGACAGGCTTACCCCGGAGGTCTGGTGGGTTAAGGTTATCTGTAGTGAAGCACTAGAGTCGATTACTATGGACTTGTCGCCATGGTAACAAACCACACTACCAGGAATGCATGACCTTGGGAGCTGACCTAGCCCACATTGCATTACCATTGACCTTGGACTGTAGCTTATCGCATGCATTGTGAGTATCAAAGAGTTACTACCTGTAATAAGATAGGTCTGTTAATGTATCAAAGAGGTACTACTTGTAATAAGACAGGTATGTTAATGTATCAAAGAGCTACTACCTGTAATAAGACTGATATGTCAATGTATCTAAGAGCTACTAGCTGTAATAAGACAGGTCTGTCAATGAATCTAAGAGCTACTACCTGTAATAAGACAGGTCTGTCAATGTATTGAAGAGCTACTACCCCTAATAAGACAGGTCTGTTAATGCTGTATGTGGGAGCATAATATAAGTACTACAGTTATTGGCAGTTGGTTGTTATGGATGTGTTGCGATGGTAACCATACTTCCATGGTATGCATGCGCAGTGAGTGAGTGCCAATGAACTCTTCTAAGCAAGAACTCGGTGATAAATTAAAGTCAGGCTTTTGGTTGCCAAGGCAAGGTGGAAATAACAAAAAGGACTCAGTGATTTGTCTTTTTTTTCTTGAAATTCTTTTTTTTCTGGATAAGTCTGAATAGTCTTGTTTTCACCATTAGACAGTTGGTCGATAGAAAGCCCGAGCCTGCACTTTTACCGACCCAAGGGATTTGTAACCTCCCATACCACATAGACATGGCATGAGAGCAACTGGCCTTTGATGAAAGCTGTGAATAATTTACAGCAGACTTAATGGAGTGGACATCCAAATTGGTAGAGGTGATGTCATGGGGAATCGAACCACTGACCTTCCGATTAGGAGTCTGACCTAGAAAAAACTAATCACTCTAATCACTCCACCACAGAGAATACCACAAGTGATAAATTAAATTCACACTTTGGGGGTTTTGGTTGCCCAGGAAACGTGGAACCAACAGAGAGGACTCAGTGATAAATAAAAGTAAGAGGAATTTGCAGCGCTCACAATGGATTCACCATGCTCCAGCAATACGTCAACGACAGACAAGTTCTCGAAGGGCTCCGTCAGTCTCGAGTTCGATGACTACCCGCTGGACCTCATCGCCTCTGTGCGTCGAGAGAATTCTGCATCGGAGCCGACAGCGTGGAGACTGGTGCAGCCATCCGACTCGACGCCACTTGGGCCGACGGATCCGAAGAGACACAACTCCGGACTCGGTAATAAAGCAACGATGATGGGTGATAAGGAACAGGCGGATGGAGCGGAGGATGCAGCGGAGGAGGAAGAGGAGGAGGAGGAGTGTGATAATGAGGAAGATGATGAGGAGGAGACTGAGATGGAAGAGGAAGAGGAAGTGACGCAGAAACTGGAAGATAAAGAACTCCGAGAGTTGTGTGATGCCATCAGGGCCAACGGCACAGTGTTAGTAAATCGTAACGCGCTGCCTAAAGTCGCCAACAACAAGATGGCGGCGGCGACGACGACGACAGCGACGGCGTCATCCAAAAACAAAAACAACAACAAGGACGCCTTCCGAGATGGCATCCTCTACGACATCCTCAAGGACTACCCGATCCACAAGCACCGACGGGCGGGCGGACGCTGCGAGGCAGTCCGCTCACTGTGCGTCGGTTGCTGGCGTCCCTGCCTCGCCCGCTATCACCCTTCCCCGCAGAACCCCACGTGGTCCGAGACGCTTCGGCACGCCCTGCTTTGCCCGCCGCACGGCGCTGTGGGCGCCGCGCTCGGCCTCGTTCTGGGTGTGGGGCTCGTCTGGGGGACGCTGTGGGCGCTGGCCGGGCCCGGCGCCCTCCCTGGTGGCGGGTTGTTCGCGCTGCTGGTGCTCGGTGTGTTCGGGAGTGTGGCCGGGTTGATTGTGAGGATCGTCAAGCTGCCGCCATTGCTTGGTGAGTTGTGTTGTGTGTATGCTGTCTGTTAGGTTTAGATTAGATTGGATTTAGATTAAAGTTGCATAGTCTGATGGTTTTAAGTTTCGGCCATTTTTCCGAGATAAATATATTAAATTGATTGTTAAAATTTACCTTGCTTTAGTGTGTGGTGACTTTTATTTTAAATGGGTAACTTTGGAGATATTTGAAGCACAAACATGCAAAATTAATTTTGGCAAGCATGCCAAAGCTCTGACACAATAGTCTTATGCAGAAATAGGTTCTGTTGAATTGATTCAGTATGCGCTTCTATGTGGCGACAAATGCTTAATAAGTGTATCAGTATATAAATTAAATATGTAGAATGAAATCTAGGTGAGTGACTTGGTTTAAAAGATTTGATGCTTAATCGGACCTTGCAACTTTAAGATTGGTTTAGATTGGTTTAGATTAGATTAGATCGGATTAGATTAGATTGGATGATATCAGATTAGATTTGATCAGATTAGATTACATCAGATTAGATTAGGTTAGATTTTGATAGATTTACAGTAGATTAGATGAGGTTAGATTATATGATGTTAGATTAGGTTAAGCAACTTTAGATTAGATGAGATTATATTAGATTAGATGAGATTCGGCTACCACGTCCGGTAAGCCAGTAAGCAGTGGTGCATATTGATTGATGCAAACATTTATTTTGTCTGCCAATCAATCACAAATTGCCAACAGAAAGCGCAATTGGAAGTTCTGCCAGAAACATCCAGGAGAGACGAGGGAAGCTTGTTAATTGATTCTGAATAGATGAACGCTGGATGCGGACGGACGCAGGTGGAGCCCTTCCGGTTGCGGAAAGGCACTGGCATTCTGGGTAGACAACATGAGGGGGATACTATCTATTAACAAATCAACAAGCAATTTCACTAACAATTCAAGTTGCCTTTTTTTTAAAAGTAAAATACAAAACTAACTAACTTTGTACTATTCGTGTACTTCCGGTTGCGGAAAGGCAGTGGCATTCTGGGCAGACAACATGGGGACGTACTATCTATTAACAAATCAACCGGCAATTTGACTAACAATTCAGGCCGCCTTTTATTTCAGTCACTAACTTGTTAATATCCGTGTACTTACTGTAGTTAGGAGAGATATTGCCCACGTCATGAATTGTCAATAATTGGAGCGCAATTATGGAAACAGAATACCATAATTAGGTGGTTCAATGTGTTACTACTCCCCACTGCACCCTCCTCACTCATCTATATCAACCCTCACCATCTCCCCTACTCTCCCCCTCCACCACCCTCCTCCCTTGTCTATGTCACCCTACCCTACCATCCACCTCCCCATCCTCATTTGTCTATATCACCCCCTCCCCCTCCACCACCCTCCAACACCCTCCACCACCCTCCACCCCCACCCTGCCCCACCCTCCTCCATCCTCCTCCACCATGACCCACCCTCCTCCACCCTCCTCCACCCTCCTCTACTTTCCTCCACCCACCTCTACCCTCCTCCATCCACCTTCACCCTCATCCCCCTCCCGCACCCTCCTCCACCCTCCCACATCCTCCTTTACTCACCTTCACCCTACTCCCCCTCATCCACCCTCCTCCACCTCCTCCACCCGCCTCCAGCCTCCTCCACCCTCCTCCACCCTCATCCATCCTCATCCACCCTCATCCACCCTCCTCCACCCTCATCCACCTCCTCCACCCTCCTCCCCCCTACTCCACCCTCATCCACCCTCATCCACCCTCATCACCCTCATCCACCCTCATCCACCCTCATCCCCCTCCACCTCATCCACCCTCATCCACCCTCATCCACCCTCATCACCTCATCCACTCTCATCCATCCTCATCCACCCTCCCTCACCCCTAGACCCGCCTCCACCCTCCCGACTCTCCCCACTCTCGCCACTTCCAACACCCTCCCCCAACCTCCCCACCCACCCACCATTCCCACCCTTCCCACCCTCCTCCACCCTCTTTCACCTTCCTCCTCCAACCTCTCCCATCCTACCCACCCACTTCACCCTCCTCCACCCACCCTCCTCCACACTCCTCATCCACACTCGTCCACCCTCGTGCATCCTAGTCCACTCACCTCCACCCTCCTCCACCTTCCTCCACCCTCCTCCACCTTCTCCTTCCCCACCTCCTTCACCCTCCTCCACATTCCCCCACACTCCTCCACCTCTCTATCCTCCTCCACCTCCTCCATCCTCCTCCAGACCCCACCCTCCCCCACCACACTTCAGCCTCCTCCCCCTTCCCCACCATCCTCCACCATCCTCCACCCTCATAACCCTCCCCACCCTCTCGCACCCTCCACTATCCTCCTCCACCCTCTCTATGACACCCAAACCCTCTCCTTTCGGAAGGCCTCTTTATTTCTCTCTCACCCTTCTCGCAGTCCTATTTCCCTCACCTCACACTCCGCCACCTCCTCACTCTCCACTTCCAGCTCCATTTCCTTCCCACTCCAATAATAGTAATACCCTACCCCACGCACCCTGCCTTCCCTCTCCACTTATTCCCTCCCCCATGCATCCTCCCTTCCCACTCCACTAATCCCCTCCCCCACACACCCTCCCTTCCCACTCCACTAACCCCTTCCCACACACACCCTCCCTTCCCACTCCACTAACCCCTTCTCACACACACCCTCCCTTCCCACTCCACTAACCCCTTCCCCCACACACCCTCCCTTCCCACTCCAGTAACCCCTTCCCCCACACACCCTCCCTTCCCACTCCACCAACCCCCTCCTCGACAGCCCTCCCTTCCCACTCCACTAACCCCCTCGCCCACACACCCTCCCTCCCTTTCCCCACTAAACCCCTTCCCCCACATACCCTCCCTTCCCACATCCACTATGGTCGTTCCCACACACACCCTCCCTTTCCACTCCACTAACCCATTTGGCAACACATACCCTCCCTTCCCACTCCACTAAAACCCCTTCCCCCACACACCCTCCCTTCCCATGCCACTAAACCCCTTCCCACACACACCCTCCTTCCCACTCCACCAACCGCCTCCCCTAACACCCTCCCTTCCCACTCCACTAACCACTTACCCCCCACCCTCCCTTCCCACTCCACTAACCCCTTCCCACATACCCTCCCTTCCCACTCCACCAACCCCCCTCCCTAACACCCTCCCTTCCCACTCCACAACCTCCTCCTCCACAGACCCGCCATACACACTATACTAACTCCCTCCCCTGTGCCCGTTCCTTCCAACTTTACTCCCCCCCCCCCACCCCCCTGACCCCACCCCACCCCCACTCCACCCCCCCCCCCTCCTCCTGCCTCATCCGGCCCCTCCCCACATCTCATTGCTTCCCCATCCATGATCCGGGCCCGATTCTGTGATTGTGTCACAGATTGAATTCCGCTCTGGGTGTTGCATCACGTCCAATGGGGGCGTCACAGACCACATCACGAAT
This sequence comes from Branchipolynoe longqiensis, assembly GCA_030323885.1. Taxonomy (NCBI): domain Eukaryota; kingdom Metazoa; phylum Annelida; class Polychaeta; order Phyllodocida; family Polynoidae; genus Branchipolynoe; species Branchipolynoe longqiensis. Next base: position 86,179,247 of record CM059192.1, read on the forward strand.
GTAGGGGTGGGTAGGGGTGCAAAGGGATTGGAAAGGTAGGAAGGGGTAGGAAGGGGTGCAAAGGGATGGGACGGGGTGGGAAGGGGTGAGAAGGGGTGGGAAGGGGTGGGAAGGATGTGAACTGGGTGGAAAGGGGTGGGAAGAAGGAAGGTGGGAAGGGGTGGGAAGGGAAGGAAGGGACTTTGGGGCGGGGAAGGGATGGGAAGGGGTGGGAAGGGGTGGGAAGGAATGGAACTGTATGGGAAGGGGTGGGAAGGGGTGGAACGGCGTGAGACGGGGTGGAAGGGATGGGAAGGAGTGTGGCAGGTGTGCAGGGTGTGAAGGGGTGGGAAGGGGTGTGAAGGGGTGTGAAGGGGTGGGAAGGGTGGGAATGGATGAGGAAGGGGTTGAAGGGGTGTGAAGGGGTGGGAAGGGTGGGAAGGGGTGGGAAGGGGTGTGAAGGGATGTGAAGGGATGGGAAGGAGTGTGCAGGGGTGTGAAGGGGTGGGAAGGGGTGTGAAGGGGTGTGAAGGGGTGGGAAGGGTGGGGAAGGGGTGGGAAGGGTGGGAAGGGAAGGGTGAAAGGGTGGGAAGGGGTGGGAAGGGTGGGAAGGGGTGGGAAGGGGTGGGAAGGGGTGGAAGGGGTGGGAAGGGTGGGAAGGGGGAAGGGGTGGGAAGGGATGGGAAGGGGTGTGAAGGGGTGTGAAGGGGTGGGAATGGATGGGAAGTGGTGTGAAGGAGTGTGAAGGGTGGGATGGGAAGGGTGGGAAGGGGTGGGAAGGGTGGAAGGGGCTGGAAGCGATGGGAAGGGGTGTGAAGGGGTGGGAAGGGATGGGACGGGGTGGGAAGGGGTGAGAAGGGGTGGGAAGGGGTGGGAAGGGGTGTGAAGGGATTGGAAGGGGTGTGAAGGGTGTGAAGGGGTGGGAAGGGGTGGGAAGGGTGGGAAGGGGTGGAAAGGGGTGGGAAGGGGTGGGAAGGGGTGGGATGGGTGGGAAGGGGTGGGAAGGAGTGGGAAGGGGTGGGAAGGGGTATGAAGGGGTGGGATGGGGTGGGAAGGGGTGGGAGAAGGTGAGAGAGAGGGGTGGGGGAGAGGTGTTGAAGGGATGGGAAGGGGTGTGAACGGGTGGGAAGGGGTGGGAAGGGATGGGAAGGGGTGGGAAAGGATGGGAAGGGGTGTGAAGGGGTGTGAAGGGGTGGTGTGAAGGGGTGGGAAGGGGTGGGAAGGGTGGGAAGGGGTGGGAAGGGATCGGAAGGGGTGGGGAAGGGGTGGAAGGGGTGGGAAGGGTGGAAAGGGGTGGGAAAGGGGTGGGAAGGGGTGTAAAGGAATGGGAATGGGTGTGAAGGGGTGTGAAGGGGTGGGAAGGGTGGGGTGGGAAGGGGTGTGAAGGGATGGGAAGGGGTGTGAAGGGGTGGGAAGGGGTGTGAAGGGGTGTGAAGGGGTGTGAAGGGGTGGGAAGGGGTGTGAAGGGGTGGAAGCGGTGGGAAGGGGTGGGAAGGGGTGGAAGCAGTGGGAGTAGTGGGTGGGTCGCGGTAGGAGGGGTGGGAAAGGTGTGGAACTAGATTGGTGGAATTGAAAGGAGACAATGGGTTGGAAGCAGTCAAAGGAGTGTGGGGGTGGGGGTGGGGGTGGGGGTGGGGGGTCGGAAGGTGGAGGATCGGGTGAATAGGATTGGGTGAGAGGGGTGCATGAGAATCTGTAAAAAAATATATATATATATATAAATTAAAAGATTTGAAAATGGTCCAAATTGAACGCTGCATACTTTATGGGCGTTCCCTCTTTCACCCGGCAGCCAATGAGAGGCGAGGAGTAAGCTGCCTGCCAACAACTGATTAGATGTCGCCTGCTATCCGCCTGTCATCTGAATTCGACTTTCCAGCCAATTCAGCGAACGCTCGCCGAGATTCTCGCCTATTTGAATGAACAGAATTCTGCCTAAGCTTGGCTGATATTGATATGCGACTAGATGAAATGATATGATAGTGCCATAATCTGTTGGTTTTGCATTTTTAAATTAAATACAGTCGGTTGATCATTACCCTCTACTTCAGTTCAGAGTAGTTTTTGGTATGTTTGTTTATTTGTTTGGGTTTGACATCCTAGCACCATCTAAGATCATATGTGGATGGATATGGACTTGTGACAGTACACACTCATGGTGACTTTATAGTGCTGCTCTGCTGGGGGACCGGGGTAGCTGACATCATGATGCGATATCCCCACTCAGTCACTATATCCTGATTTTGCACAATCTTATCCTTGTCCTATCCTAATAATGCCAAATGCCAGGCTAGGTTGTTGACATACATCAACTTGGTAAGTCATTGCTTTGTCTCGGCCGGGATTCAAATCCACAGCCTCCCGCATGGGAACGTAACCAGTGTTCAAACCGACTGTCAATGTGATACCTGTTGCTTCCTAGCCTAGCGCTCGACATTAAAGTTGCATAGTCCGATGGTTTTGAATTTCTGTATTTTTTCTGAGATAAATATATTAGATCGATCATTAGTATCTACTTTACATTAGTCCAAAGTTACTTTTACTTTAAATGGTAAACTTTTGAGATATTTTGGGTGTAAACATGGAAAATTAGTTTTGGCAAGCTTGCCAAAACTTGGACACCATAGACTTCTGCAGTAACAGGTTCTGTTAAATTGACTCAGTATTGCCTTCTACACAGAAACAAATGCTTAATAAGTGCATCAGTATCTAAGTTAGATATGTAAAATCAAATCTATGTCATAGAGTTGGTTTTGAAAATTTGATATTTCATCGGACTATGCAACTTTAATAGGATAGGGCAAGTTCTGAGTAGCTCAGCATCAGGATAATATGACTGAGTGTGCTATCAGGTCATGGTGCCACTGGCCTGATTTCCCAGTGGTGCAGCACTAAAACGTCACCATGAGTGCGCACTGTCACAAGTGGGTACCCGTCCTTATTTGACCTTAGATGTTGCTAGGATGCAAAACAGCACCAAACAAACAAAACTACCAAAGTGAATTACTCTATGTAGCAATCAAATTGTATGTTTAATGAGTGCACCAGTATCTAAGTTGAATATGTTGGCAGATATTTTCGGTTAGAAAATGTGCCTCTTTTATCGGATCGTGGAGCTTTAATCCTTATTGCTACCTGGCGTTCGGCATTAATTGTTTGCACTTCAAGACGGCTCACTCAGCCTGTACTGTGTAATCAAAATGATCAAACCGACCACTTGGTGCACTGGCCGGTCTCTTGGTTAAACAGTTGCTATATTATATGTATAAATGTATATATGAATGTGAAGGATGTGTGAAGATGGTGATGATGCTGATGATGCTGATAATGATGTGTATTTGTTCATAGCAATTTCATATCGATGTGTATTCATACTTACCTATCTTATGTATAATATAATTGTATGTGTTTACATGTGAAGCACCAACCAGCTGCCGGGGTGATCAAACCCACCACAAGGTGGCACTGCAAAATTTACATTACCATGGGAGAGATAGAGAGTGAGCCGTCTTAGTATTATAGGGTCTTTGACTTCAATTAACCCTTTGACATGTAATGCATATTAAACTAAATTAAGTTAGATTCTAACGATCAACTTTATCAATATTGATAAAGCAGAAACTCAAAAACATCGAACTTTAATGTTGCAAGTCATTGGCTTCACTTACTCGTCCTCTCTCTCACTGTCTCCATGTCGACCATCTCCCCCGCCTTCTCTCATTCATTCCCTCACCCTCTCTTTCTCTTTCCCGCTCTCTTCCTCTCTCCTTCTGTAACCTCTCTTCCCCTCGCTCCCACTCCCTTCCTTTCTCTCTTTCCCCCTCTCTCCATCTGTACCCTCTCTCCTTCTCTCTCTCCCTCTCCCTCTCCCTCCCTCTCTCTCCCTCTCCCTCCCTCTCCCTCCCTCTCTCTCTTTCCCCCTCTCCCTCTGTTCCCTTTCTCCCTCTCTCTCCCCTCCATCCCTCTCTCTCTCTTTCTCCCTCTCTCCCTCTGTACTTTTCTCCTTCTTTATCCCTCTCTCCCTCTCTCCCTTTATCCCTCTCTCCCTCTCTCTATATGTACCCTTTCTCATTCTCTCTCCCTCTCTCCCTCTGTACCCATTCTCCCTCTCTCTCTCTTCCCCCTCTCTCTCTCTTTCCCCTATTTCCCTCTGTACCCTTTCCCCCTCTCTTCGCGCTCTCCACCCTCTCTCACTTTCTCCCTCCCGCTCTACCTCTGTATTTTTCTATCTCTCTCCCCCTTTCTCCCTCTCTCCCAGCCTCCCTCTCTCCCTTTATCCCTCCCTCTCTACCTCTGTATGTTTCTCTCCCTCTCTCCTCTCTCCCTCTCTCCCCTCTCTCCCTCTCTCCCCTTCTCCCTCCTCTCCTTCTCCCTCTCTCCCACTCTCCCACTCTCCCTCTTCTCCCTCTCTCCCTCTCCCCCCCTCTCTCTATCTTTCTCCCTATCTCAATATGTACCCTTTCTCATTCTCTCTCCCTCTCTCCCTCTATATGCTCTCTTCCTCTCTCTACCCCTTTCTCTCTCTCGCTCCAGCTCCCTCCCCCTCTCTCACTGTTCTCCTCTCCCCCCCCTCTCTCTCCCCGCTCTCTCCCCATCTCTCTCCATCTCTCCTCAACTCCACCTTTCTATCCCTCTCTCTCCTCCCTCCCTCTCCCCTCCGCCCGCCCCTGTCCACATTCCCCCTTCTCTTCGCTGCCAGCATGCATTTCGAACATGAAGCCTTCCACTATGAAGCCTATATAAGCATATGGAACGCGGCGACTGGCGGCATGCATGCAGACTACTTTACATGTATTCACCCTCCAGTGTCTACACAGAAGACAAACCAGTCGCACACGCAACCAATGCCCCAGAAATACCTACACAGCAATAGGTCACAAGCTGTAATGCGTTTAACAGGCAGGTGGCTTGATGGTCTAGGGGCATGATTCTCGCTTAGGGTGCGAGAGGTCCCGGGTTCAAATCCCGGTCAAGCCCGTCTTTTTCCTTTTCTTTGTTAATGCAATGCTCTATGTCTATGTTTCATATTTATGTTATATGTTATATGTGTATAATGTTATATATGTATAATGCAAGCTTAAAAGAAGTGCTCAGTCTGGATTTAAAAGTACTTGTGGAGGGCTATTTGGGTGTGTGATGTGTGTGTGGTGTGCGTGGTGTGGCTATGGAGTTGAGTACAAAGTCTCTCTGTGCAGATTGAGGGTTGGGTGTGTGATGTGTGTGTGGTGTGTATGGAGTTGAGTACAGAGTCTCTATGCGCAGATTGAGGACTGGGTGTGTGATGTGTGTGTGGTGTGTGTGGTGTTGAGTAGAGAGTCTTTATGCGCAGATTGAGGGTTGGGTGTGTGGTGTGTGTGGTGTGCGTGGTCTGTGTATGGAGTTGAGTACAGAGTCTATGCGCAGATTGAGGGTTGGGTGTGTGGTGTGTGTTCTTGAAGATTTATACTGCCTATCATGGATAAGTCTGAATAGACTTGTTTTCACCATTAGACAGTTTGTCGATAGAAAGCCCGAGCCTACACTTTTACCGACCCAAGGGATTTTTAACCTCCCACACCACATAGACATGGTATGAGAGCAACTGGCCTTTGATGTCGCTGTAAGTTATACACAGCAGTGGAAATCCAAATTGGCAGAGGTGGGGGCACAGGGAATCGAACCACCGACCTTCAGATTAGGAGTCCGACCTAGAAAAAAGTCAGACACTCTAAACACTCCCCCACAGAGAACACAACAAAACAACATCGGTAGGTTTCGCCGGGTTTCGAACCCAGGACCTTTCGCGTGTGAGGCGAACGTGATAACCACTACACTACGAAACCAGTTGTATCTGTGTGGTGTGGGTGGTGTGTGTATGGAGTTGAGTACAGAGTCTCTCTGTGCAGATTGAGGGTTGGGTGTGTGATGTGTGTGCAGTGTGGGTGGTGTTGAGTAGAGAGTCTCTGTGCGCAGATTGAGGGTTGGGTGTGTGATGTGTGGGTGGTGTGGGTGGTGTGTGTATGGAGTTAAGTACAGAGTCTCTATGCACAGATTGAGGGTTGGGTGTGTTGTGTGTGTGGTGTGGGTGCAGTGTGTATGGAGTTGAGTACAGAGTCTCTATGTACAGATTGAGGGTTGGGTGTGTGGTGTGTGTGCGGTGTGTGTGGTGTGTGTATGGAGTTGAGTACAGAGTTTCTATGCGCAGATTGAGGGTTGGGTGTGTGGTGTGTGGGTGGTGTGGGTGGTGTGTGTATGGAGTTGAGTACAGAGTCTCTATGCCAGATTGAGGGTTGGGTCTGTGATGTGTATGTGGTGTGTGTGGTGTTGAGTACAGAGGCTCTATGCGCAGATTGAGGGTTGGGTGTGTGGTGTGGGTGGTGTGGGTGGTGTGTGTATGGAGTTGAGTACAGAGCCTCTATGCGCAGATTGAGGGTTGGGTGTGTGGTGTGGGTGGGGTGTGTATGGAGTTGAGTACAGAGGCTCTATGCACAGATTGAGGGTTGGATGTGTGTGATGTGTGTGGTGTGTGTGCGGTGTATGTGGTGTTGAGTGCAGAGTCTCTCTGCCCAGATTGACTGTTGGATGTGGGTGGTGTCGGTGGTGTGTGTGCGGTATGTGTAGTGTTGAGTACAGAGTATCTCTGCCCAGATTGAGGGTTGGATGTGTGTGATGTGTGTGTCGTGTGTGCGCGGTGTGTGTGTTGTTGAGTACAGAGTCTCTCTGCCCAGATTGAGGGTTGGATGTGGGTGGTGTGGGTGGTGTGTGCGGTGTGTGTGGGGTTGAGTACAGAGTATCTCTGCCCAGATTGAGGGTTGGATGTGTGTGATGTGTGTGGTGTGAGTGCGGTGTGTGTAGTGTTGAGTACAGAGTCTCTCTGCCCAGATTGACTGTTGGATGTGGGTGGTGTGGGTGGTGTTTGTGCGGTGTGTGTGGTGTTGAGTACAGAGTCTCTCTGCCCAGATTGACAGTTGGATGTGTGTGGTGTGGTGTGTGTGCATTGTGTGTGGTGTTAAGTACAGAGTCTCTCGTCCCAGATTGAAGGTTGGATGTGTGTGGTGTGTGTGTGTGGTGTGTGTGGTGTTGAGTACAGAGTCTCTCTGCCCAGATTGACGATTGGATGTGTGTAGTGTGGGTGGTGTGTGTGTGCATTGTGTGTGGTGTTGAGTACAGATTCTCTCTGCCCAGATTGAGGGTTGGATGTATGTGATGTGAGTGTGGTGTGTGTGCTGTGTCTGTGGTGTTGAGTGCAGAGTCTCTCTGCCCAGATTGACTGCTGGATGTGTGTGGTGTGTGTGTGTGTTGTGTGTGGTGTTGAGTACAGAGTCTTTCTGCCCAGATTGACGGTTGGATGTGTGTGGGGTGTGTGGTGTGTGTGCGGTATGTGTGGTGTTGAGTACAGAGTCTCTCGGCCCAGATTGACGGTTGGATGTGGGTGGTGTGGGTGGTGTGTGTGCGCGGTGTGTGTGGTGTTGAGTACAGAGTCTCTCTGACCAGATTGACGGTTGGATGTGTGTGGTGTGGATGGTGTGTGTGCGGTTTGTGTGGTGTTGAGTACAGAGTCTCCCTGCCCAGATTGACGGTTGGCTGTGTGTGGTGTGGGTGGTGTGTGTGTGGTGTGTGTCGTGTTGAGGTCAGAGCCTCTATGTGCAGATTGACGGTTGGATGTGTGTGGTGTGGTGTGTGTGCGGTGTGTGTGTGTGGTGTTAAGTACAGAGTCGCTCAGCCCAGATTGATGGTTGGTTGTGTGTGGTGTGGGTGGTGTGTGTGTGGTGTATGTGGTGTTGAGTACAGAGCCTCTATGCGCAGATTGATGGTTGGATGTGTGTGGTGTGGTGTGTGTGCGGTGTGTGTGGTGTTAAGTACAGAGTCTCTCGGCCCAGATTGACGGTTGGCTGTGTGTGGTGTGGGTGGTCTGTGTGCGGTGTGTGTGGTGTTGAGTACAGAGCCTCTATGCGCAGATTGATGGTTGAATGTGTGTGGTGTGGTGTGTGTGTGGTGTGTGTGGTGTTAAGTACAGAGTCTCTCAGCCCAGATTGACGGTTGGTTGTGTGTGCTGTGGGTGGTGTGTGTGTGTGGTGTGTGTGGTGTTGAGTACAGAGCCTCTATGCGCAGATTGATGATTGGATGTTTGTGGTGTGGGTGGTGTGTGCGGTGTGTGTGGTGTTAAGTACAGAGTCTCTCGGCCCAGATTGACAGTTGGTTGTGTGTGGTGTGAGTGGTATGTGTGCGGTGTGTGTGGTGTTGAGTACAGAGTCTCTCTGCCCAGATTGACGGTTGGTTGTGTGAACTCAGCCAAAAAAGGTTGTGTCTGCTGAAGACAAATCAATGCTCGGCCAAGAGCCAGCCTGACACCCGCAACACGCAGTGTGTGTGTCACCCCTCACACACACCTCATACACATCTCACACACCTCACACACACCTCACATACCTCACACACCTCACACACCTCACACACATCACACACCTCGCACACCTCACACACCTCACACACACCTCACACACCTCACACACCTCACACACCTCACACACCTCACACACCTCACACACCTCACACACCTCACACACCTCACACACCTCACACACATCTCACACACCTCACACACACCTCACACAACACAAACAGCACACACAGTGTGTGTTACACCTCACACACTTCACATACCTCACACCCATCACACACAGCACCACACAATGTGTCACCCCCTCACACACACCTCACACATCACACACATCACACATAGCACACACCTCACACACAGCACACACAACACACACACCTCACACCCAGCACCACACAGTAACACGCAGAGTGTGTCACCCCTCACACATACCTCACACACCTAACACACACCTCACACACACCTCACACACACCTCACACACAACTCACACACACCTCACACACCTCACGCACCTCACACACCTCACACACCTCACACAACCTCACACACCTCACACACCTCACACACACCTCACACACACACCTCTCACACACCTCACACACCTCACACACCTCACACACCTCACACACCTCACACACCTCACACACCTCACACACCTCACACACCTCACACACCTCACACACCTCACACACCTCACACACCTCACACACACCTCACACACACCTCACACACACCTCACACACACCTCACACACACCTCACACACACCTCACACAGTGGGTGTCACATACCTCAGACACAACAGCACACAGTATGTTTCACCCTACACACCTCACACACACATCACACAGATCACTCACATCACACACATCAAATACATCATACACATCACCCACATCACATCACACACATCAAATATCACACACATCGTTCCTCACATACACCCCACACACACCCCTCCATACACCGACCCAGCACTAAGCAGCCACCCGTCCACACACCACTAACTACACACAGCCTTCCACCCACCCGTCACTACACACACACATCCCTCCCTACACACCCGGCACTAAGCATACCCCTCCACACACCTCACACCCTCATTACACTCTCCCTCACGGCGGCCATTTGCCTGTGCCCGTCAGTGGCGGAGATGAGAGGAGATTCTGTGGCTGCTCGGTCAGCCTTCAACACCAGAAGAAGCCCCTGTGGCAGCCTGGTGCCACACTCACAGCATTCATCTGTATCCAGAGCTCTAGCTATTGGGGTGGGGGGCCACCCGCTATTTGCCAACTGCTATTTACCACCTGCTACTTGCCACCTGCTATTTGCCACATGTTAATTGCCAACTGCTATTTGCCACCCGGTATTTGCCACCTCCTATTTGCCACCCACTTTTTCCACCTGCTATTTGCTGCCTGATATTTGCCACCCGCTATTTGTCACCCACTATTTGCCACCTGATATTTGCCACCCACTATTTGCCACTCGCTATTTGCCACATGTTATTTGCCACATGTTATTTGCCAACTGCTATTTGCCACCCACTATTTGCCACCCGCTATTTGCCACCGGCTATTTTCCACCTCCTATTTGCCACCCACTTTTGCCACCTGCTATTTGCCACCTGATATTTGCCACCTGATATTTGCCACCCACTATTTGCCACCCGCTGTTTGCCACCTCCTATTTGCCACCCACTTTTTCCACCTGCTATTTGCCGCCTGATATTTGCCACCTGCTATTTGCCACCTGATATTTGCCACTTGATATTTGCCACCCACTATTTGCCACCTGCTGTTTGCCACCTCCTATTTGCCACCCACTTTTTCCACCTGCTATTTGCCGCCTGATATTTCCCACCTGATATTTCCCACCTGCTATTTGTCACCTGCTATTTGCCACCTACTATTTGCAACCCGCTATTTGCCACCTGCTATTTGTCAACTGACATGTGTGTGTGTGTGACATTTCAAGAACTTGGTTAAAATCACCGCTACTAAACATAGGATGAGCTTTAGACACGCAAGTGACAGCAATAACATTAAAATAAGCACCGAGTAGCACCATCACTCACTGAACTACCATGATGCAGTTGGTTCTCCCTCCCCGAACCCGAACCTTCAAACCGAAAGAAAAGACACAAACGCCAAAGTGTCGGTTCAGATATGTACTCCACTGAGATGTCGGATGGCTGGTCATCGACTGACCCTGAGGCAGACTGACTAATATGGCTGTTCGTAACCTGTTCGGTTACAGGCTGCAAATCAGCAGCATTGAATCAGCACCGATAAATCGGGCCGATTTTGGATGAAGTATAAACTTAAGTGTAACGCAGTCAGAGCGCTTGAGTCCGGGCGCTGAAGGGTTGGAGAGGCAGGAAGGGAAAAAGACGGGATTCGCAGTTGAAGAGCACAGAGCAGTAGTGAAAAAGGAAAAGGGCCCCACCCAAGCAAACAACTCCCTTATTCAGGAGGAGAAGTAAGTTCAGGAGAGAAAAAATGTAATGGGTAGGATTGAGGAAAAAGTAGTGAGGAGAGTTGAGTGAAAGAGCTGTGCCTCCTTGCTCTGTGGTGACCAGTCGGCAAGCCAGAGACACAAATGGAATTAAGGTGGTAGAAAGTGAAAAGACGGCCCACGCCCCCTGCAATATTTTTTTAGATCAAACCTTGGCCCGTATGCAGGAGTCGGTGGCAGCGGATTTTGGTGGTAAAGCCTGACACCGGGTAGCTATCTCCGACATCGGGAACTGTGTCAAGTGGTATGCAGGAGCGCTTAACACTTTGATTTTAGCTACACGTGAAGTTATTTATAGATTTGGGAAATCCCTCTGCGTTTGTAGGCATATATCAGGCTCAAATCTATTAAATGCTATCACATTTAACAGAACTACACACGCAATAAGCGAAATTTAATTAAATTAACCCTAAATTCGAAGCAATATTAATGCTGCCGCCGCAATGGCGGCGATATTAATATGTTCGAATCGACGAATGTAAAGTAAACAAACCGCCGCCACCGCATTGACGTCGCTTTCCATACTGGCGGCAGCGGCGATTTGTTTACTTTACACTCGCCGATTCGAAAACACCAATATCTCCACTGATGTGGCAGAGGTGTTAATTTTGCTTCGAATTCAGGGTTAATTCCCTGAAATTTCACTTATTGCGTATGTAGTTCCGTCAAACACGACACCATTGAATAGATTTGGGCCTAATAAACTCGCTATACCTCCTATCTATCAGGGGTAGGGTAACACCGGTTAAGCGTTTGGTGTTAGGCCAATCACCGCCTCGTGCATACCATTTTTCGCCGCTACCCGGGAAATTCCCGACTACCACCGTTTTGCCTCGCTACCACCGAATAGCACCGGCTCCTGCATACAGGCCCAGGAGAGGAGACCTTTACTAACTGCCACCGCTTGTTCTCTGCTCAGGGATGCTGGTGGTCGGGTGTTTAATGCGCAACGTCCCAGGGATCAACATCGCCCAGGACATCGATGAGCAGGTGTCCGGTGCCCTCAGGTAGGTTGGTTGGTTGTTGGAGTTTTACGTCCTGGCAACATTTAAGGTAATATCAGGACGGCCCTCAGGTAGGTGACACACATGAAGCAACATAGTCCGATGAAAACATCAAATTTTCAAAACCCAAAGAATCATCTAGATTTGATTCTACGTATCACATTTAGATACTGGTGCACTTATTAAGCATTTTGTGCCACACTGAAGGGAATACTGAGGCAATCGAATGCAACCTGTTACTGCAGAAGCCTATGGTGTGCCAACATTAATTGTGCATGGTTGCACTTCAAATATCTCAAAAGTAAGCCATTTAAAATAGAAGTTACTTTAAACTAAAGTAAGGTAGATTATAATGATCAATCTAATATATTTATCTCAGAAAATTACAGAAGCTCAAAACCATCGGACTATGCAACTTTAAACCCCAGTCATGTTAGATTTGCTGTGACAATACCTTCTCTCAGTATGTTGATTTTGTTGCGCTCTCCACTTTCAATGCTCAAACCAATTTGGTCGCAAAGAGGTTTTTAGTGCCGTAGCTGCAACCTAATTGCAACCATTTTGGTCGCAAGGAGGTCGGCGACCACGAGGACGATTTTGTGACCATTTTTCGATCACGTGCGACCATTTGGCGAACACTTGCGACACCTTTGCGACCAACCTTTCTTAGTGGTGGCAAAGTGGTCGCAAGCAGTCGCAAGCAGTAGTATGACTCAACACTAAATTTCAAACGAAAGTCTACCATTTGTGATTTGTCCACGACTGTATGCTCCTTTGGCATATTTGTCTGTGCTCTATTTTACTGGCTTATGATATAAGATAAGTTTGGGTTTTTTCTTGAAGATTTATACTCTCTGTTATGGATAAGTCTGAATAGACCTAGTGTACACTTTTACCGACCAAGGGGATTTTTAACCTCCCACACCATATAGACATGGTATGAGAGCAACTGGCCTTTGCTGACGCTGTAAGTTATACACAGTGGTGGAAATCCAAATTGTCACGGGCAATCGAACCACCGACCTTCAAATTAGTCAGAAAAAAGTCAGACACTCTAACCACTCCATCACAGAGAACACCACATTTTTTTTTTTTTGGTACATTAGTTGATTAAGCAGGGGAAATTTCAGTCACAGACGACTGGTCTTCCTCATTCCACTGCTCCTTGCCCTATCCCAATAATGCCGAGCATCTGGCTAGGAAGCAACAAGTATCAATTTTTAAGTCATTGGTTTGACTCGACCAGGATTCGAACCCACGATCTACCAACATGGCACTGTTAATCTTAGTTAATTGTATTTAACCATCGTATGACCCCCAATGGGCGATCTATCCTTATTGTTCTGGAGGTGGAAGGGTCCTTAAACAAACAAACGAAATCAAACAGTAATAAAATAGAACATTCAAACCAACCTAATCTTAGAATTATAAATTATGGCAGAAACTGAAAAAGATCAGAATATGCTAATTTAATTGAAGAAATTTAATCAAATGAATCCTCTGAGACAGTAAGCATTGCAAATTAGAATTTTCAGCATGCCTTTAGTTTGATTTGTTTTTAACCTAGTTGAATTTAATTAATTTAGTCTTATTCCAGGAAGTTGAGTAATTTCCTCCTGGTTGTTACTTTCATGAAGATTGTTCTTCTGCGGTGATGGTCATTTATTGCTTACAGTTACAGACGTACAGGCAATGCACTTACATATATACATACACAGGGCAGTTTCAACAACCATGCAACGTGTAGCTTGTACAGGATCCTTGTCGTGGCATAGGGAGGTGATGAAAATGGGAAATGCGGTTTCTTGCCTGAGAGCTCAGTGCAGACTACTACACTTGTACAATCATCATCATCATCATCATCATCATCATGCTGTCGGTCGCGATGCGACAAAGACTGCTTTCATTACTTGACTCCCGCTCTCCATTTAGCTCTCTGCTGTGAGAGTGATGTCCATGAGTGGGTCTTAATGTCTCTCAGCTTCAGGTTTCTCTTGATGGTATCCTTGCGAGCCGGTATGGTGTTTTGTGCGGTTGTACATTTCATGAAAGCTGCCTGCAAAAGTGTTGAAGTGCTGCTGGCTTTTGCAAGTTACCAGCGGCACTCTCTCGGGGAGCAAATAGAGGTTTCACACTGGCAAGACGGGCTCAAAACTATTTGTCCCTGCAGTGGTGGTCGGGAGATGTTGGGAGTTCCATATATCAACCACCCTTAATGCTGCCACAGTGACATGGTTTTCTGTTTAGGGTTTGCTCCTTTACCCTTCGATTCTGTCAAGACCCTGTACCACAAGGCAGTGGTTTACAACTCTGCAGGGCAGGGGCGTCAAACTCCCGGAGGTATTTCAATACCTGCAATACCTGCATACCTGTACAATACAACTTGTACAATACAACTTTTGCAATACAACCCCGTGAAACCAAGCTTGGTTAAACCAAACGATCGGTTAATCCAAACTTTTTTCGGCGGCCCGGCAAAATACGACCATTTATCATGTAAAAAAGTTGGTTAAACCAAAGTCGGTTAATCCAATGTATCGGTTAATCCAAACAAAATTGTCGGCCCCAGGCCACTTCCGGTACAGGTAAACCGAACTTTCATGTAGTGTTCTCTGTGGTGGAGTGGTTAGAGTGTCTGACTTTTTTCTAGGTCGGACTCCTAATCTGAAGGTCAGTGGTTCGATTCCCCATGCCCCCCCCACCTCTGCCAATTTGGAATTCCACCGCTGTGTATAACTTACAGCGTCATCAAAGGCCAGTTGCTTTCATACTGTAAACGTGCCGGCTGGTGGTGTGGGTGGTGTGAACAGGTCAAGTGAAAACACTACAGGTAATAAAGGAAAACAGGGTAAGAAGGAAAAGTAAGAGAGTGAGACTCTCTGGTTTATTGCTTATATAGGTTCTCAAGATTCAAGATGGCCGTTGTCACATGATCCTATTCATCAATCACAGTACAATGCAGTGGTCACATGACTCACTCCTCCAATCAGAGTACAATGCAGTGGTCAATGATCATAAC
>CM059192.1:86194646-86219826 GCA_030323885.1 Branchipolynoe longqiensis
TACCTCGTTTGAGCTACGGTGGTTAACGTACCTAATTCGAGCCCCGGGTCAATTTCGAAGGTCGAATTTCATATAAGATTAATGTGCATGTTCACAAATATGGTTGTGGAACACTGAGTTTTGGGAGGTTTACATATTGGAATACATCACTAGAAAGCACAAAATTATATCTAATTTCCCGAATATTCATAGGACATTTAGTTGGGACCGGATCGAGTAAATTAACAGTGAATATTAGGAACTAATTCAGTAGTTGCAACACATGTCTACAGGACAGAACTGCCCATGATAGTACTGTGTTGGTATAGCCATTAATCCTAAACAATAGAGGAACATCCAGTCAACCATGGGGGTATATGCTGGCATGTGGCCCACTCATATACTTCCACTTGCCACTAGGGGAGGTCCTGTGGGGACTGTTGTACATCATTTAGATATATTTTGTGCATACCAATATATATATATGCATAAGAAATAATTCACTGTGATTATGCATCTGATGCATAATCACCACAAATATGGCTGGTCTTGCTGGTACAACATTAAGAAAAACCTACCTTAAATACCTTAGACAAATGTGTTCACACTTCCTGTCTACCATTCACTATTTCACTATTATTGTATTTGATTTATTTTATTGTTGGTTATCACTTTTTATTTCTATTCACAGGAGGTCAGTAAGCTATGCTCATAAATAACACTGTAATTATGCATCTGATGCATAATCCCCACAAATATGGCATTTCTTGCTGTTACAGCAACATTAACATTCAACTTACCCTGTATATTATTGCATTTATATTTGATTTATTTCATTGTTGGTTATCACATTTTATTTATATTTATATTATTTGAATTGAGGCCTGGTGCCAGCAGCCTCGGCACCGGGAGGCTGGGAACCCTGGCACCAGGAAGCCGGGATTCCTTGCGCCGATAGGCTGCCATCTCCTCCCACGCCGAACCCGAACCCTGTATGCCTATTATAAATGATATACATATACCTATGCATACCTATGCATACCTATGCATACCTATGCATATATATACACATATTTCATATACATTCATATACATTCATATGCATTCATATACATATATATATATGCATATAAACGTACATAAACATAGATAAACAATTTTTATATCTACCTACTATGGACCAAATTATGTAACTACCATAGTCATGAGTCTGAATTGAATGAATGAATATACATATGCATACATATACATACATATACATACATACATATACATACATATACATACATATATTTATACCCGTATAGAAATGACTGTCACTGGTGCGGGAAGCCGGTATCCGGCGCGATAGGTGCCTTTGCCTCGCCCACACACCGGAAACCGCCAAACCTCCTTTATGGGCCTATTATTGTAGATGTGACAACAGTTTTCATACATATAACATACATACATATACATACACATACATACACATACATACATATATATACATACATACATATACATACATATACATACATATACATACATATACATACATGTACACACATATACATATATACATACATATATATACATATATATATATACATATATATACATATACAAACATACACATACAGCAACATTAATAAAATCTTACCCTGTATATTATTGCATTCATATTTCATTTATTTTATTGTTGGTTATCACATTTTATTAATATTTATATTATTTGAATTGAGGCCTAGTATCAGGAGTCTCGGCGCCGGGAGGTCGGGAAACATGGTGCCGGGAAGCCGGTATTGCCGGCACCGATATGCTGCCATCTCCTCTCCCACACACCCAGAAACCCAAACCCCCTATGCCCATTATAAATGTTACACATATACATACATACATATACATACATATACATACATACATATACTAATAAACAATTATACTAACATTTACATAACATACATACATATACCATACATATACTTACATTACACATCATACACATTACCTTTGCATACATATGCTATACATTATACATACAATATACATACATATACATACATTTACTAGACATATATACATATATATACATACATATACATACATATACATACATACACATATATATATACATATGCAGACATATATAAATGACTCTACACATATGCATATAAATACATATTGTATTTAGAGATGACTGCATCACATATCTTAGAGTGGTCCTCCATTTATCACTGCTAAGTTAATTCATATGTAGTCTGTGTCACTATCAGACTTATTGCAACAATGCAAGGGGCCTAGGCTCTGACACTTTCACACTCATATTTTAACCAAACACTGCCATTACCCTGAATAACATTCCATTTATATTTAATTTATTTTTGATTATGCATGTACATGTACACATACTTTTAAAGATATATGTATATATGCATATATGCACATATATCTGTATGTACTATATATATAATATATAAATAATATTGCAATATCAGGTGAAGAATAACTTACTAGTGTTCCTAAATGTAAGGATGACTTCACAATGGTAATCCATTTGCAAGTAACAAGTTGACTGTTGTGTAGTGTGTGCCTTCAGAAATATGTGTGTGCAGTGCACTGTGGCACACACCCTTATAAACCAAATCCAATCCACTCTCACACCTATTCAAAGGGCATAAGCTCTGACACATACACACTCAGTGAGCTCAGCTGTCAGTGGAGGTGCAGCCCAGAGAACCATTGGCAACCTGAGGTGTGAAAGCTTTCCTTGGCAGTTTTTGGTTAAAATCTGAGTGTTAAAGTGTCAGAGTTTAGGCCCCATGCAATAAGTCTGAGAGTGAAACAGACTACACATGGGTTAACTTACCAGTGACAAATGGAGGACCACTCTACAAGATGTGAGGCAGTCATCTCTAAATACTGTATGTATTCACATATATATATATATATATGTATATATAATTATGTAGTCACATATATAGGTCTCAATATGTATAT
Source organism: Branchipolynoe longqiensis (assembly GCA_030323885.1). NCBI lineage: Eukaryota > Metazoa > Annelida > Polychaeta > Phyllodocida > Polynoidae > Branchipolynoe > Branchipolynoe longqiensis. The sequence continues at coordinate 86,197,605 of CM059192.1, forward strand.
ATGTATACACATATGTAGCTGTGAATGCATGTATATATAGACATATATACACATAAGTGCATATGTAATATGTATATATGTATATACACATAGGTATATGTATATTTATATGTATACACATACGTATGTGTATATGTATATTTATATCTATATATATATATATATTATATGTATACTTACATGTATATGTAAATCTAAAAATAATTAGAGTTGGTTAAAGTAGAGTTGGGAAAGTTGACTTTGAGTAAGAGTGTATTGCACATGTAATATGCAATGTCTCTGGACACTTTGATTATTGTTTTTTATGTATATATACAGTATAACCATTTATCCTATAAAAAAAGTCGGTGGGATCTCAGGTGACCTTATAACCACATAGAAGTTTGGTTTAACTGTACCAGAAGTGGCCTGGGGCATGAAATTCTGTTTGGATTAACTGATAATTTGGATTAAATGACTTTGGTTTAACTAACTTTTTTTTATGATAAATGGTAGTATTTTGCGGGCTGCCCAAACAAGTTTGGATTAACTGATCGTTTAGTTTAACCGAGCTTGGAACTGATCGTTTGGTTTAACCAAACTTGGTTTAACGGGGTTGTATTGTATCCATATATAAACATATATTTGCTGAGTGGTTGGCATTTTTATTTGATTTATTTTACTTTTGTTTATTACTTTTTACTTCTATTCAAATATGTGGGATGTGGTGGAGGGAGGCTCGGAACTGGGAAGCTGAGAGGCTATACATATCGTTTTAAATCGATAAAGTGTTTATTAATATATGTATATGTGTGTATATGTATATGTGTATATATGTATATATGCTGTCACAACAATAAAATAAATAAAATACAATAATATTTAAGGTAGGTTTTTCTTAATGTTGTACCAGCATCTTTGTGGTGATTATGCATCAGATGCATAATCACAGTGAATTATTTATTATGCATATATATATTGGTATGCAAAAAATATATCTACATGATGCACAACAGTCCCCACAGGACCTCCCCCAGTGGCAAGTGGAAGTATATGAGTGGGCCACAGACCAGCATATACCCCCATGGTTGGCTGGAGGTTCCTCTATTGTTAGGGATTCATGGCTATACCAACACAGTTATAACATGGGCAGTTCTGTCCTGTAGCCATGTGGTGTAACTACTGAATTATTTCCTAATATTCACTGTTAATTTACTCAATCCGGTCCCAACTAAATGTCCTAGGAATATCCAGGAAATTAGATATAATCTTTGGCTTTCTAGTGATGTATTCCAATATGTAAACTTCCCAAATCTCAGTGTGCCATAACCATATTTTTGAACCTGCTATCTAATCCTATATAAAATTCGACCTTGGAAATTGAACCAGGGCTCGAATGAAGTATGTAACCACCATAGCCTGATCGAGGTAAGCTCTCCAACCTGTTGAGCCTGTCTCAAAAGGTGATAACTCTTTTTTGTTTGTCCATTGTAACGATTGACACAAAACAGCACAGAAACGGTTACGCTGAAAACACAAGGACATTTGCTTCAAATCAATATGTATTCTATTGGGATTATGAAGCATGTTGATCATTACAATGGACACAGTTTTGTCCCATATTGCTTAGCAGCTTTTGAGACAGTCTCATATACAGTTTAACCCAATTAAACCAACCTCAGTTAGCTCAAACGATCGGTTAATCCAAACTTTTTTCGTGACCTAGCAAAATACTACCATTTATCATATAAAAAAGCCTCAGATGACCTTAAAACCACATGAAAGTTTGGTTTAACTGTACCGGAAGTGGCCTGGGGCTGACAATTTTGTTTGGATTAACCGATACTTTGGATTAACCAACTTTGGTTTAACCAACTTTTTTATATGATAAATGGTAGTATTTTGCCGGGCCGCCGAAAAAAGTTTGGATTAACCGATCGTTTGGTTTAACCGAGCTTGGTTTAACGGGGTTGTACTGTTCTCAGAAACCAGAGAGACTGTACGAAAAAGAACTAAGAACTTGGACATTATAATAAAAATGCCATAACTATATTTGCTGTATTCGCGTTGTTCCAATTGCCTGTATGGGCATAATTGAAAGCGTTAAATGACTTCTGGGCGTAAATGATTTAAAAGAATTACAATTAAAGGTGTGGAGGGGGGGTGGGGGGTGAGTGTAGTAGTCTGCACTGACCTCCCAGACCATGATTCATATAGACAGGTATTTTAAAGGTTTTACATCATAGCAAGATCTACAGGATAGACAGGTAGACATGAATGGGGTGATTGTATCAGGGAGCCTTGGTGGTGTAATGGTTAGCATGTTACCCCTGGAATCGGGGATTAGCAAGAAGTGTGGGTTCGAATCCTGCTCTATGCACAATCTTTCCCATTTTCATAACTTTAAAGTAAAAGCATATGCGAGCATTTTGCGAACGTTTTGCGAGGCACATGAACGTTCTCATATGCTAGCAATAGGTCAGAGATATGTTCTGGATACGTTACGTACGTTGGCTGTATGTTGTGTGTAGGTTGTGTGTATGGCCATTTTTATCTCCCGCCCCTGAAAAGTTTGACGAATGCCGACGTACTGGCAAATTGTCGTATGTTGGGCACGCGCTGACGCCATACGTCATAGTGTGACAGGCCCTTTAACAAAGGCGACGACATTCACCACCTAGCATCATTTATTCAAACTAAAACCTCCGTCATCATTCACTAAACCCTAATTCTCTATAAAAGGTGACTGCACGCCGTAGAACAGTTCACTTTGACACGGGAGCCAGGCTTACAACTTCTACTATGCTAAATTGCCATCCCACCCATCCCACAATCAAAGAATATAATGGGTCATAACCGTGTCTAGCCTCATCACCATACTCAGAAACCAGAGAGACTGTACGAAAAAGAACTTGGACATTATAATAAAAATGCCATAACTATATTTGCTGTATTTGCTCTTGTTCCAATTGCCTGTATATGCGTAATTGAAAGCACTAAATGACTCATGGGTGTAAACGATTTAAAAGAATTCCAATTAAAGGTGTGGAGAGGGGTGGGGGCGAGTGTAGTAGTCTGCACTGACCTCCCATACCATGATTCATATAGACAGTTAGGTGTTTTTGAAAGGTTTTACATCATAGCAAAATCTATCGCGATATCAGGATAGACAGGTAGGCATGAATGGGGTGATTGCATCAGGGAGCCTTGGTGGTGTAATGGTTAGCATGTTAGCCCTGGAATCTGGGAATAGCAAGAAGTGTGGGTTCGAATCCTGCTCTATGCACAATCTTTCCCATTTTCCTAACTCTAAAGTAAAAGCACCGCTGGTTATGTTCCTCTCTTTGCATCACACTGTGACGTAGGATGAAGGCCCCCTCTCCTCAAGTCCCCTCAGCCACCCCCTCCTGCCCCGTCCCCACTCCATCTTCATTGTCTACATAGTACACCCAACACCGCCATGTAGATCAATATTGCAGGCTGCTTTGGCTGGAAAGGGACGCTGATAGATCTGCTCCCAGTGAAAGATTGAGTAGGGCTGCTATTTGTCAGCTTAGGCTGATAGAAAACATGGCAGGTGTGGTGTGTCCTGGTACCCCACTTAAAGGAGTAGTAACATGACACAACTTGACCTTATTGACACGATCAAATATGACTAGTCAAGTGGCTGGGGATGGGGGTGGTGTATTAACATACTGATATGTCCTGATGGTGTAAGGGATTGGGATGGTTTACTAACATACTGACTGACATATACTCATATGTTTGGGGGTGAGGGTGGTTTACTAGTAACATACTAATATGTCCTTATGGTAGGCCCTGTCACACTATGACGCTTCTCCCGGCGACCCGTCAGCGTTGAAAATAAAATGTTAAGTGTCGAGAAACGTTAAAGATTTAGGGGAAATATGGGGAAATTGGACGTTCGCGCAGCGTGTGAGTAGCGTCTTAGTAGCATGCCGCCAACGTGTGTCGACGTGTTGGGGAAAAAAAAAAGAAAGTTTGGCGCGACGTCTTCATATAACCTTAAATGTTGCTAGGGCGTAAAACAAAAATGCCCCAATTTTCCGCAACGGGTGGGAACAACCCTCCCGCACGCGCAGCGTCTGCCTAGCGTTCCCATGACGTTATTCCGGCGCGTCAAATGCATCGCGACACGAGCCTAACGTCCTTACCCATATATTTGCGTGCACTGCCGGTCGTTGTTTTTTTTTTGACACGCTTAAAACCTTGGCCGACCAATAGCGCGCGCTGGCTTTTTGCGCCGACCATCAACGTCAAGGATAGTGTACCGACGTGTAGCGAAATGTACCGACGCCCCCGTAACGCACCATCAGCGCGTCCTGACGTTTCACTTATTATCACCCAAAATCACTACACGTTGACGGGTCACCGGTTAGAAACGTCATAGTGTGACAGCCCCATAAGGGATGGGGATGGTTTGCTAACATACTGACATATCGTCATGTGTTTGGGTATGGGGGCTGCTTACTAACATACTGACATGACCTCATGTGTTTAGGGATGGGTGTGGTTTACTAACAAAGCAATATTGTAAATAACTGCATTGTCACCTCGCTGGAAGACCAGTGCCGCGGCCCTGACAAAAGACTTTATTCAATGAATCGGAAAGAGTAGCCTATGTGGCAGCAGCAGGTTTCCTCCAAAGAAATATGTCAGAATGACTATATGTTCGACATCCAATAGCCGATGATATGAAAATCAATGGGCTCTAGTGGCATTGTTAAATAAAACAAACTTTACTTTCTTTTGGTTCTGACTAGTGTGGGAACTGGTGTAGTAAGTTCAAAACACTACCCCACAAAAACACTGTTTTCAACCTAGGGTCAAAATACTATGTTAGTGTTTTCAACCTAGATGAAGGTAGGTTCAAAATACTACTGTGGCCACGCTCAAAACACTATCCTTAAGTTCAAAACACTAGCTTTAAGTTCAAAACACTACTCTAAAAAAATGCATATCCATTTTCATTTGTAGTAGGGTGAGGCAGTATGCAGTAGCAAGGGGCAGTAGGCCTATGTAGCCTAGTAAGGTGGGGCAGTAGGGGTTGTTGGTTGTTGTTTTGTATCCTAGCAACATCTGAGATCATATCAGGATGGGTACCCACTTAATTGTGACAGTGCGCATGCAGTCATAGCACCTTTATAATGCTGCTCCACTGGGAAATCAGGCTGCCAGCACCGTGATCCGATATATCCCGCTCAGTCATAATATCCTGACACTGAGCTAACCAGTCCTTGCCCTATATCCTATTAATGCTGAGTGCCAGGCTAGGAAGTGACAAGTATCAATTTTAAAGATATTGGTTTGATTCGACTGGGAACCAAACTCCCGACATTCCGCACGCGAGGCCCACCTCTGCAATTCTGCAACACAATCAACTTATAGGCCTGACTAATTCACTGTACAAATTCTGCAGCACTATCAATGTATACTAATATGTTTAAATGGTACAGCACTATCAGTGTATATTAATACGTTGTTAAACGCTGCAGCACTATCAGCGTATACTAAAGTGTGGTGCAGACGCTGCAGCGCTATCAACATATACTACTACCATGTTGGGAAACATCACAGCACTATCAGCATATACTAATATGTTGTTAAAAGCCGCAGCACTATCAGTGCATACTAATATGTTGTTAAGCGCTGCAGCACTATCAGTGTATACTAATACGTTGTTAAAAGTCACAGTGTTATCAGCATACACGAATATGTTATTAAAAGCCGCAGCACTATCAGTGTACACTAATATATTGTTAAATGCCACAGCACTATCAGTATATACTACCGACACATTGTTAAGCGCCACAGCACTATCAGCGTATATTAATACGTTGTTATAGGCTGCAGCACTAATACGTGGTGCAGATGGTGCAGCACTATCAGCACATTGTTAAATGCCGCAGCACTATCAGCATATATTAATACATTGTTATACGCTGCAGCACTATCAGCGTATGTGGTGCAGACGCTGCAGCACTATCAGCGTATACTAGTATTAGTAACACATTGTTAAATACCGCAGCACTATCAGCATTTACTGATACGTGGTGCAGATGCGACAGCGCTGTCATCATATACTACTAATACGTTGTTAAAAGCTGCAGCACTATCAGCGTGGGGCTGTATGAAGGAGGGTGGGACAGAATGTAGTCGGGTGGGGCAGTATGCAGTAAGATGAGGATGAATGCAGTAAAGTGGGGTAGTAGGGGCTATGCAGTAGGTTACATTTTACGGCACCACAACCCCCACTGCTATGTCATGATAGTGTTTTGAACTTGGGTAGTGTTTTGAACGTATGTAGGGGTAGTGTTTCGAAAGTAGTGTTTTGACTTAGGTTCAAAACACTACCGTAGTGTTTTGAATGGGGTAGTGTTCTGACCGTCCTGCACCGGTGTTGCCATATGCACCCACAAGCCCAATGACTAAAAAAGCAACACCCATACTATCGCTATATATAGTTTACCGAGAAAACGTGGTAATACTACAAATGTGGCTATGTGTGTGGGAGCGGGGGTGGAAATAAAAATAGATCCTACTATAACTGTCGGAGTTCACCACCTCGGGGACCCTTATCTACCTTTTCCAGGACCTGACCACCCCACACCCCCAATCACCCCCAAATGCCAACCCCTTCAATCACCGCCACCACCAAGGCCCTCACCTCCTCCAACTGCCTCCCAACCGGGCGCGGTGGCCGAATCGATAGAGCGCTGGCGGTCGCGTGCGGGAGATCGGGAGTTCTGTTCCCGGTCAAGTCAAACCTATGACTTATAAAATTGATACTTGCCACTTCCCAGGCTGGCGCTCTGCATTAATAGGATAAGGCAAGGATTGGTTGGCTCAGTGTCAGGATAATGTGACTGAGTGGGATATTAGATTTGGTGCTAGCAGCATGATTTCCCAGTGGGGCAGCACTATAAAGTTGCCATGAGTGTGCACTGTCACAAGTCAGTACCCGTCCTGATATGACCTTAGATTGCACCAGGACGTAAAACTCCAACAACCAACCAATCCCCCAATCACCACCACCCTCACGGCCATCACCACCTCCAACCACCCACCCCCACCCCCCGCTGGGATTTATTCTCAGCGCCCCATAGCGGTGATTACATGCCCTACCAGGTGCCCATATAAGGTGTTTGGGCACTAGATTCCTTCCGATAGGCGGCGCCCACTTTCAGTTAAAAAAAAATCCCCTAAAAACTTGAAAATAACCTGTCTTTAAATCCGCTGCTCCGGTCTGAGATGTCCTTATTATGTGGTTGGTGGCATTAGGGGATGGGGGTGTTTTACTAACATATTGATATGTCCTCATGTGGTTGGGGATGGGGGGTGGTTTACTGACATACCCGATATATCCTTATGGTTTGTGGCATCGGGGATGGGGGTGGTTAGTTTGGTCCCCCGCCACGAATAAGCAGTCCTTAGGCTTGGCATGAAGCCGGACGTCATAGGGACCAGTGTATGTGTCCCTCCACATGTGCACTACTCTCCGACGGAGCAGTCAAGGCGTTAAACCCATAGGCCCGATTTACGGTTATATTTTCCAATAACTATGTACTGGCATCTAACTTTGAGAGTTTTATTTGAATTATATATATTTAGGCAATGTAAATATCGCTACAAAAATAGATGCCGGTATTGGTGTATGTTGTAGGCTTAATAAATTGATGGCCTATGGGCTTAACGCATTGACGACGAACCGCCGCAGAGTAGAGGATGATGTGTGGAGGAACAACTACACTGGTCCCCCTAACATGTCTTCCAGGATGGGGGTGGCTTACTAACTACCTGATCTAGCCTCCTGTGTGTGGGGATGCGAGTGGTTCACTAACATACCCGATCTGTCCTCGTCTGGTTGGGGGTGGGAGTGGTTTACTAACATAGCCGATATAATCTCATGTGGGTGGGGATGAGGGTGTTTTAATAACAATTAACCTACCCGAGATAGCACCATTTGGTTGGGGATGGGAGATGGTTTAATAGCATACCCAATAGTTCCTCATGTGGTTTGGAATGAGGGGCGGTGGTTTACTAAGATACTGATATGTCCTTATGGTGTAGGGGATGGGGATGGTTCACTAACATACTAATATGGCCTCATGTGGTTGGGGATGGGGGTGGCTTACTAACATAGTGACAGGCCTCATGTGGTGCTTACTAACATACTGACATGTCCTCATGTGTTTGGGGATGGGGTGGCTTACTAACATACTGACATGTCCTCATGTGTTTGGGGATGGGGTGGCTTACTAACATACTGACATGTCCTCATGTGTTTGGTGATGGGGGGTGGTTTACTAACATACTGACAAGTCCTCATGTGTTTAGGGATGGGGGTGGCTTACTAACATACTGACAAGTCCTCATGTGTTTGTTGATGGGGGGTGGTTAACTAAGATAGTGACATGTCCTCATGTGGTTGGGGATGTGGGTGGCTTACTAACATAATGCCATGGTCTCATGTGGTTGGCGATGGGGGTGGCTTACTAACATAATGACATGTCCTCATGTGTTTGCGGATGGGGGTGGCTTACTAACATACTGACATGGCCTCATGTGGTGCTTACTAACATACTGACATGTCCTCATGTGTTTGGGGATGGGGGTGGCTTACTAACATACTGACATGTCCTCATGTGTTGGGGATGGGGGTGGCTTACTAACATACTGACATGTCCTCATGTGTTTGGGGATGGGGGTGGCTCACTAACATACTGACATGTCCTCATGTGGTTGGGGATGCGGGTGGCTTACTACCATACTGACATGGCCTCATGTGGTGCTTACTAACATACTGACATGTCCTCTTGTGGTTGGGGATGGGGGTGGCTTACTAACATATCGACATTGCCTCTTGTGGTTGGCGGTGGGGGTGGCATACTAACATACTGACATGTCTTCATGTGTTTGGGGATGGGGGTGGCTTACTAACATACTGACATGTCCTCATGTGGTTGGGGATGGGGGTGGCTTACTAACATATTGACATGTCTTCATGTATTTGGGGATGGGGGTGGCTTACTAACATACTGACAAGTCCTCATGTGTTTAGGGATGGGGGTGGCTTACTAACATACTGACAAGTCCTCATGTGGTTGGGGATGGGGGTGGCTTACTAACATACTGACATGTCCTCATGTGTTGGGGATGGGGGTGGCTTACTAACATACTGACATGTCCTCATGTGTTTGGGGATGGGGGTGGCTTACTAACATACTGACATGTCCTCATGTGGTTGGGGATGGGGGTGGCTTACTAACATACTGACATGCTCATGTGGTGCTTACTAACATACTGACATGTCCTCATGTGGTTGGGGATGGGGGTGGCTTACTAACATACTGACATGTCCTCATGTGTTTGGGGATGGGGGTGGCTTACTAACATACTGACATGTCCTCATGTGTTTGGGGATGGGGGTGGCTTACTAACATACCCGATATATGCTCATCTAAGGTCATATCAGGACTGGTACCGACTTGTGACAGTTCACATTCATTACGATTGTATAGTACCGTCCACTGGGAGACAACGCCTCCAGCCCCATGATATTGCCAAGCGCCAGGCGCAGCAAAACATATCGATTTTGTAGGTAATTTGCTTGACTCGGCCCAGGATTTCAACTGTTGACCTTCTGCATGCGAAGCCTGTGCTCTACCCGCCTTGCTAATAGCGAAATAGCAAATGGTAGACAGGAAGTGTGAACACTTATTTGTCTCTGATGTTTGCTTGAGTGCAAGTAACTAAGCAAGTAGCATGTGGTGAATAAGGGGTCAAATGTCCCTGAATCATCAGCCCATGCTTTTTCTAATCTATTCTTGAATGAATTTATTGACTTGGCATCAATAACATTTTGTGGGAGATTGTTCCATATATTTATGATGCCACATTATGTTATATTATATCCCATAGCATGTCTGTAGTCATATGTAATTGTCTAACTTTATTTTGATGGTATATTAAAATGTTAAATTGCTTCGATACATTTGTTAATTTGTTGGATGAATGCTTACTCAATTTAATATAGCCTGTTGTGATTGAAACCTATGCTATCAGCATTCTGATGTGTGCTCCGATATTAATTTAGCATATTTATTAAATATCTGTGCAAAATAAGGCTAGGAAACCCCCGCTAAGCTGCACTGCAAAGGGGCATGTGATATGTCACAGCCCACAAGCGGGATGCCCAATGGAAGGTAACCATGCCAAAAGTAGCCAGATAACACACCACACAGCTACGTACAAGCCTATGATATGTAAATAGGAGTAGGCTAGTCTAGTAATAAGAGTAGAACAAAATATAATACATATATGCCAAGAAAATATATAAAAAAACTAACATAGGCTACTAACCATACCAACCAATTATCTAAAATCCAAAAAGACTAACATAGGCTACTAACCATACCAACCAACTATCTATCTGCTACTGAAATGCAGGCAATCAAATAACTTATCAGCAGCTACTGTGTGGTAAGATAACACCAACACTACAACTGGCCAGCATTGAAAACGAGCCTAGGTACCCGGGATTATATGCTATGGACAGGATAAATACAGCCTCAATAAAAACAAAAAAATTATTTAAAAAAGAATTAAAGTGACACATTATATATAGCAACCAACCTTCTATATTTATCTATATTAAAAAAAGGGCATGACCGTAAAATGGTTGGACAAACCTTGTATCTGCATAGTCTGATGAAGCCTCAACATTTTCAAGACCAAAGCAATTATCTAGATTTGATTCTATATATGAAGAGTTCTGGCGCAAAACCACATAAACACCAATCCAAAAATGTAGTTTAAATAAAAGAATTTTACCTGAAAATAATTTAAAATTCACTAATTCCACTTTTCATATGAGCACATGGTTATGGAGCAATGAATAGAGGGTAGGAATATAACCAATTAACTTTTTTGAAGGTCTGATTTCAATGTTTATCTCCATATTTGGATTGGCGTTTACATGGTTTTGTGCCTGAACTCTACATATTTAACTTAGATACTGATGCACTAGTTAATCATCTGTTGCCACATAGACTGGAACACTAAGCCAATTTAATAGGACCTGTTACTGCGGAAGCCTATGGCGTGAGATTTTTAGCACGCTCACCGAAATCAATGTGACATATTTGCACTTCAAATATCTCAAAAGTTACCCATTTAAAATATAAATGGCTTCAAACTGAAGTAAAGTAGATTATAACAATTAATTAAATAGATGTATCTCAGAAAAATGACAGAACCTCAAAACCATGGGACAATGCAACTCTAGGTTTTTGTTGGATGAATGCTAATTCAATTTATTAAACGCTGTTGTTACTGAAGTCAATGCTATCAGAATTTTGATGTGCATACCAATATTATTTTGGCATGTTTTCACTTCAATTTACTCCAAAATTAACCATTTATAATAGTGTTAGTACAAATTACTTAACATTAAAGTGAGGTAAATTATATAGAGCAACCAACTTACTATAGGTATCTACATTAAAAAAAAGCATAACTTTAAAACGATTGAACTGTGCAACTTTAAAGCTGCATAGTCCAATGAAGCATCAACTTTTCAAAACCAAAGCAATTATCTAGATTTGATTCTATATATCTAACTTAGAGACTTATGCACTTATTAACCATTTTTTCCCACATATAAGGGAATACTGAGCCAATTTAGTAGAACCTGTTACTGCAGAAGCCTATGACGTGAGATTGTTGGTGTGCTTGTCAAAATTAATTTGATATGTTTGCACTTCAAATATCTCAAAACTTTCCTATTTAAAGTAAAAGCTACTCCAAGCTAAAGTAATGGAGATTGTACATGTTGTATGAACAACTTAATAAAACTATCTCAGAAAAATGAGAGAAACTCAAAACTATCAGCCTAAGCAACCTTTAGTTAAAGTTGGATAGTCCGATGGTTTTGAGTTTCGTCATTTTTTTAAAGATAAATATAGTAAATTAATCGCTATAATCTACCTTACTTTAGTCTGAAGTAACTTTTATTTTAAATGGCTAACTTCTGAGATATTTGAAGTGCAAACATGTATGAATAGTTTTGGCAAGCATGCCAAAACTCTGACTCCATAGGCTTCTGTAGTAACAGGTTCTATTGAATTGGCTTGATATTCCCTTCTATGTGGCAACAAATAAGTGAACCAGTATCTATATTAAATCTGTAGAATCAATTCTAGATAATTGTTTTGTTTTTGAAAATGTGATGCTTGATCGGACTATGCAGCTTTAACCAAATGCGTACAGCGCCGGTTTCATATGTGGAACTCAACCTACATGAGAACCATTCGTTCTAGACCTCCTAATTCAGTCAATCTTGTTAGTTACATAGTTTATCAATGTATTTAAACTAAAGTTATGATACTAATATGATCGGTGAGTAGTTAGTGATGCAAGGCCCGCTCATTTGCGGCTTTCCCATATCTTCTTTGGGGTTGTGTTGGGGTGGGTGCGCGGGGCTGGGTGTGTGGGGGGGGGGGGAGCTGCGCCCAAAGGATTGTTAGGGGCTGGGGGTGGGGGGGGAGCTGCGCCCAAAGGATTGCTAGGGTGCCTTTCCGGCCAGGTTTTGCTGTGACCCGACTAATAACAAACATGACAGGTACACACTACTGGTTGGGTGGTTGTTGGAGTTTTATGTCCTGGCAACATCTAAGGTCATATCAGGATGGGTACCGACTTGTGACAGTGCACACTAATGGTGACTTTATAGTGCTGCCCCACTGGGAAATCAGGCCACTGGCACCATGAACCGATATCCCATGCAGTCACATTATCCTGACACTGAGCTAACCAGTCCTTGCGCTATCCTATTATTAATGCCGATAGCCAGGCTGGGAAGCGACAAGCATCAATTTAGTAAATCATTGGTTTGACTCAACCGGGATCCAAAGTCCGCACCTTCCACATGCGAGGCCCGCGCTCTACCGATTTTTAATTTTGTTATTTATTTTTTATTGTCGCTGTGTTTATACTGTCCATAGCATATGAGCTTGAGTACTCGGGCTTGTTTTCAATGCTGGCCAGCTGTAGTGGTGGAGTTATCTTATCACACAGTAGTAGCTGATAAGGTGTTTCATTGCCTGCATTACAGTAGCAGGTAAGTGGTTGCTTAGTATGGTTAGTAGTCTATGTTAGTTTTTTTAATTTTCTTGGTATATATATATTTTATTTTTTCTACTCTTATTACTAGACTAGCCTACTCATATTTACATATCATAGGTATGCGCATGGTTGTTAGGTGTATTATCTGGTTAATTTTGGCATGGTTACCTTCCATTGGCCGTCCCGCTGGTGGGCTGTGACATATCACATACCCCTTGCAGTGCAGCATAGTGGGAGTTTCCTAGCCTTATTTTGCACAGATTAGCCCATCGCGCCCGGTACACACTACTGGTAAGAGACAATTCGTAATTCCAGCAGCGCAATGCATTGTGGGATACGTCAAAGGAAAATAAACCCACACAAAGCACCTGGTTCATGTTGAAGAAGTGAATATCAGGTATTGCATGTATGGAGTTTGCACGTTTGTTACAAAACATTTTAACTTCAGTTTGAAAGTTAGAATACCGAATTAAATAAATATCATAGAATGAGATGTGAATCTTTTATCTCCCACTTTATGTACACAAAAGTCATCAGCATGTTTCACAGCATCTGCTTTTAGATCTAGAAAAATCTAGATTTTCCAGATGGGATGGCCGAATGAGTTAGAGTGTCCATCTCCCGTGTTTGGTAGATCATCGGGTCGTGGGTTCGAACCCTGGTCGAGTCAAACCGATGACTTAAAAATTGATACTTGTCGCTTCCTAGCCAGGCGCTCGGCATTATTAGGATAGGGCAAGGAGCAGTGGAATGAGGAAGACCAATCGTCCACGATTCAAATTTCCCCTGCTTAGACAACTAATGGACCACAACAAAAAACTATCTATAGCCAGAGTCAGTTTCTGACCGTGTTTGAAAACGATGGAATTAAAAAGTATGACTTGAAATCAGGGAATTTGAACTATTATTGCAGTTCTCTAGATTAAAACATAGAGTACAATTTTACCAGAGAACATAAGCCCTAAATTGAAACTCTGAGTCCTCATGCTGATTTGAACATAATATTAATAAAGTAAAGTGGTGACTGACAATTTTGTGTGCAATTGGATTTTTGTTAGCTGAAAAGGCTTAATTATGGATAACTATGTATTAAATATATTCATTACATTATTATGTTACCTGAGGGGATCCATGTTTACGCAAAATGTTAGATTGTATTGGAAATAATAGACATATAGGAGTAGTGTCCTGTGCGTATTGGTAGAACCAATGGACATGCAACTTTGTTTTGCTTTGGGCCTCGTTTTGAGCGCATGCGCGGTTGGAATTACAAACTCGACTATATACGGATATCGCGAGTTCTGCTGGTTCCTCAGGAAGGACTGAACCACATCAGGTCATAGCTTTAGGTTGGTTGTTGGAGTTTTACATACTGGCAACATCTAAGGTCATATCAGGAAGGCTGTCGACTTGTGACAGTGCACACTCATGGTGACTATATAGTGCTACCCCACTGGGAGACCAGACTGCCAGTACCATGAGCCGATATCCCACTAAGTCACATTATCCTGACACTGAGCTAACCAGCCCTTGCCCTATCCTATTAATCCCGAGCATGAGGATAGGAAGCGACACGTACCAATTTTGCAAGTCATTGGTTAGACTCGACCAGAAATCGAACTCCCGATCTCCCGTGCAGGAGGCATTCGCAATAAGAGCAACGGTATCTAAGTTTGATTAATAGAATCAAATCTAGGTAAGTGCTTTTGTTTAGAAAACCCGAAGCTTCCATCAGGCTATGCAGCTTTAAACCCCTGTCACACCTCACTGGATTGAGGAAGCGGAAAGAAACCGAACAAAGTCTGTTGATATCCAGCAAAGTCCGGTTTGTGTCCATTGCATATCCATTGCATATCCGTTGATATCCATTGATATCCGGCCTGATCTGGTTTTGAACATGCACAAAACTTGGAATGGATGCCGCCGGATTGACATCTATGGTTCTTGTCCGGTTTGAGTCCGTTTAGTCCACTTACTGTCCATTGGCTATCCGTTCATGTCTGTTTCATGTCCATTTCATGTCCGTTTCATGTCCGTTCGTCCAGTGGCCTTTGACCCGATATCGCAACATTTTGACACAATTATTTTTTTTCTTTTTTTTTTTCTTGAAGATTTATACTGCCTATCATGGATAAGTCTGAATAGACTTGTTTTCACCATTAGACAGTTTGTCGATAGAAAGCCCGAGCCTACACTTTTACCGACCCAAGGGATTTTTAACCTCCCACACCACATAGACATGGTATGAGAGCAACTGGCCTTTGATGACGCTCTAAGTTATACACAGCGGTGGAAATCCAAATTGGCAGAGGTGGGGGCACGGGGAATCGAACCACTGACCTTCAGATTAGGAGTCTGACCTAGAAAAAAGTCAGACACTCTAACCACTCCGCCCCAGAGAACACCACATAGTAATACGCTCAATCCCGCGAGGTGTGACATGTGCTTTAAACCTCTCCACATCCATCTCTCCATTACTTCTATGCAAATGAACCGCTGCATTCCTTTGTATGCAGCCTCGGTGTGAGATCCTGTAAGCCGCTGTTTGATTTACCGCACACAGCTGCTTTTGCCAGGCTCCTTCTCTGTCCACACCCTAATTTGGCATCATTGTAGCAGTCTCGGCAGCACCCTCTGTCTTTACATCTTGGTGTGATCCAGTTATTGGACACATCAAATACCGCTAAGCCCAACCTTGTTGGACACTGGCTGTATTCGTAAATTGTGTCATTTGTATGCTCAGCTGATCCCCACGGCATACTGCCGGAAGCATTTGTGGCGCTCATAACCTTGGCTTCTTATTGGACAATCACACCACCTGCGTCTCAACTGACCCTCAGGTGTGGGCGGTGTGGAGCAGTAACAACCGGATGGCATTGGTATAAATAGGTCAGCCCCATCTTAACCCCCAGTGTTCAGTTGCGCATTTGGCAATAAACCAATTGTGGCATTGTATTATTTATTAGTGCCTAACTTCTGGAAATAAAGTGCAATAAAGCGAGAGCATTGCGGTTTGTTTGATCATTACTGCCTGAATAAAGCAGAGTTGGAAAGGCCTTCGACAATTTGTGTGAGTGAGTGATTGCCCTAAGGGAATACCCCGCCATCACTGCAGTATCCAGTCTGCCTTAAATATAATCTGCCTTAAATACAACCTGAAGAAATGTAATGTCAACACTACAGCCTGGTAAATACAAACAGTGGCCAAGGATAGGAGTTCATGGTGTAAACGCACAATATAGTTTGAAAATGATCGTATATCTCAAGCTAAACAAAAGCATCAGCAGAGAAAATATTGTCTCCTTCATCTACCAGACTCTCTGACAGCAGCTACGCAGGGATGTCAAACGTGCCACCGCACATTCCAAGCACAAATTGGACTCATCAGTCTCAACCCACACCCCTCTCATTCTAACCATTTGACCATCTAGGCTCCCTGATGCAATCAACCTGCCCACCTGATAACATAATGCAATCAACCTGCCCACTGCTACCATGGTAGGAGTGAATGATAACCTAATGCAATCAACCTGCCCACTGCTACCATGGTAGGAGTGAATGATAACCTAATGCAATCAACCTGCCCAGTCCTACCATGGTAAGAGTGAATGATAACCTAATGCAATCAACCTGCCCACTGCTACCATATTAGGAGTGAATGATAACCTAATGCAATCAACCTGCCCAGTCCTACCATGGTAGGAGTGAATGATAACCTAATGCAATCAACCTGCCCATGCCTACCATGGTAAGGGTGAATGATAACCTAATGCAATCACCCTTCCCAGTCCTACCACTGTAGGAGTGAATGATAACCTAATGCAATCAACCTGCCCACGCCTACCATGGTAAGAGTGAATGATAACCTAATGCAATCAACCTGCCCACTCCTACCATGGTAGGAGTGAATGATAACCTAATGCAATCAACCTGCATACTCCTACCATGGTAGGAGTGAATGATAACCTAATGCAATCAACCTGCCTACTCCTACCATGGTAGGAGTGAATGATAACCCAATGCAATCAACCTGCATACTCCTACCATGGTAGGAGTGAATGATAACCTAATGCAATCAACCTGCCCACTCCTACCATGGTAGGAATGAATGATAACCTAATGCAATCAACCTGCTCACCCCTACCATGGTAGGAGTGAATGATAACCTAATGCAATCAACCTGCCCACTCCTACCATGGTAGGAGTGAATGATAACCTAATGCAATCAACCTGCCCACTCCTATCATGGTAGGAGTGAATGATAACCTAATGCAATCAACCTTCCCAGTCCTACCATGGTAGGAGTGAATGATAACCTAATGCAATCAACCTGCCCACTCCTATCATGGTAGGAGTGAATGATAACATAATGCAATCAACCTGCCCACTCCTATCATGGTAGGAGTGAATGATAACATAATGCAATCAACCTTCCCAGTCCTACCATGGTAGGAATGAATGATAACCTAATGCAATCAACCTGCCCATGCCTACCATGGTAGGAGTGAATGATAACCTAATGCAATCAACCTGCCCACTCCTACCATGGTAGGAATGAATGATAACCTAATGCAATCAACCTGCCCACGCCTACCATGGTAGGAGTGAATGATAACCTATTCTAAATCCGAACAAAAACTGCCTTGGTATGAATCACCTTCAACAAGTTGCTGAGTCGCTGGTTCCAGCACGCTTAGCGTATATAAATCTACAGGATTTATTAAATTATTTGACTAAAAAATAGCGGGTGATGATAGATAACAACAACCCAGCCATCTAACACTTTTTCTAATGGTTTGTTTAGGAGTACTGTCACAGATAGAGTACCTGGTATGGTGGCCAAATCGGTAGAACAAAGACAGATCGGGAGTTTGATTCCCAGTCGAGTCAAACCAATGCCTTACAAAATTGATACTTCTCGCTTACTAGCCTGGCACTCAGCATTAATAGGATATGGCACAGACTGGTTAGCTCAGTGTCAGGATAATGTGACTGTGTGGGATATCAGGTCATGGTACTGGCAGGCTGGTCTCCCAGTAGCTCAGTACTATGAAGTGGGTATAAAGTATAAGTGTGTACTGTCACATGTCAGTACCCGACCTGATATAGCGAATGATAGACAGGAAGTGTGAACACTTTTTGTCTCAGAGGGGATCGCGAGGAGGGGTATAAATCTTGTAGATTTATATACGTTAATAGATTTGTCTTATTTGTCTGATATGACCTTAGATGTTTCCAGGACGTAAAACTCCACCAACAGGACCACAGAGAAAGTTCTGCGGGCGCAACTAATGACGCGTGTTAAAATTTCACACTGAAGGAGCTGAGTGCTTCAATGACTTCACCCAATGGGAGTTAAGTTCTCCGGACACCGCGTCCACTGCTGCAGCGTCGCGCCTTACCCAGCAGTGCCACTTCCGGTCCCCTTACCCAGCAGTGCCACTTCCGGTCCCCTTACCCAGCAGTTCCACTTCCGGACCCCTTACCCAGCCGTGCCACTTCCGGTCCCCTTACCCAGCAGTTCCACTTCCGGTCTCCTTACCCAGCAGTTCCACTTCCGGTCCCCTTACCCAGCAGTTCCACTTCCGGTCTCCATACCCAGCAGTGTCACTTCCGCAGTATGAATCGCAGGGTTAATGTGGGGGGGGGGCATGTGTGTTTCCGGGGAACACCCCGCCCCCCCACCCATTCCTTCCCCTTCCCCCTCTCCCCTCTCACCTTCACCCTCATCCCTCCTCCCGCTCCGCATCCCCTCCTCTGCCTCTCCCTACACCTCCCCTCCTCTCGCTCCCCATCCCCCTCCTCCGCCTCCCCTCCCCCTCCCCTCCCTCCCTCCTTCCCCCTCCTTCCCCCTCCTCCCCCCATACCCCTCTCCTCTCTTTCCCTCCCCATTCCCCCTCCTCACCATACCCGTTCCCCCCACTCCCGTCTCCCTCCCTCTTCCCCATCACCACTCCTGCCCTCTCCCACTCCCCGTCCTCGCTATCCCCTCACGCTCCTTCCTCTCCCCCTCCCTCTCCTCCCTCTCCTAATCCCCTCATCCCTTCTCCCCTCCTTCACCCTCACACCTCCTCCCCCTACTTCCCCTCGTCCCCCTTCCACGCCTTCCCCCTCACCTCCTCCTCTCTCCCCCTCCTCCCCTCCCCCCTTCACCTCACACCCCCCCCTCCCTCCCCTTTACCCCACCCTCCTCCAACTTCCTCCCCTTTCCCCCTCCCCTGACTCCTCCAACCCACACACCCCTCACCCCTCCTCTCTCTCCCCCTCCTCCTCCCCTTCGACCACATCCCCTCCTCGTCCCCCCCTCCTCCCTTAACCCCCTCTCCTCCCTCCTCCCTCAAACCCCTCTCCCCTACCCGTCAACTCTTCTCCCCCTCCCTCTCCCCCTTTCCCCGTCCAGATATCCAACACCTACCTCCCGGGCTGAGACTGCAACTTGATTTTGTTCTGAATCATGGCCAGGATTGCTCAGGTTCCATCCACCAGATTCCATGGCGTGGGGTGTCATTTCCGGAAATCCGGCGAGGTCTCAAAAGGGAATTTCCGGTTGGGGAATATGTTCCTCCTGGTCCCCACCTCTCTCAGACACTGCTGCGACCGTTGAGATTGTGCTCGCCAGGTTTAATTGTGCGCAGACAAAAGTGAAATTTGGTCAATTAGAGCAGACGACCTGAGCCCTTATATTCCGCAGGGTGACCTGGTTGTAGACACTTGATATATATATATATATATATATATATATATATTATGTATGTCGGTCACTCTCCTGAAAACTGGCCAGAAATGTCACATGGAGAATTAAAATCTAATATTTGAATTTTTAACCTTTTTTGGTTGCAAATGAAAGCTGGAAATCTCCCCTTTACATCTATGTAAAAAATATGATGAGATAAAGAATAAAGGTTTAGTCCATGATTAAGCTATGTCTTATGGCAGTATAACATGTGTGTCACACGTGTAATACATGTTTAGGACACCACACAGTCTGCTTAATAAAAATCTAAGCAGAATTAAATAATTTCATACTTAGAAGCATATTAATCATGGCATAATATACAGAAATATGTCTTGCTTATATTGATTAAAGAAAGTAATTCCCAGCCATGTTTATTCACTGAATAATTAGTGTACAATATTTGCGTGGCATCCAGACACAACTGGTTACACGTGTGATGAAAATTTGTAATGTTATTTCTGAAGACATCAAATTTATAAAAAAAATTATTTAAGCATGCATACATGTTAATACATACTTCCTTTTTGACTTGGGAACTGTTTTGTTTGATATATCAATGCAATACAATATGTTAATAAGGATTCAACCACGTCCGATATGTCATGTTACAAATGGCTGACTGTAAAATGGGTTTTTTTGGTACAAAAACACTTCATAACTAAAAGGACCAAAGTTGCACACAGTTTATTTTATTTCCCCTATTTCTTTCATCAAATCTGAACATGAATATGAAAAGTATAGGGAAAAAAATAAGTAGGAAGTTTTTTTATTGATGTTTTAAAATCTCATCCCATGCTGACCAGTTTTCAGGAGAGTGACCCATATATATACTTGATGTATATATATATATGTAATGTATATATGTATGTATATATATATGATGTATAACAAATTGTGTGATTATAAAGATTTGTAAAGGAATTATTACCATTATTGTTATACTCTGTAAGACCCAACACTGTACCAGTGGCGCCACCTGCAGCCTCCACCGGATGTAGACCAGTGTCAGTTGTACTGGAGGATTTGTTCCTATATAAATATATATATATATACATGAGTTCAGGTGCAAAGCCCTGCAAACGCAAAAATAGAGATAAATATTGGAATCAAACCATCAACCATCACACAACAACTTGCAACCACTTTGCGACCACCTTGTGACCATTTTGGACGGAAGAACCCACCTCCTTGCGACCTCCTTTCGACCTCCTTGCGTCCTCCTTGCGACCTCCTTGCAACCTCTTTGCGACCACCTTTCGACCTCCGTGCGACTTGCTTGCGACCAAATCAATGTTTTCCTACCTGCTTGCGAGTATTTCAGTCCAATATGGCCGGAAGAATCTCGGCGACCACTAACAACCACTATTTTAACATTTCTACGTCTTTGTTCATTGCTCTATAATCTATTCATCATAAAAAAAGTGGAATTAGTGAGAATTAAAAATTGCCTCGAGGTAAAAATCTGTTATTTTAATGACATTTTTGGATTGGTGTTTATGGGGATTTGTGCCTGAACTTTTCTTATATATCCATATTTGACTATGGTTTGCGTTTATCATCAGTAATATGGGCCCGAAATTGATGATTTAACAATTACACAAAATTCGACGTAAACCAATTAGCGTTTCATAATTACCCAAATTTGCACTAAAGATACATATCTTTACAGCAGCATAGCATCTGATGCAAATAGACACCCCAAAAACATTCCAATGTCACTGAGATAGATAGTGACTTTTGAAACAACCTCTATAATATCCTATGCGGTAGGAGATTGGTTCGTTGTTGGAGTTTTATTTCCTGGCAACATCTAAGATCATATAGGTACCAAATTGTGACTTTGCATTCATGGTGACTTTATAGTGCTGACCCACGGGGAAATCAGGCCACTAGCACCATAACTCGATATCCCACACAGTCACATTATCCTGACACTGAGACAACCAGTCCTTGCCCTATCCTAATAATGCCGAGCATCTGGCTAGCAAGCGACAAGTATCAATTATATAAGTCATTGGTTTAACGCGACCAGGGTTGTGCTAGGAGAGGTTGCCTAACTTTCATCACGTGACCTAAGCCAGAATCGTGCAGTCTAGTGCTCCCGTAGCGCCACCTGGCGGGGCGATTTGTACATGTGTCTCCTGTGGGAATTCATCAACCCAGGGTTCGGCATCCCGGGCGCCATGTTCACTTAGAGGAGGGTTAAGTGTGCGTGTCCAGGCCCGACTTAACCTCCCCCACCCCCCACCCCCCACCCTACGCGCACACCTAACCCTCCCTCCTCCCTCCTCCCTCCTCCCTCCTCCCTCCTCCCTACTCCCTCCTCCCCCCTCCCTCCTCCCTCCTCCCTACTCCCTCCTC
>CM059192.1:86220325-86235489 GCA_030323885.1 Branchipolynoe longqiensis
GACAGCGCGGGGCGGGGTGAGGGTCTCTTCCTCTCCTCGCATCAAGCGTAATGCTTCGCATTACGACCAATTCACAACATAATTACAAATCAAACTACCAATGCCAGGATCAATGTGCATAATTCACAACATAATTACAAATCAAACTAACAATGCCAGGATCAACATGCATAATTCACAATGTAATTACACATAAAACTAACAATGCCGGGATCAACATGCATAATTCACAACGTAATTACAAATCAAACTACCAATGCCGGGATCAACATGCATAATTCACAACGTAATTACAAATCAAACTAACAATGCCGGGATCAACATGCATAATTCACAATGTAATTACACATCAAACTAACAATGCCAGGATCAATGTGCATAATTCACAACATAATTACAAATCAAACTAACAATGCCAGGATCAACATGCATAATTCACAATGTAATTACACATCAAACTAACAATGCAGGGATCAATATACATAATTCAAGATAGAGCAAGGAGCAGTGCAATGAGGAAAACCAGTTGTATGTTTTTTGTTGTTGAAAATTTGCTCTGTTTCATCAATGAATGTAATCCCTAAAAATTAAATTCTGAAACATTGCCGCCATGATTCACGGGTCCCACAGGTCCCACAGCCATGATTCACTGGTCCCACAGCCATGATTCACTGGTCCCACAGCCATGATTCACTGGTCCCACAGCCATAATTCACTGGTCCTGCAGCCATGATACACTGGTCCCACAGCCATAATACACTAGTCCCACAGCCATGATACACTGGTCTCACAGGCATGATACACTGGTCACACAGTCATGATGCACTGAGCCTGCACACATGATACACTGGACCCGCACCCATGATACACTGGTCCCACAACCATGATACACTGGTCCCACAACCATGATACACTGGTCCCACATCCATGATGTACTGAGCCTGAACACAGGAACACTATTCTCACCACTTTGATACACTGACCGATCCCTGAAACACTATGTGAAATATTCCGTCTTTTTAACGCGATAGCGATATTCAAATCAGATGTGGGCACTAATAAAACTTTAAAGCAATAAATGCCACTATTGGAATGTAGAATGTGGAATGTGGAATTGGTTCTGCATCAAATATCACCCCTGGAGATAACTGATTCCACAACCATGATACACTGGTCCCACAGCTGTGGTACACTGTGGGACCAGTGTATCATGGCTGTGGGACCAGTGAATCATGGCGGCAATGTTTCAGAGTTTCAGTTTTAGGGATTACATTCATTGATATATCATGGCTGTGGGACCAGTGTATCATGGGTGCGGGTCCAGTGTATCATGTGGTGTTCTCTGTGGCGGAGTGGTTAGAGTGTCTGACTTTTTTCTAGGTCAGACTCCTAATCTGAAGGTCGGTGGTTCGATTCCCCATGCCCCCATCTCTGCCAATTTGGATTTCCACCGCTGTGTATAACTTACAGCGTCATCAAAGGCCAGTTGCTAGCATACCATGTCTATGTGGTGTGGGAGGTTAAAAATCCCTTGGGTCGGTAAAAGTGTAGGCTCGGGCTTTCTATCGACAAACTGTCTAATGGTGAAAACAAGCCTATTCAAGCTTATCCATGATAGGCAGTATAAATCTTCAACAACAAAAAACAACAAAAAAATACTCTGGGAGCATAAAATGTAGGTGTATTTAAATATATTTCTTGCTCAAACTTTAAATATGATGTCGGTTACACTCTAACATATGTATACTGAAACATGCATGAATCTATATATTTATATATATTATTATCTAAATTATCATTACATTTCCAACATTCCCTGATCTACTGTGTGTGTGGAAGATAAGGCCTGGGTTATACAAGTAGCCAGGTGTGGGTTTGACACGGATAACTCTGTAACTTCACAGCAACCTTTGATTGGGTTACTGGAGATACTGTATGTGTCCAACACGATAACAGACAAAATGTTGTGGACATGCTTATGTATTATGTATGATTAATTGAGATTGGGCTGGAGCCCTGGGAGGAAGGTGGAGGGAGGCAGCTGGAGGGAGGCAGTGTGAGGTGGGGTGAGCTCGCCCCCCCACCCCCTGCCCTCTTTTAAGCCTCTGTCCCACCTCGCCGGATTGAGGAAACAGATAGAGCCGGACAAAAATATTCGAGTCTGGTGTGATTCTGTAACGGATAGTAATGGACAGGTAACAGATGGTAATGGACGGGTAACAGACGGTAAGGATGGTAATGGTTGATAACGTATCTAACGATCAACGGACAATTCAGTATACAAAAAGAACTATAACGAACGGCAACAGACATATGATGAATGTAATGGACGGGGAACGGACAGTAACGGATAATAACCGCATATGTCAATCTGGCACAATCCGTTACAAGTTTTGTGCATGCTCAAAACTTGTACTGGATTGGGCTGGATATCAATTGATATCAACGGATATGCAATGGACACAAACCGGACTTTGCCGGATATCAACAGACTTTGTTCGGTTTCTCTCCGTTTCCCCAATCCGGCGAGGTGTGACAGAGCCTTAACTGGTAAGGTTATCCAATGAGAAGAGCATGACTTCGCCACCACCCCAGCACTGCAGGTTGTAATTAACCACCCAAATTGTATCATTGTGTCCTGCCAACTTACCAACAAAAAAAGAGCGACTGGAGTATATTCAGGCAGAGCAGACCAGAGTCAGTGCAGAGATCAAGGTGGAAGCTCAGAGAACAGACACTGTGGCCCTAGAACTTGTAAGTTGTAACTGTTTATCAGTGTCTGTGGTTACTTTACAGGTTAACCTAGCATGTACGTGTTATATAGCTTCACTACTACATTAATACTTCCACATCTGAATGTTAAAGTTGCATAGTCTCATGGTTTTGAGATTCTGTCATTTTTCTGAGATAAATACGTTTAAATTGATTGTTACAATCTACCTTACTTTAGTCTGAACTAACTTTCATTTTAGATGGTAAACCTTTTAGATATTTGAAGCACAGGCATGTAAAATTAGTTTTAGCAAGTATGCCAAAACTATGAGACCATAAGTCTTCAGCAGTAACAGGTTCTATTAAATTGACTTGGCGTTCCCTTCTATATCAGTATATGGCAACAAATGTTTAATAACTGCCTAAGTATCTAAGTTAGGTATGTAGAATAAATTCTGGATAATTGCTTTGGTTTTGAAAATTTGATACTTCATCGGACTATGCAGCTTTAAGCTTATTTAGATTATTGCATTATCTATCGATTTGAACCCTCGAGTAAACAATTGGTGTTACAGCCATGATACCATGGTCCCACAGCCATGATTCACTGGTCCCATAGCCATGATTCACTGGTCCCTCAGCGATGATTCACTGGTCCCACAACCATGATAAGATGGTCCCACAGCCCTGAATCTCTGGTCCCACAGCCATGATACCATGGTCCCACAGCCATGATACCATGGTCCCACAGCCATGATTCACTGGTCCTTCAGCCATGATGCATTGGTCCCACAGCCATGACACCCTAGTCCTGCAGCCATGATGATTCACTGGTCCCACAGCCATGATTCACTTGTCCCTCAACCCTGATTCACTGGTCCCACAGCCATGATAACCTGGTCCTGCAGCCCCGATTCACTGGTCCCACAGTCCTGATTCACTGGTCCTGCAATCATGATTAACTGGTTCTGCACCCATGATTCACTGGTCCCACAACCATGATTCACTAGTCCCACAGCCATAATCCACTGGTCCCACAGCCATGATTCACTGGTCCTGCAGCCACGATTCACTAATCCCACAGCCATGATACCCTAGTCCTGCAGCCATGAGTCACTGGTCCCACAGCCATGATTCACTGATCGCCGACCCAAGGCTAGATTGACTACGTTCGGCGGCGTTCTAGGGTACGGCCAGATAATGCATGCAGATACAGACAGACAAGGCAGATAAGGTACTGACACGTGACGGCGGGCTTCAGGTCCAGATTAGGGCCGGTGTGGGGCCGTATGCACCAATCGGGGTTAGGCTTAGCCGGAGTTAAGGCACTAGCCGCGGTTAGCTACCTCAGGGTAGCGGGAGGTTGGAGAAATGTGTGGATCGGTATTCACCAATGTTTTAGCCGCTGCGGATAGCTAACCGTGAGTTTATTTATAGATTTGGGAATTCCCTCTGGTTTCTTCCCATATATTTGGCTAAAATCTATTGAATGCGATCATATTTAACAGAATTACATACGCAATAAGTGAAATTTATTCAAATTAACCCTAAATTCGAACCCTCCTTAAGGCTACCGCCGCATTGGCGGCGATATTACTAGTTATATTTTCGAATCGACGAAAGTAAAGTAAACAAATCGCCGCCGCCGCCACATCGACCTCCCTATCCATACTGGCGGCGACGGCGGTTTGTTTACTTTACGTTCGTCGATTCGAAAATATAACTAGTAATATCGCCGCCAATGCGGCGGTAGCCTTAAGGAGGGTTCGAATTTAGGGTTAATTTGAATAAATTTCACTTATTGCGTATGTAATTCTGTTAAATATGATCGCATTCAATAGATTGAGAGCCTCACACGCACACTAACCGCCCCGGCTAGGCGTAAAACCTGATTTGAAAGTGGTTTAACTTAGCCGAGGCTACGGTCGGCGGTTAGCCCTAACTCCGATTGGTGCATACCAAATTTTCACTTTTACCCCTGTGGGGATACCTTAGCCGCGGTTAAGGCCCTAACTCCGATTGGTGCATACGGCCCCAGGGCTACCATCAGCCCGGTGTGGCGTGCTCAGCCGTGTCCCGTGCTCAGCCGTGTACCTATACTCAAACTCAAGGCATTGTCGATGGTCGTGAGTAATCTTCATACAGAAAATACAGAAGAAGGGAAATATCTCTAAAACCACACCACCTATTAACAAATCGCTTGGTACACATATAGAAAACATCTTCACCAAAAAGATTTTATTAAATTTATAAGGTTAGGGTTCTTGATTTGTATTAACTTTGATTAAAACTAATGTTTTGCACTGAGCGTACCATCAAACTCAAGGCATTGTCAATGGTGGTGAGCAATCTTCATACAGAAAATCCAGGAAAAGTGAAATATCTCTAAAACCACACCACCTAGAAACAAATCGCTTGGTACACATATAGAAAACATCTTTACCAAAAACATTATATTAAATTTATAAGGTTAGTGACTTACGACCATTGACAATGCCTTGAGTTTGAGTATAGGTACACGGCTGAGCACGGTACACGGCTGAGCACGCCACACCGGGGCCGACTCAATCTTCCACCACGCCACGCAGCGTCCGGATCGGCGACCACACGATGAGCTGGTGGTTCGTTACAGAGGAGAGCGGTGCAGTTTACATCGTCCACACTCACTGATAATTCAGTTATTCACGCAGTGACTGACTGACTGGGGTTTTACGTCCTCACAACGTCTGAAGTTCAGATCAGGGGCCATATGCATGGAGCGGTGTTAGAGAGCCAAACCGCGTTTAGGGAGGGATTTCTGGTTTAGCGCCGAAAAGTTGGTATGCATGGAGCAGTGTTAGGCCTAACACCGCGCGTTTAAACTCGGAAATTCTAACTCCGCTCATAACTGGTTTACAGCGGGGTTAGTGTCAGGATGGAGCCCAAATCTATTGAATGCGATCATATTTAACAGAATTAGCTACCCAATAAGTGAAATTTTATCAATTTAACCCTAAATTTGAAGCGTTATTAAGGCTACTGCCGCATTGGCGGTGATATTAAGAGTTATATTTTCGAATCGACGAAGGTACAGTAAACAAAACCGCCGCCGCCGCCAGTATGGAATGCGACGTCGATGCGGCGCCAGCGGCGATTTGTTTACTTTACGTTCGTCGATTCGAAAATATAAGTATTAATATCGCCGCCAATGCGGCAGTAGCCTTAATAACGCTTCGAATTTAGGGTTAAATTGATAAAAGTTCACTTATTGGGTAGCTAATTCTGTTAAATATGATCGCATTCAATAGATTTGAGCTAAATATCTGGCTACAAACGCATAGGGATTTCCCAAATCTATAAATACATTCACATTTAGCTAACACTCACCGTTTAGGCCGCCATGCATACGTTTTCGACGACGCCGATAAACAGTGATAGCTATACAGTGTTAGAGGGATAACACCACACGCCGCTAACACCGCTTCATGCATATGGCCCCAGGACGAATACCGAGTTGTGAAGGTAGTACTGCTCCATTAAGATACCATGCCAACGATGCCATATAATTAACACCATACTAGGTCACATTATCATGGTACTGAACCAACTAGTTAAAGTTGCATAATCCGATGTTCTTGAGTTTACCTCTTCTTCTTTTTTTCAGGATAAATATATTATTTTGATAATTATAATCTACCTAATTTTAATTTGAACTAACTTTTGTTTTAAATGCATTGGAGATATTTGAATTGCAAACATGACAAATTAATGTTGGTGTGCATGCCACAACTCTGACACCATAGGCTTCAGAAATAATAGGTTCTATCAAATTGCCCTCCGACACGACCAAACGCAATGGCTTGAATCGGTAGAGTGCAGAAGGTCTGAAGTTTTAATACTGGCCGAGTCAAACCAATGATATGCAAAATTGATACATGTCACTGCCTATCCTGGCACTCTGCTGCATGACTAGGATATGGCAAGGACTGGTTAACTCAGTATCAGGATAATGTGACTGAGTGGGATATCGGGTTATGGTGCTGGTGGACTGGTCTCCCAATGGGGTAGCACTATAAAGTCACCATGAGTGTGCACTGTCACAAGTCGGTACCTGTCCTGATATGACCTCACAGGCACGGATGAAAGTGGTCTCCGGGAAAAAAAGCGGAAATGCTGATATTCTCCCATAGGCTTAGCATTGTCAGGGAATCGCTTGAAATTCCCGGAAGTCGGATTTCATACATATTGGTATACTCTGATAGTTCTGCGGCGTTTGCACCACATATCGGTATACGCTGATAGTGCTGCGGCATTAGAAGCACGTATTAATATACGCTGCTAGTGCTGCGGCGTTTGCACCACATATTAGTATACGCTAATCAGGGATGAAAGGGGTCTCCGAGAAAAAAAGCGGAAATGCTGATATTCTCCCATAGGTTTAGCATTGTCAGGGAATCACGGAAAATTCCCGGAAGTCACGTTTCATATATATTGCTATACGCTGATAGTGCTGCACCGCCTGAAGCACATATTTGTAGTGTATGCTGATAGCGCTTGGAGCATTTATTAGTAGTATACACTGATACAGTGATAGTGCTGCAGAGTCTGCACCACATATTAGTATATGCTGATGGTGCTGCGGGATTGAAAAATCCCGGAAATCCGCGGAATCGCGGAGATCTTTCATCCCTGCACAGGTTGCCAGGACATAAAACCCCAACAAACAAACCCGTTGATACAACAGCACAGGCTTAATGACCTTAAATGTTGATAGGACGTAAAATAACAAACAAACAAATCTAACTAGGTTGGATATGTACAATCAAATCTAGATAAGCATTTTGTTTTTTTAAAGTTGATGTTTTGATCGAACTATGCAGCTTTAAAGTGTATTGACACGTGACAGTTTGATTAAACCTTTAGTTTAACTCGGTCATGGATTGAACCTATAACCTCACACACATGATGGAGACATTGCATTTACTTACTACTACGCTACCTCACCCGATTCACATGCACATTGACACAATCCGGCGATTTTGAATGTTTTACACTATTTTTTGTTTGTTTGTTGTTTTACGTCCTAGCAACATCTAAGGTCATATCAGGACGGGCCCTGGTATAAAGGCCATGGTATAAAGGTATATTATTAGCGTGACCAAAAGCTTTACTAGACTAATTTTGGAGATATTTAACCTGAAACATGCAAAATATGTTGTGTATGCTTTTATCGGGTTATGCAACTTTAAATGGCAACTAGGTCAATTCCGGCGGGTCTCCCTTGAATGACGTCATGGCTCGCAGAACGCGCTCCATGACGAGACGCTGGTCCCCGTTTTAAACCGAGTAGCTTTCTAAACTGCGACATAAAACTACGGCATACGATGCAGCGTATCTAAGTCAGATATGCACAATCAAATCCAGATAATAGCTTTGGTTTTAAAGATTTGATGCTTACAAGTTACATCGGACTATCAGGGATGAAAGTGATGTTCGGCAAGCATCGCGAAAAGTTTCTTTGTTGCAGTTTAGTGTAGAAAGCCTTCCAGTAATAATGGCTGCAACTTGTCAGCAATATCAAACCTGCTGTTGGGGTGAGTGTGTTACTGTTAGTAACACATTGAACAAGCTATGGGGTGAGTTTGTTAGTAACACATTGGGTCAGCTATGGGGTGAGTTTGTCAGTAACACATTGGGTCAGCTATGGAGTGAGTTTGTTTGTTAGTAACACATTGGGTCAGCTGTGGGGTGAGTTTGTTAGTAACACATTGAGGCAGCTATGGGGTGAGTTTGTTAGTAACACATAGGCCAGCTATGGAGTGAGTTTGTTAGTAACACATTGGGTCAGCTGTGGGGTGAGTTTGTTAGTAACACATTGGGTCAGCTGTGGGGTGAGTTTGTCAGTAACACATTGGGTCAGCTATGGGGTGAGTTTATTAGTAACACATTGAGCCAGCTATGGGGTGAGTTTGTTAGTAACATATAGGCCAGCTATGGAGTGAGTTTGTTAGTAACACATTGAGCCAGCTATGGGGTGAGGTTGTTAGTAACACATTGGGTCAGCTATGGGGTGAGTTTGTTAGTAACACATTGGGGCAGCTATGGGGTGAGTTTGTTAGTAACACATTGAGTCAGCTGTGGGGTGAGTTTGTTAGTAACATATAGGCCAGCTATGGAGTGAGTTTGTTAGTAACACATTGGGCCAGCTATGGAGTGAGTTTGTTAGTAACACATTGAGCCAGCTATGGGGTGAGTTTGTTAGTAACACATTGGCCAGCTGTGGGGTGAGTTTGTTAGTAACACATTGGCCAGCTATGGGTGAGTTTGTTAGTAACACATTGAGTCAGCTGTGGGGTGAGTTTTTAGTAACACATTGGCCAGCCTTGGGGTGAGTTTGTTAGTAACACATTGGGGCAGCTATGGGGTGAGTTTGTTAGTAACACATTGGGTCAGCTGTGGGGTGAGTTTGTTAGTAACACATTGGCGATCTGTAACCAGTGGTAGGAGTTCGGTTTTCATCACGTCTGCTGGTGGTTAAAGCTGTTGTTGTTTTACGTCCTAGCAACATCTAAGGTCATATCAAGACGGGTACCGACTTGTGACAGTGCGCACTCATGATGACTTTATAGTGCTGGCCCACTAGATGACCAGGCCACCAGCACCATGACCTGATATCCCAATCAGTCACATTATCCTGACACTGAGCCAACCAGTCCTTGTCCTATCCTAATAATGCCGAGTGCTAGGTTAGGAAGCGACAAGTATCAATTTTTAAATCATTGGTTTGACTCGACCAGGGTTCGAACCCACGACCTACCAACACCGGAGACGGTGGTTAAATCAATCGGACAGGTGGCAGCACCGTGCACAAGCACTGCTCAGTGAGTGTACATATCCTCGTGAACGCACAATGACCGCTTGCCTGTCGCCCTGTGCTAATGCACAAATTACCCGATACAATTCAGATCATCGCCACCTAATAACTATATTAATGTGGGATGATTATTTGTGTCGCACTACCACTACTTCAAGAAAAACATAACCCAGCAAAGCTGCATCTGTTGAAATACTCAAATGTTTAGCTTTGACCGTCCTTAGACGTGCTGTGGTATTGACTAGCCGACTGAGGAGTGGCCAATAGGCAACCAGTATTGAACCCTGCCAGATATAGCACTGCAGCAGACTTGGCTTATTACCACCTGTGTTCACAAATTGCCTATAATAGACTAGTTCGTCATTCCGACTGCACATGCGCTGAAAACGGCACGGAGAGCAAAGCAAAGGCATCCGGCCATTGAGTTTGCTGATACACGTAGGGCAAAACTAGGATTTTATTCAAAATTAATAGGAATACAGAACAATTTGACACAAACATGGATGGATGCATGCAATATAATAATATAATGAATATGTTTGAGACAAAATTACCCATAATTAAGCGTTTTGAGCTAAGAAAGATACAATTTCAGTCACTTTACAGACTGATGCCTGATGCTTAGATCATCATTGATTCTTGTTCTAAATATTAAAATGTCAAATGTGTCAACAAAAACTTGTTTCAAAGAAATATATAACCAATCTCTGATTCACCCTACCCATTTCCTAGCACAACAAATGTTATTAATCATAGGATATAAATAAAAACATGAATAAAATAAGTAAAACTGACTCTGGCTATGGCTCTAACACTAGTCTGAGTGCCCAGATTTGTCTAAATCCAAATGCAGATGGTATAAGATGTGCTGATTAGATTGATGTAAATGCAATGCTAGATAAAAGATTAACATCTTAATTCATTATATTTATATTTTTAGTTGGTGTTCTATTTTTCAAACAAGAGTTGAGATGAGCTGAAACTAGCACATTTCATAACTGCACCCAGTGTCTTCGCGAGGGTTTGTTTTTCTTCCATGCATCCCAGAATGCACCACGTGGTTGGAATGATGATCTAGTCTATTGAATTGCAATTTGTTCAATGTCCAAACTGTGTTTGTCTCATGTGATTGTCCCTCTGATGACAGGACACCTATGTCAGGACAACATTGGTCTGGATACAGAGTTGTCCGTTGAAGGTATCTGATATGTATTACTGTCCTTGACTTGCACGACCCACCACCCACCCACCTCCACCCGCCAACCCACCCACCCATTGCAGGCAGACCCTCATATTCTCGATGTCGGACATCCGCGCACTTTTGGGGTTCACGGCGCGCGAAGGGTAAAACAAATGCTACTGTCATAGAAACAACATTAAAACTACCCTAACTATTACAATGATTTGCGCTTTTTGGTGCTTTGAAAGCAAATTTCTCTTGTTTCTATTAAATAGTTCAGATCTTTCTCTATAATTTCACATTCAGCTTTTTTTTTATCAGCCAATTGGAAGTTCTTGAATTTATTTGGCGAAAATAGTATTTGAGGCCATGATCTGGTAAGGCTAACACTGGCACTGACACTCAGAATATCCCAACTTTCACTATTATCTGTTTTTAATACTTTCAGAGAAAATTGCTCTTAGGTTAAATTAAATACCTCAGATCTTCCTCTTCAGTCGCGCATTCAGATATTTTTAATCGATCTGATGAAAGTTTAACAATTTATTTGGCAAAAATAAATGCTCCGCATAGACATAGCATTGCTGCGGCACAGATCACTGCGATGTTTTACCCTTCGCGGGCTAGTTTCCAGGGTTGTGACGTCATGCCGACATCGAGAATATTTCCTAGTGTCCTTCACTTGCTATTTGAAGTAGGAGCGGGACGTAGCTCAGACGATAGAGTGTCCAGCTGTGTAGGTGTGAGTCATCCTACTGATCCTGGGCCCGTATTCATGACGCAGTGTTAGCTTACACTCGGTGTGTTTACATACTGAGTTTTCGCCGCTAACCTAGAAATCCCCGCCAAAACCAGTTTTGGCTCGCTAACACCGCATCATGAATATGGGCCCAGGTCAGTCAATCCATTTGCTGTTTGGGTTATTTTCCGTTCCAACTAGTGGGCCACAACTGGTTCATCAAAGACTGTGGTATGTGCTGTCATGTCTGTGGGACAGTGCATATAAAAGACCCTTGCTGCTTATCGGAAAGAATAGCCTATGTGGCGGCAGCAAGTTTCCTCTAAAGAAATGTGTCAGAATGACCATGTGTTTGATGTCCAATAGCCTCTAAAGGCGTCGTTAAATAAAACAAACTTTCCTTTTGCCATTTGAAGAATTTCATTCAGCTTTAAAGTGGCATAATCCAATGCTTTTGAGTTTTTGCTATTTTCTGAGATGAATATATTATACTAATCGTTATAATCTACTTTACTTTAGTTTGAAGTAACCTTAATTTGAAATGGCTAAGTTTGGATATATTTGACGTCAAAACAAGCCAAAATAATTTTGGCAAGCACACAAAAAATCTGACACCATAGACTTCAGTAGTAACGGTTTCTATTAATTGACTTATATTGCTTCTATGCAGCAACAAATGCTTAATAAGTGCACCAGTGTCTAAGTTGAATATGTAGAATCAAATGTGGATAAGTGTTTTGGTTTTGAAAATTTGATGTTTTCATCAGACCATGCAACTTTAAGCATATCTAAATTTACCATGCGCCATCCAAGCGATTAACCCATGTGAGTTTTGTAACGATAGTTTTAATGTATACATTGTAGTTCTCGATTGATTGAAGTGTAAGCCAGCTCTCTAACTCTCACACATTCCACCACAGTAAGTATATTTCATGGCTTTATCCTAACAATTTGATGTAAATAACAAGCGAGACCTATTTATCAACAGATTTGAGTATAACTGAAATGTCATGATTTTAAATAAGTCTTTTAAGTCCAATGTTGCTGTCATTTGGCACAAATTTAACACTTTCAACATTTTATGTAAATTTTAATGTAAACATAAATGAAAGGCAGATATTTTTGTGTGAAAGTAAAGTGATGGACTAGATTACAGGCACCTCTACATGACCTCTAGATATGGTACGAACTGCAGCACTCACCTGTCCGCATCTTGGGTGGGTGGGTGGGTGGGGGGGGGGGGACTCTCCTCCCGAACGTATCGTGATGACGTCACCAGTAGAAGCGGCAAGCAATCCCTGATGGCGGAGCAACAATCAGCAGCAGCAGCTCCTCCAGCCAGGCTCCTTCTTCCTCCCACTTCTGCAGGATATGGACAGGTGGAAGGAAGCAAACATGTAGTCGTCGTCCTAGCTGACTGTCCCCTGGAGGCGGAGAAAGAGGGGGCGGGCCCCCATCAGTGCCACCTCCGGGCCCTGGAGGAGGGGGACGGGTCCCCATCAGTTCCGCCTCAAGACCCTAGAGGGGGCCTCGACCAGTGCCACCTCCAGGACCTGGCGGAGGGGGCGCGGCCCATCAGTTCCGCCTCCAGGCCCTAACGGGGGAGCCCGATCAGTGCCACCTCCAGGACCTGGAGGAGGCAGTGGGCCCCCCATCACTGCCACCTTTGGGACCTGGAGGAAGGGGCGGGCCCACATCAGTGCCGCCTTCGGGCACGCCCCTCGGTCTGAATGACACTGGTGCACATGTCGACGCAGTCAGCGAATGTGTACTCGCGGTGCTCCTCGGAGAAGTCCTGGTCCGCAAGCTTGGCGAGGCTCAGAATGTAGGAACACGCGATCCGCAGGATGGCTAGCTTTGAGAGTTTCTGGTTGTAGGAGTAACTCGGAACCGCTCGCCGCAAACTCTCGAATGCCGCCGAGATGGTATGGACACGGCTGCGCTCCCGGGCATTCGCCTCCACACGCCTCCCACGGGTCATGTTCTTGTAATTCTTGCGCGTCTTCCTCCCACCACCCATCGCGGCGTCTGCCGTGGAACCCGTGGAACCCGATGGCGAGGGCTGTTCCGGACTGGGCGAGCACAGCCCACCGGGACTCGGCACAGACCCGAACTGGCTTCCGGTCCTACTTCCGGTTGCAGAGACTCCCGCGTACGGGCCCCCCTGGAGCCGGGAGAGGGGGGTGTGGGGGGTAGTAGGGGTCAGGGCCGGAGATGGAGTTGGGGTTGGGTTCGGGGTGGTGGAGGTTGGTGTGGAGGAGGGTGGGATATTCAGGTGGTCCTGGAGGGACAAGAGTCCATTTGGAGTGAGAGGGAGAATGCGGTGGTGGGGGTGGGGGTGGGGGAGGGGCAGGGGCAGGGGGTGGGGTGGGAGTGGTAATGGTAGTAGCAATGGTAAAGCACCTCTCAGTTGTAATTGTCTGCTGAACCCAAAGGCTGGATGGTGAAGGCCCTGTTGTTGCTGCTGCTGCGGTTCTTGCTCGTCACTCATCACTTCATCACTCAGACTGCCCCCTCTCCTCCCGGCTCCACGACCCTTAACCCGTCCCCTCCGGAGTGACGGGCTCGCCGCCTCCCGCCCCCTGGGCTCCCCGGAGTACAGGCCGTGGTGCCCGGGGGAGCTGCCCCGTCCGGAGGAGGCGGAGTGCGGGGAGGCGCGGCTGTCCGGGGATGAGGTGCTGCCCCCTGCCGCTCGGTCGGGCACACTCTCCCGCCGCAGCTGGTCGTACTCCTCCAGGGGGTCGGGGTCCTGCCCGCCGTCTCCAGGTCCGTCTGCCATCTCGGGGCAGAAGCGCTTCATGCTCAAGTCGGAGCGGCGCTTTGGGGCCGTCATCTTCCGCTTGTTCCTCCTGCCGGGGGTGAGCGCTTCCACTCCCCCGGGCCCGTCTACGGGCCCGGCCCGGCCCGTGCCGGCCACCACGCCGGGGGACAGCGGCCCACCTCCCTCGGGCCCGTCTCCAGGCCCCGCCCGGCCCGTGCGGGTCACCACTCCGGGGGACAGGTCCCCGACGTCCCCAAGGCTGGAAGCCGTGGTGCAGCTGGAGGTTGTCCGGTGCCGGGCTGTGCCGGGGGGAGTGGCCGGCGGGAGGGAGGGGCCGCTCTGGGCTTCGCCCGGGGAGAGCAGGGAGGCGGACGGCGGGAGGGGGTTATCCCCGTACTCCAGGTGCCCCGTCATGGCGCTCTTGTCGTGAGGGCAGTGCTGGTACCAGCAGGAGTCGAGTCGTAATCCCGGAGACCCGCCACCCACCACGCGCCGTCACGTGGTGCACGGCGGGTGTGCACGTGAGGGGGCGTGCTGCTCGAGCTGGCCCCTGTGTACGACACTTGTACACGGGTCGGTGTTAGGACACACCGCAGTAACACAGCTCCCTCCCCCCTCACCGCGTGTCGATAGACGGCGGCGGCGGCGGCACTCCCCGGGTTCATGGGTCGGCGCAGTGTGTGCGGGATCGTGCAGTGTGCCTGAGAGCTGTACTGTGCCAGGTTGGTTAGTTGTGATTATCGCCACCAGGAGCTTAGGCACCCGCGGCTGACGGACCCTGGTCCGCGCTGCGTCTCGCTCGGCGGCCACAGCTGCACTGCAGGCCGCCGCGCGTCGTGACGCCGCCTGACTGACGGACGCCCGGCCTGATAACGCGCCGCGCACACGCACCCCCCGCCCCCCACTCCCACACGCGCAC
>CM059192.1:86235989-86260887 GCA_030323885.1 Branchipolynoe longqiensis
TCTAAGTTAGATATGTAATATCAAATCTAGATAATTGGTTTGGTTTTGAAAATTTGATATTTCATCAGACTAAAGGCACGGGCAATAGCAGCTGACTAGGTGGGGTGGGGGATTCTGTCACGTGATGGGAAATGCCATCCCGGGGCATTAAAGTTGCATAGTCCGATGGTTTTGAGTTTTGGTAATTTTTCTGCGATAAATATATTAATTTGATTGTTTTAATCTACTGTGTTTCAGGTTGAAGTAACTTTTATATTAAATAGATAGATATTTGAAATTTAAGCATGCAAAATTAGTTTTGGCAAGGATGCTCATACATTAACGTATATTCTTGGTTATTCCACATTGATTTTATATATTACCGTATATTTTCGAGAATTCCAGATCAATGTTATACATTACTGTATATTCCCAGTTATTTCACATTGATGTTATACATTACCGTATATCCTCGGTCATTCCACATTGGTGTTGTGCATTACGTATATTCTTGGTTATTCCACATTGATGTTATATATTACCATATATTCTCAGTTATTCTACATTGATGTTATATATTACCGTATATTCTCGGTTATTCTACATTGATGTTATATATTACCGTATATTCTCGGTTATTCTACATTGATGTTATATATTACCGTATATTCTCGGTTATTCTACATTGATGTTATATATTACTGTATATTCTCGGTTATTCTACATTGATGTTATATATTACCGTATATTCTCGGTTATTCTACATTGATGTTATATATTACCGTATATTCTCGGTTATTCTACATTGATGTTATATATTACTGTATGTTTTACATTACCGTATATTCCCGGTAGTTGAAACCTGACTTCGGCCTTTTCCATGATTCCCAGACAGTGACATTCCTATGCGCAAAATTCCGCATTTTCGCGGTCGGTTTATTAACCAAGATTTGATTTCCGTGGTTTTTGCCAAAAATCGCTGGACACCACTTTCATCCCTGAATGAGCCCTTGACAGACACCCACTCCAATCCACCCCTGCCTCTCCCCCTCCCTCTGACCCTCCCCCCTCCCCGCCCCCTGACAGACACCCACTCTCTGCCCCCCCCCCCCCACCCTCCTTCTCCCTCTCCCCCTCCCCTGCCCTCTCTAACAGACCCCCCCCTCTGACAGACACCCACTCTCACTCAATCAGTCAAGGACCAGACGGGGTGGCCGAATGAGTTAGAGCGCCCGTCTACCGTGCTGGTAGGTCGTGGGTTCGAACCCTGGTCGAGTCAAACCAATGACTTAAAAATTGATACTTGTCACTTCCTAACCAGGCGCTCGGCATTATTAGGACAGGGCAAGGACTGGTGTGCTCAGTGTCAGGGTAATGTGACTGAGTGGGGTACCAGGTCATGGTGCCGGCGGCCTGGTTTCCCATTGGGACAGCACTATAAAGTCACCATGAGTGCGCACTGTCACAAGTCGGTACCCATCCTGATATGACCTTAGATGTTGCTAGGACATAAAACAACAACAAACAAACAAACAATCAGTCAATGTTCATTGGGCAGTAACTGCTGAATGGAAACATATTTTCTCTTTCTTCAATAAAAGACTTTGTACACCTTCCGAAGAATTTCAAGCCGGCCTTAAGTGATGTGTGCATGTGTCTAGCACGTAGTCTGTACTTGTAGGTAAGCTTATCATGTCAGTTAGTTTGACATTAAATCAATAACTGCCCAAGGACGCCCGGATCCAGACTGGCACACCGCCCCTCACTGCAGTGTAAACACAGCCCTGTAGGTTCCCAGCAGCACACGTTCACAGGCCTGTGGTGGGCAGCCTGGTGTGTGGCCTTGTGTGTGACATGGTGTGTGTGGCCTGGTGTTGTGTGACCTGGTGTTGTGTGACCTGGTGTTGTGTGACCTGGTGTTGTGTGGCCTGGTGTGTCGCCTAGTTTGTGTGACCTGGTGTGTCGCCTAGTTTGTGTGACCTGGTGTGTGTGACCTGGTGTGTGTGTGGCCTGGTGTGTGTGACCTGGTGTGTGTGACCTGGTGTTGTGTGACCTGGTGTGTGTGGCCTGGTGTGTGTGGCCTTGTGTGTGACC
This sequence comes from Branchipolynoe longqiensis, assembly GCA_030323885.1. NCBI lineage: Eukaryota > Metazoa > Annelida > Polychaeta > Phyllodocida > Polynoidae > Branchipolynoe > Branchipolynoe longqiensis. The sequence continues at coordinate 86,238,063 of CM059192.1, forward strand.
TGGTGTGTGTGACCTGGTGTGTGTGGCCTGGTGTGTGTGGCCTGGTGTGTGTGACCTGGTGTGTGTGGCCTGGTATGTGTGGCCTGGTGTGTGTGACCTGGTGTGCATGGCCTGGTGTGTGTGACCTAGTGTGTGTGGTCTGGTGCATGTGACCTAGTGTGTGGTCTGGCGTGTATGACCTGATGTGTGTGGCCGGGTGTGTGACCTGTTGTGTGCGACCTGGTCTGTAGCCTGGTGTGTGTGACCTGGTTGTGTATAACTTTGGCATGTGTCTACAGTTGGCCTCGTTAGAATCTGTTTAATTAGGTGTTTGTTTGTTGTTTTACTTCCTAGCAACATCTAAGGTCATATCAGGACTGTTAATTAGATGTGAATGGTGTATAACTTCGGCGTGTGCCTATTGAGGATTTGCGTCAAACAATTAGCACCACGTGATCAGTGCCTCATCGGCCATCATGGTTGGATAGAAAGTACAGGATAATACTGCCGATGCGGTGACGGCTATATTATCGCCAGGATTTTTGGTTTAATTTGACCAAATTTCACTCTTTGAGTAAGCTATTCTCATAAATAACATTATTTAAACCGCCGAGTGAATATTCATGATCCTAAATAGCAGAGTTAGATCGTAGCAGTGAATAGATTTGTGCTTTTTGTTTTGTTTACATTCGACAATATCGCTGCCGATACGACGGCAGCGTGAATATCGCTTGGATTTGGGGTTTAATTTGAGCAAATTTCACTTTTTGAGGATGTTATTATTCTGTTAAATAAACCTTATTTCAACCCCCGAGTGTATATTCATGCTTCTAAATAACTGAATCAGATTATAGCAGTGAATAGATTTGTGCCTTTTGTTTTATTTCCATAGGGTATGCACTGACGTCACGCTAAACGGAAGTGTGGCCATTGTGGAGATACAACACAATAACAAACCCAACCTGATCAATGCATTGTCAATGGCAGTGAGCAATCTTCACACAGAAAAAGTGAAATATCTCTAAAACCACACCACCTAGAAACAAATTGCTTGGTACACATATAGAAAACATATTCAACGAATAGATTATATTAAATTTATAAGGTTAGGGTTCTGGATTTCTATTAATTTTGAATGAAATAGACGTTTTGCACTGCGCGTACCAGCAAACTCTATGGGTTGTTTACTGTTTGATATCGCCACAATGGCCGCGCATCCGGTTGATGACATCACATGAATACCCTATATAGTTGTGTATAACTTCGGGGGGTGTCTCTCGTCGGGAGTGCACGTGACGTCATCACTCAGTGGTCAGAGGTCAGCAATCAGCCATCTTGGATTACTAGCACCCTTGCCTAGCCCTGTTGTGAATGTATGCTGATGCAGTAACATCATTTTCCTTGTGTTTTGAGCTCTTCTGGGCAGTTTACATTCAATGTGTTTACTTTCAGCACTTTAACAACAACTTCTGAGGCCAAACTGCTCAAAACAGTGACAAATAAACCAACAAATAGGTAAATAAGCACAATGTAGACAGGTGCAAACCTTCTGTATGTAATCCAATATGGCCACCGAAAGTTTCCTCGTGACGTCATTACACCCCCCTCTATAACGTCGGCGTGTGTCTATAGTTGTGCATAACTTCAGGGGGTGTCTATAGTTGTGTATAACTTCGGCGTGTGTCTATAGTTGTGTATAACTTCGGCGTGCGTCTATAGTTGGCCTTATTAGAATATGTTTAATTAGCTAGACAATTAACAGATATTCTGGCTTAGACTATTTAAAATGGGCTATTAACAAGTGTTTTCCACACGGAACTTGAGACTGGGATGCCCTCTGGTGACCGCTAGTGGCACTGACCTGGTGACACGTGACCTCTGCTCCTTCCACACGGTACATGGGGGGGGGGGGTCACGGGTTCGTGAATCAAGGTCAACGCCCCCCCCACACACACACACACCCGGACGCGGCCTGTGGCGGGGTGAGGGTTGCTTGTTGTACACTGGCTCTCCTTTAGCACATCTATATAGACGAGATCACCGTTCCGAGTGTGCATGCGCTGAAAACGGCGTTGGCAGCAAAGCAAGGATGTACGGCCATTGAGTTTGCCGATACGTATCTAAGGGGAAAACTTTGATTTTATTCAAAATTAATCAAAATACATAACAATTTGGCACAAAAATGGATGGATGCAATATAATAATATAATGAATGTGTTTAAGACACAACTCTCCATAATTAAGCATTTTGAGCTAAGAAACATAAAATGTCAGTCACTTTACAGGCTGATATTTACATCACCATTGATTAAGACATAAGTAATTCTTGTTCTAAATATTAAAATGTCAAATGTGTCAACAAAAAGTTGTTTCAAAGAAATATATAACCAATGTCTGAGTAACCCTACTCATTTCCTAACCAAACAAATGTCATTAACCATAGGAGATAAATAAAAACATGAATTAAATGAGTAAAACTGACTCTGGCTATGGCTCTAACACTAATCTGAGTGCCCAGATTTTTCTCAATCTAAATGCAGATGGTATAAGATATGCTGATTAGATTGATATAAATGCAATGCTAGATAAAAGATTAACAACCGAGACATGACCAAACTGGATGGCTAGCCTACTGACGGACTTGATTGAAGTTGTCGAGAGGGAGAGGGGAACTTCGCCAGCCGACCCTCACGACGTCCCGCTCCCGCAGGAGTCAGACGGGAGCAACATGGAGGAGCGTGGACATGCCGGGGTGGATGCCCCAACCTGAAGCCCCAGTCACACATACCCGGATCAGGGGCCGGACGAGCCCCGGACCGCCATCTGGGGTGGTCCGGGGTGATCCGTGGCTCGTCCGTGCCGACACCCCCTGATCCGGCCTGATCCATGGCTCGTCCGGCGCCGTCCAGGCTCAGCCCCGGATGTTTTTAAATGTTTAAAACATCCGGGGTGGTCTGGGGGATTTTGCGATCCGGGCTCAATCCGGCCTGATCCGGGGGTGGTCCGGGTATTTCGGGGGTGGACCGGGCCTGTCCGGGGGTGATACGGGGTCATTTTGAGCCACGGTTTGACCAGGACCATCCCCGGACTATCCAGGATTACCCCCGGCCTAGCCACGGACCACTCCCGGACTGCACCCGCAAGACCGGGGGTGATCCGGGATAGTCCGAGGGTGATCCGGGATAGTCCGGGGGTGGTCCGGCCTCGTCCGGGGCTGGTCTGGCCCAGTCCAGGGGCGGTCCGGGGCTCGTCCAGGGCTCGTCCGGGAAAGTGACTGCGAGGCAAAAATCGACGAAAGCAGTGATTTTATCCGTGGCGGTCCGGGACAGTCCGGGCCGTTGATCCGTGGGTGGTCCGGCTCAAAATCCGGGGCTCGTCCAGCTATGTGTGACTGGGGCTTGACCGGCCAACGAGGCGCCCTCCCCTGGCGCGGTGGTGACCACAGAAGGGACATGGAGAAGGCTGGTGCTGCCCTCCACCTCCCCCACATATACCCACCCACTTGGTGTCCGGACCGCACTTCGTCCACACCTATTCTATCTCCACTCCGCTGCGCCCCGCTCCTCCTTGATAATGTCTGAAAAGAGTTCGAGAAGGGGGAGCCGGCTGGCATTTCACTTTCTACCTCTTACTCTGTCTGTGTCTCCGACCCGCCGACTGATCACCACAGGGCAAGCAGACTCAATTCTCATTTCTCTTTCCTCTATACTACTCTTTTCATTTTCTTTCTCCTGGGCTTACTTCTCCCTCTGATCAAAGGAGTTGTTTGCTTGGGTGGGGCCCTGTTCCCTTTTCACTGTTTCACTTTGTTCTTGCCTGCAGATCCCACCTTTTCCCATCCCTTCCTCCTGAACCATCGACTACTGGACATGAGTGCACAGCTACAATCGGACCGGTGATCTGGTACCGCTCCAACGACTCATCATTATTGTTGTAAAGTACCCCCCGCTTCTATAACCGCCCCACCTGAAGTTAAATCTTCATTCCAAAGAACGGACCGATTTATCGGCGGAAATGGGGCAGATGGTGGGGGTGGGGGGGGAGATACCTCACCCTCACCAGGCCAGTCCATGCACAGACCGCTTCCCTCTGCCTCCACCTGCTGAGGCCAAGCAAGGGAGCGCCCCCGATGTCTACTCTGTGCGAGCCCCGGCCATGACACTGTCAGGGTTCACACCGCAGAGGGTGGGAGGTTACGACCCCAAACGCCCCAGTCAGGACATGATGGTTTGGACGAGAGTAGGTGGCCTGAGTAGAGAGCCAGCCGCAGCAAGCACCACCACCACAACAACTATGGCACCGCCGGTGTCGCAGTTTCAGCTCCCGGTCAGTTTCCACCGCCCGTATAGACTCAAACTCAAAGCATTGTCAATGGTCGTGACCAATCTTCATACAGAAAATACAGCAAAAGTGAAATATCTCTAAAACTACACCACCTATTTACAAATCGCTTGGTACACATATAGAAAACATCTTTACCAAAAAGACTATTAAATTTATACGGTTAGGGTTCTTGATTTGTATTAATTTGGAATAAAACTAAGGTTTTGCACTGCGCGTCCCGTCAAACTCAAGGCATTGTCAATGGTCGCTAGCAATCTTCATACAGAAAATACAGGAAAAGTGATATATCTCTAAAACACCTAGAAACACCTACCTAGAAAAAAATCGCTTGGTACACATCTTTACCAAAAACATTATATTAAATTTATAAGGTTAGTGACGATTATGTTAGATTTTGACGCATGCGCATGAAACTGACAGGCAGCTGAAACTGACCGGGAGCTGAAACTGCGACACCGGCCTTCCTGGGTTCCGCCGCTGTCCCGGCCGCAGTTGGCTCGTTCTAATGGTGCTGTTACATTATGACGCATCGCACAAACGTACGTCGACGTATGTGACTTTTGGCCGCTACGTCAGGATGCATTAGGCGTGCGTTAGGTGCGCATTGGTATACGTCAATGTATGTCGACGTTCGTCAAGATACGGCGTTGTGCGTCAAGGGGTCAGCAAAGTTTTGTGCATGCACAAAACTTACAACGTTTGTCAACGTGTGGATTTTATGTCCGCCATACGTTATGTATGCGTTAGACGTACATCGATGTACGCTAGACGTAAGTTAGTCAAACATTGTTCACTACGTTGACCTATGTTAAAGGCAGTGGGATCGTACAGACCGTGTACTGACAACGTATGGATAACATACGTCTAACATACGTTTAGTGTTTCTCCAGCGTGTCTTGACGTATGTAACGTATGATGCATAGTTCTGGCGATCGAATAACATATATAACATTCACCGGCATTCTGTGAACGTACCGTGAGCGTAATTCGAGCATTTTTCGCCGGGAGGTATGTTAGCCATACGTTGGTCATACGTTGGCCATGCACTATGTACACGATATGTATACGTCCAACTTTGCCCCCCACGCCAAAAAGTTTGATGCTTCTTGACGTAAAAAAGTAATTTTACGCATTGGCGACGCACTGGCGGGAAGCGTCGTAATGTGACAGGGCCATTAGAACAGTTCATTCCTGTAGAAAAGGCACCACTCAATGCTGAGGGGGAGAGCTTAGCCAACAGCACAGCCAAGCTGATCAACACTCTCTCTTCGCACCCTGGGAACCGAACCGAGACAGTGGAAATGTATGCCTCTCAGCCCAGACTGGCCAATGCAGAAGGTCTCCACAAAACCTGGATGAATCCGCAGTTAGAGAGACACTACCAATATGCGTAATAGCCCTGTCACACTACGCCGTATCTCGCCGGCGTGCCACCAACCCACAAAAAAAGTTGAGAAACGTCAAACTTTTCGGCGCGGTGAGAAAAAGTTTGACGTCAGCGGAACGTGTTGGTAGCATGCGTCTGACATTGTGGTAATGTATATCGACGCGTGAGGAAAAAAAAGAAAAAGTTTTGGCGCGCCGTCCTGATATGACCTTAGATGTAGCTAGGACATAAAACAACAAAGCAACATTTTGGCGCAATGTGTGGGGACGACCCTAATGCGTGTGCGACGTGTGCTTGGCGTTCGCATAACGTTATTCCAGTGCATCCAACGGATCTCGACGTGCGCCTAACTTCCCCATAACGTTGGCATCCACACGTTGGCACACGTCGAAAGTTTTGTGCAAGCACAAAACTTTCGATGTGCGCCGCCGATCCTCGCCGACCATCGCTGTCCATCAACGTGTACCAACACGTGCCTAGCGCGCACCTAACGCTTCCAGACGTCTCCTGACGTTTCGCCAAATAATTACACACGTCGACGCGCATTGGCGAGAATCGTCGTAATGTGACAGTACCATAAAAGACAGCGACGCAACACTGACAGCTGCCCAGTGGGGGCAGGGGGCAGTTTGCGGAAAGGCTGGTGGCACTGGCCATAGACGGGATCGAGAGGGGGAAACTGTTGGCCATGAGAGAGGTGGTCACCTCCCTGGTAACAATCATCAAGATACTCGCCAGGATGATCAATTCACACTTCATTCCTGCTGCCCGCCTCCACCAGCCGAGCAGTGAGTGCCCTTGGCCACCATCATCATGGCCGCGGAATGGTCAGGAGAGAATACAGACAATTCTACCCTAACAAGAACCACTTAGAATGGGCGATAACATAGGTATAACAACGATAATTTAAATCTGACCGAGAAGCACATGGCACATGCTAATACACTGGGTGCAGCTATGAAATGTGCTAGTTTCAGCTCATCTCAGCTCTTGTTTGAAACATAGAATACCAAATAAAAAAATATATATATAATAAATTAAGATTTTAATCTTTTATCCAGCATTGCATTTACATCAATATAATCAACACATCTACAACACATCTACAACGTGGCTAACATATCTCGACGCGCCCCTAACTTCGCCGATCCCTTGACGCGCGCCGCCGACCGTCGCCGTAGATCATCGAATACCAACCCACGCGTAACGCTTCCTGACGTATCCTGACGTTGCGCCAAAAATCACATATGTTGACGCGCGTTGGTGAGAAGCGTCATAATGTGACAGCACCATCATGCCATGTGCGCTTAGATTTAGACAAATCTAGGCACTCAGACTTGTGTTAGAGCCATAGCCAGAGTCAGTTTTACTTATTTTATTCATGTTTTTATTTATATCCTATGGTTAATGACATATCTAGAAATAGAAAATGAGTAGGGTTAATCAGATATTGGTTATATATTTCTTTGAAATAAGTTTATGTTGACATATTTGACATTTTAATATTTAGAACAAGAATTACTTCTGGCTAATCAATGGTGGTGTAAACATCAGCCTGTAAAGTGACTGAAATTGTATGTTTCTTAGCTCAAAATGCTTAATTATGGAGAGTTGTGTCTTAAACATATTCATTATATTATTATATTGCATCCTTCCATCCATGTTTGTGCCAAATTGTTATGTATTTCTATTAATTTGGAATAAAATGGCAGTTTTGCCATACGCGTATCGGCAAACTCAATGGCCGTACGCCTTTGCGCCGTTTTCAGCGCATGCGCCCTCGGAACCGTGATGTAGTCTATACTGAGGTGTGATGACAGAGTCGGGTGTTAGTGACTGCAGTTTGGATCGAAGTGGTGTAGTGGAGAGGAGGAGGCAGTTGTAAGGTGGAGTGACCGGGAACCAGAAATGCACCAGGCGGTCACAGCTAGTTAGCACGGTGGTCTGACGTTGACAGTAACGTCACGTGGGTGTAGGTGGTGGTGTTAGTGACACATGCTGGTTGTAGGTGGTGTCAGTGACACGTGACTGCTGTAGGTGCTGGTGTCAGTGACATATGATGGCTGGAGGTGGTGTCAGTGACACAGGACTGCTGCAAGTGGTGGTGTCAGTGATACATGACTGCTGTAGGGGGTGGTGTCAGTGACACAGGACTGTTGTAGGTGGTGGTGTCAGTGACATATGATGGCTGTAGGTGGTGTCAGTGACACATGGCTGCTGTAAGTGGTGGTGTCAGTGATACATGACTGCTGTAGGTGGTGGTGTCAGTGACAGATGACGGATGTGGGTGTGGTGGTGTCAGTGACATATGATGGCTGTAGGTGGTGGTGTCAGTGACACATGATGGCTGTAGGTGGCAGTGTCAATGACACATGATGGATGTAGGGGGTAGTGTCAGTGATACATGACGGCTGTATGTGGTGGTGTCAGTGCCAGATGACGGCTGTGGGTGGGGTGGTTCAGTGACATATGACGGCTGTGGGTGGGGTGGTTCAGTGACATATGATGGTTGTAGGTGGTGGTGTCAGTGACACATGATGGCTGTAGGTGGCAGTATCAGTGACACATGATGCATGTAGGGGGTGGTGTCAGTGACACATGCTGGTTGTAGGTGGGGGTGTCATTGACATATGACGGATGTAGATGGTGGTGTCAGTGACACATGATGGCTGTAGGTGGTGGTGTCAGTGACACATGACAGCTATAGGTGGTAATGTCAGTGACACATGCTGATTGTAGGGGCTGGTGTCAGCGACACATGCAGGTTGTAGGGGGTGGTGTCAGTGAGACATGCAGGTTGTAGGGGGTAGTGTCAGTGACACATGACAGCTGTAGGTGGTGGTGTCAGTGACACATGATGGTTGTAGGGGGTATTGTCAGTGACACATGACGGCTGTAGGTGGCGGTCTCAGTGACACATAATGGCTGTAGGGGGGGGGGGGTGTCAGTGACACATGCTGGTTGTAGGTGGTAGTGTCAGTGACACATGATGTTTGTAGGGGGTGGTGTCATTGACACATGATGGCTGTACAGTGTGGTGTCAGTGACACATGACAGTTGTATGTGGTGGTGTCAGTGACACATGACAGCTGTAGGTGGTGGTCTCAGTGACACATGACAGCTGTAGGGGATGGTGTCAGTGATACATGCTGGTTGTAGGTGGTGTCAGTGACAGGTAGTGTCAGTGACATATGATGGTTGTAGGTAGTGTTTCAGTGACACATGTGCTGGTTGTAGGTGGTGTCAGTGACAGGTAGTGTCAGTGACACATGTTGGTTGTAGGTGGTGTGTCAGTGACACATGCTGGTTGTAGGGGGTGGTGTCAGTGACACATGCTGGTTGTAGGGGTGGTGTCAGTGACACATGCTGGTTGTAGGTGGTGTGTCAGTGACAGCTAGTGTCAGTGACACATGTTGGTTGTAGGTGGTGTGTCAGTGACACATGCAGGTTGTAGGGGGTGGTGTCAGTTGTTGGTTGTAGGTGGTGTGTCAGTGAGACATGCTGGTTCTAGGTGGTGTCAGTGACAGGTAGTGTCAGTGACACATGCTGGTTGTAGGTGGTGTGTCAGTGACGCATGCTGGTTGTAGGTGGTGTGTCAGTGACAGGTAGTGTCAGTGACACATGTTGGTTGTAGGTGGTGTGTCAGTGACACATGCTGGTAGTAGGGGGTGGTGTCAGTGATACATGCTGGTTGTAGGTGGTGTATCAGTGACAGGTAGTGTCAATGACACATGCTGGTTGTAGGTGGTGTGTCAGTGATACATGCTGGTTGTAGGTGGTGTATCAGTGACAGGTAGTGTCAATGACACATGTTGGTTGGAGGTGGTGTGTCAGTGAGACATGCTGGTTCTAGGTGGTGTCAGTGACAGGTAGTGTCAGTGACACATGCTGGTTGTAGGTGGTGTGTCAGTGACACATGCTGGTTGTAGGTGGTGTGTCAGTGAGACATGCTGGTTCTAGGTGGTGTCAGTGACAGGTAGTGTCAGTGACACATGCTGGTTGTAGGTGGTGTGTCAGTGACACATGCTGGTTGTAGGTGGTGTGTCAGTGACAGGTAGTGTCAGTTACACATGTTGGTTGTAGGTGGGCTGAGATGTAAGGCGCAGGGATCACTCACTCACTGATGTGGCTGTGTCAGTGGGGTGCTTTAACGAAGCTGGTGGATACTAGTGTACAGAGGCTGAGTGAAGGGTGTCGGGTGGTGGGTGGGTTTGGTGCGATTGTTTTTATGTGGTGTGGTTGCCTGGATGCGGTGTGGTTGTCTGGATGCGGTGTGGTTGCCTGGATGTGGTTTGGCTGTGTGGATGCGGTTTGGTTGCATGGATACGGTGTAGTTGCTTGGATGCAGTGTGGATGCGGTGTGGTTGCCTGGATGCGGTTTGGTTGCCTGGATGCGGTTTGGTAGCCTGGGTGTGGTACAGTTGCCTAGATGCGGTGTGGTTGCCTGGATGCGGTGTGGTTGCCCGGATGAGGTGTGGTTTTCTAGATGTGGTGTGGTTGCATGTATGCGGTGTGGTTGCATGGATGTGGTGTGCTTGCCCGGATGAGGTGTGGTTGTCTAGATGTGGTTTGGTTGCATGTATGCGGTGTGGTGGCCTGGATGCGGGGCTGTGGCCTGGATGCGGTGTGGTGGCCGGGATGCGGGGCGGTGGCCTGGATGCGGGGCGGTGGCCTGGATGCGGTGTGGTTGCCTGGATGCGGTGTGGTTGCCCGGATGAGGTGTGGTTGTCTAGATGTGGTTTGGTCGCATGTATGCGGTGTGGTTGCATGGATGTGGTGTGGTGGCCTGGATGCGGTGTGGTTGCCCGGATGCGGTGTGGTGGCCTGGATGCGGGGCGGTGGCCTGGATGCGGTGTGGTTGCCACCAAATGCCGACAACCAGCTGTGTGCAGGAGTCCCCAGCCCCGCACCCCGGAACACACCGGTCTCCACCCGCACCTGTGTGATCTGGTCCCTGTGTTGTGTGAGTGGATGATGCTGGCAGGGGGGAGGGGGGGGGTGCGGGGGGGGGGGGGTCTGTAGGGCGGAGTGTGTAATTAACAGTGTGTGGTGATTTGGGGCGATTTGGTTGTTGTACACCTGGGAAGATAGAAACACTACTCTCTGTGTTTGTTTGACAGTGGGTGGTGTCACACTGTGTGGTAACAACACGGTGTACTATAGATGAAAACAGCAAATATTAAACTCTTTGACAGCGGGTGCTGTCACAGTGCATGGTAGGAACATTATTCACTATAGATGGAAACAGCAAGTATTAAACGTTTTGACAGTGGGTGCTGTCACAGTGCATGGTAGGAACATTATGCACTATAGATGGAAACAGCAAGTATTAAGCGTTTTGACAGTGGGTGCTGTCACAGTGCATGCTAAGAACATTATCTACTATAGATGGAAACAGTAAGTATTACACTCTTTGACAGTGGGTACTGTAACAGAGTGTGGTAACAACATTATGTACTGTAGATGAAAACAGCAAGTAATAAACTCTTTGGCAGTGGGTGTGTGGTGTGTGGTAATACCACTATGTACTATAGATGAACAACAGTAAGTATTAAACTACTTGATGTCGTTATATACCACTAATATGATGTATTATGCAAATACAAATAACGATTTATTTTCCATCTGAGGTATACTGGAATTACAATTATAAGTGCCCCAACACTCACGCACACACACCCTTTAACGTGCCACACACGCACCCACACACATCACCTCGCACAACACACGCGCACACCCACACCATACAGCACCACACATGCACACCACACCCACACATACACCACATGCACACCCACACATCACAACACATGCACATACCACACACACACACGCACACACATCACCTCGCACAACACACGCACACACCCACACAATACAGCACCACACATGCACACCACACTGACACATACACCACATGCACACCCACACAACATCACACATGCACAGACCACACACACGCACACACCCACACCATACCGCACCACACATGCACACCGCACACACAACCACATACCGAACACGCACACCCACATCACCTCGCGCTCACACAGCACCACACAAGCACACCCGCACAACACAGCACCACACACACACCACAACAGCGCACACACAACACCACACACACAACACCTCACACTACACATGCACACACGCACCATATATGCACACACCACACATCACCCCACAACAGCGCACACACACAACACCACAAACAAAACACCACACACCCAACACCACCGACACAACACCTCGCACCACACATGCACACACGCACCATATATGCACACGCCACACAGCACCACACAACACCACCCACACACCCACACCACACCTCGCCTGTAGCCGCCTCGGCTCGACACGACAATCGGTGGTGGTGAACAGGTGTGCCCCTCAGTCGATCCTTTCAGCGCGCTGTGGGATGGTGGGTGGAAGGGGGGGGGGGGTGATGGAGTGGGGGGAGGGGTGGGGGTGAACACCTGCGTGCACCTGACTGCCGCCTGCAGACTTGCTGCACACGAGTTCCCACAATGCATTGGTTAGTTTCCTCCAAAATAAGATGAATAACTCCTACTTTATAACCAGAAGCTGCTTGTACATTTTAAAATTCGTTTTTACGATTTTACTTTGTTTTGCTTTATACAAATATAAATAGGGAAATATGTAGTAACTAGTATGTATTCCCTTATATGAATAAACAAGGATATATGTAGTATGTACTGTGTTATACGAATATAAACAGGGAAATATGTAGTATGTATTCCCTTATATGAATAAACAAGGATATGTAGTATGTACTGCTTTATACAAATATAAATAGGGAAATATGTAGTATGTATAAACAAGGATATATGTAGTATGTACTGCTTTATACAAATATAAATAGGGAAATATGTAGTATGTATAAACAAGGATATATGTAGTATGTACTGCTTTATACAAATATAAATAGGGAAATATTAGTATGTATAGACAAGGATATATGTAGTATGTACTGCTTTATACAAATATAAATAGGGAAATATTAGTATGTATAAACAAGGATATATGTACTGCTTTATACAAATATAAACATGCAAATAGGTGTTGTGTATGCGGCGTGAATAATGAAAACAGGCAAATATGTGTTATGTACTGTTTTATGTGAATATGAAAATGCAATATGTACTGCAATATGTGAACCTCACATATTCTACGCTGTCTTAGACCGCAGCCACACCAGGCTTGCGACCACTTGCGATTAAAAAAAAAGCCTCCTTGCAGCGAAAGCAAAAAAAGGGGGCGGGGGAGAGTTTTCCCGAGTTCTTTCCTAGTTTGTTAACCACATATTCACAATCTGTATACTATATGCGAAGACTCGTCCTGATATGACCTTAGCTGTTGCTCGAACGTAACGCCCCAATGAAGAAACAAAGATGCTAAGGGCTTAGTTCTATCTTTTGCCATGACGGCGCCACCTGTGAGAGGTAATAAACCCACACTACAAGCGCGGCAACCTGCGTACGGGTTTTGTGTGGATGGTGATGATGATGATGATGATGATTTGTTTGATGTTAATAAGGTACAGACAACCTTTGGAGAAATAGGATCCGGCGCCATGGGTGACTTTGAGTGTCACGTGACTTTGAGTGTCACATGATGTTGAGGGTCAAGTGACTTTGAGTGTCAGGTGACTTTGGGTGTCAGGTGACTTTGATTGTCATGTGACTTTGAGTGTCATGTGACTTTAAGTGCCACGTGACACTGAGTGTCACATGACGTTGAGTGTCAAGTGACTTTGAGTGTCACATGACTTTGAGTGTCATGTGACGTTGAGTGTTACGTGACGTTGAGTGTTACGTGACGTACTGTATTTCTTAATGGGGATGCAGTCGTCATGAACCCACAAAGGAAACGATAATATAATTGTCAGTTTAAAATTTGAAATGTTAAATAAAAGACCCAACGTTCTAGTTTAAAAAAGAGTATTCTGAAAGTAAATAAAATTTAGGTTAAAATATATTTTCTTTCATTGTAAAGTGGTTTAAAAAGGTGATCATTTCAAGTATACAGTAATAATTTGTAACAAATTTAGAAGTAAATAAATCATTTTAAGTAACAAATGACAGGTATATATTTTTGATGAAAAAAAATTGCCTTTGGTCCGGAGGCAAGTCTAGTGTGCTTTGTAATCACGGCCAGGTGCTCAGTGCCTCAGGTGTGACAGCCCGGTCCACTAACAAACCGCCGACCCGGGCCGCCCGGTCAACTAACGAACCGCCGACCCAGGCCGCCCTGTCCTCCAACAAACAAACAAACCCGGGCAGCCCGGTCCACAAACAAACCACCGACCCGGACCGCCCGGTCCACTAACGAACCGCCGACCCGGGCCCCCCGGTCCACTAACGAACCGCCGACCCGGGCCGACCGGTCCACTAACGAATCGCCGACCCAGGCCGCCTGGTCCACTTGCGGTAGCTGGTGTCGGCGTGACGGTGACCTGACCTGGTGAGACGCAGTCTCGTGTCGGGGTCCGGGCGCACAACAATTTGTTAACTTATTCATTGGCGAGCCGTTTGTAAATATGGACATAGAGGGAGTCTCTTTACCCCCCTTCCCTCTACCACAGATACACCACCGCCACTGCACACAGATATATATATATATATATATATATATATATATATATATATATATGAATCAGGATCACGAAAAAAGGCCAATTGGGGAAAGTTGTCGGCGTCGAGCATGGATGTTGGCGTCAATCGGTATAATTATAATTTAGCATTGACAGAGGTGTTGGAAAGTCCTTAAATTTATCCTGAATGTAAAGGTCAAGAAAATACAACAACCTTATTTGTTTCTAGGATAATTTAATATGAAACAAAGAAATGCACTACACTTTTAAGAATTGCGACGCCGACATCTTCAATTGGCCCATTTTCGTCAGGCTGACTCATATATATTTTACCTCGGTACTACACCTCGGGCTACTCGTAGCCCGGGGAGAAGGAAGCAAATCCGGGTCCAGCAATTAGCATAATCAGCTCACAACCAGAGGACGGTTGTGAGCAGCTCCGCCAGTTTTTCTTCATTAACTACAAAACCGACCAGGTTAGTATCTTTTAAAATCAACACGTTGGTTCAGTTCATGTTAGCATTCACGTACAAAGTTTTTTGAAATTCTTCATCAAGATATCACTGTTTTATAACTTAGTTTCGATCATGTTACACAAGATCGTTGGATTGTTCGGTTATTAATGAAGCCGCGACTGACCATTAGCTATACGCCTGCGTTAAATACCGTTTTAACGCCATAATACACACCTAGTATAATTATACTCTAATTATCAGTGTGATTTTCAGCCCTAAGCAATGCCTAACCATTGGTTTTTGTTTTTACTCAGTCTCCGAGCCATGGCTACGAAGCGGAGTAAGGCAGAGAGGCATGTGCTCAGTGAAGATGAAGACCGCTCACCGTCGGCACGGGTACAAAGGTCGCCCTCGTCTGAACAAAGAGATTCGGACGAGGTTGGGGGGTACCATACCGTCCCCGGCCCAGCTGATTTGGATGAACAAGTCATGAGAATGGTTCAACAGAAGATGGAGGAGATGTTGCCCTCCAAGTGCCGGCCACTAAGAAAAGCAAATCTAAGGTGGCCCTGGATTCTGATGAATCAGAGTGGGAGGATCTTTCCGAAGATCAAACCTCGTTGGACGATGAGTCAGAGGAGGAAGTGGTTATGTCTGCGCGCAAACGCAAACACAAACACAAAAAGAAGGAGCCCAAAGTGATTATCAAAATGGCTGAGAAATTCACGGGGATCAAAGGAATCCCGGAATCCACCATTAAGGAAATGGATTCGGAAGTCAGGCTCAGCGAGGAGCGTAAAAGGTTCGAGATGGTCCTGCATAAAATACACAAAGGAGTACTCTCAGCCCTCACGGCCATCATGCCTATAGCCAATGGGATGATGGCGGAAAACAAGTTCTCATCGCTGTGCAATGACATGAATGGGGGGGATAGCTTTGCTGACAGTGACAAGCAATTTCCTCTCATACAGAGGTTTTGAGAACGTGTTCAAGGCTGTCTGCATGGATGCAGGAAAGGAGGTAGCCAGGTCAAAGAGGGTCACCCACAATGATGGGAAGGAATATACATTATTTCTTGCCCCCAAGCCCATTAAGGGGGAACTACTGGACAAGATGAAGATGTTTGGTGGGCAACTCCAGCACTTGTTTAAACAAGTGGAAACGGACAAGAAGAAGTCCGCAGACACGAATCCTAACCGCTTCAAGAAGATGAGGCAGGATTTTCTAAACCGGCAAACCGGCAAACAAGGAGGCCGGTTCAGGACAAACTTCAGCTTCCAGGCCAGGGAAGGGCCCAGAGGCAGTCATTCGCCTCGAATGACGGGAACAGGGAGTTCAATGCCCAGAAGCCGTTCCCCTGCCCAGGGAACAAAGAGAGGTGGCAACGCAAATGCCATATTTCAAGCTGGTAGCCTCAATAACTGCCTACCAGAATGGAATAACATTACGGATAATGTAACTATCGTTAGTCTAGCTGAAGGAATAAGAATACCCTATAGAAGAACCTATTCAAAATAGCATACCTTTCCCTTACTGTTTTCATGGTTCAGAACGCGAATCAAGTCCTTAAATTCTGTGAAAAAGGAATCGTAGAACCAGCACAACATGTGGCTGGGGAATTCATATCTAATATTTTCTTGCAACCCAAACCAAATGGAGATCTAAGACTAATTTTAGATCTAACATTATTCAACAAATTTGTAGAAAACAAACATTTAAAAATGTTGTCCTTAGACACAGGAAGAGACTTAGTAATACAAGGCTCCTGGCTAGCCAGCGTAGATCTTAAAGATGCATACTATACAGTACCTATCTATAAACTTGATCGGAAATATCTCAGATTTTGTTGGAACAGTGAACTTTATGAGTTCACATGCATGTTGAATGGACTGGCTTGCTGTCCACACATTTTCACAAGGTTACTGAAACCAAATTTTTCCCAGATGGTTAGGGAAGGATATATTTTGTTTCCTTTTATTGATGATTCATTTATTGTTGCACAAACACAACAACAATGCCACACAGCAGTAGACAAATTATGTGAAACATTTACAAAATTAGAGTTCTATACACATGAAACTAAATCAGTACTAACAGTAACACCAACAAATAAGTTGAAGTTTCTGTGATTCTTTATTGACCCCACACAAATGACCATTTCATTAACAAAACAAAAAGTTGATAAATTTACAACAACAGCGAATCAATTACTAAAATTGAACAAACCAAAGATACGACAAGTCACAGTATTGATAGGGATTATGATAGCATATGCACCAGCTATTCTTTATGGCAAAGCTCATATTAAATCGCTAGAGATAGACAAGAACTTGGCGTTGGCATGCACAAAAGGAAACTTTGAGCGACCCATGATGATTTCGCCAGAAGGCCAAAATGATATTATTTGGTGGTTGTCACACATTAACAATTCGCTCAACCCCATTAGGATGGGAGAGCCTAACACTACAGTTACAACTGATGCGCCATTAGAAGGCTGGGGGCTCATAGAGACCAACAGGCAACATGTGGTCATTGGATGGAAGATGAAATCTCTGATCACATAAATGTATTAGAGTTATTTATCTAGGACTCTGTAGTGTAATTCACCTCCCTAAAAATCATGTAAGAGTTTTAACAGACAATACGACAGCTGTGGCTTACATACGTAATATGGGAGGCACTCGTTCCAAACCATGTAATGATATGGCTAAACTCATTTGGGACTAGGCAGAGGAACACAAGATATGGCTAACTGAGAAGAAAAGTCAACATTTCCACGACCATTTAGAGTGGTCACTAAATCAGAGTATTTTCAATCACATTTGTCACAAATGGGCCAAACCGAAATTGACTTATTCGTATCACGCAATAACAAAAAGTTACACAAATATGTGTCTTGGCATCCAGAACCAGAAGCCTGGAGAGTAGATGTGTTCTCATTAATTTGGAATAATAAGTTTTATTAACATATTTCCACCATTCAGCATTATCAGCAGAGTGGCCAGGAAGATCAAGATGGATCACAGACACGCAGTACTGATAGTACCAGCATGGGAAACACAACCATGGCTGGCAGCAATAACATCAGCAGCAACAGGCATGATCAGATTCCTAAGAGGAAGGAACAACCTGCAACATCAGGGACCACTAACAGTCCACGGAGACGTGTCGACAACACCCCTTTTGGCATTCCTTTTTTAAGAAAACATTTAGAACAATATGGTTTAGACAAAATTACAAAAGAAAGACTTATTTCACATGCCTGGAGGAAAGGGACAGTGAAATTATACACAAGTTATTTAAAGAAATGGGGACTTCATTGCCTCCTAAAAGGAGTCAAACCATTAAAACCTACTGTCATGGGGGTGATGAAAATGGGAAATACTGTGCCTAGAGCGGGACTCGAACCCACATCTCTTTGCATTCCGGGCCAGTGTGCTAACCATTACACCACCTAGGCTCCCTGATATCAACACACTCCCCACGCCTACCTGTCTATGTGGTTACTTGCCTGAGAGGTCAGTGCAGACCACTACACTCGTCCCCCTGGAATTGTAAGTCTTGTAATGCTTACAATTACATACATACAGGCAATGCACTAACACATACATACACAGGGAGGTTCAACAACCATACAGCGCAAAGCTTGTACAGGATCCTGATCACGCAACCAGTGTCGTGGGGGTGATGAAAATGGGAAATACTGCGCCTAGAGCGGGACTCGAACCCACATCTCTTTGCATTCCGGGCCAGTGTGCTAACCATTACACCACCTAGGCTCCCTGATATCAATACCCTCCCCACGCCTACCTGTCTATGTGGTTACTTGCCTGAGCGGTCAGTGCAGACCACTACACCTACAATAGTCCAAATATTAAGATTTCTAAGAATCCTGGATGATGAAGCATTAGGTTGGTACACTGGTATATTAGATCGGTGTATGAGAGAAACCCATCTAAACTCAAATATAATAGGTTCTGGGATGTGTCGATAGTATTTAAGTTATTCAAGTCATGGCCTAGCAATAGAGACTTATCTATGAAGGAACTATGTTTTAAATTAGCAGTTCTATTACTGCTAGTGACGGGACATAGAGGCCAAACGATTGTGGCGCTTTCACTGGATGGATTAGAAATAGACATGGATGAGGCACCATTCGATTTAGAGACATTACTAAAGTCAAATCGCACAGGGGACCCACTGTCCACAGTACATGTAAATAGCTTTCTGGAAGATAAACGGATGTGTGTAGTTTCAGCCATTAGGGCATATATATCCAAGTCACGTGGAATTAGGAATTCCAGACAGCTACTAATTAGCTTTATTAAACGCATAAAGCTATCTCGAGAGACACACTCGCAAGATGGACTATCAAGGTGCTTAAACAGGCAGGAGTCAATACTGGATGCTACGCATCCCACTCCACGCATGGAGCCATGGTTTCCAAGGCAAGACAATTAGGGATCTCAGTGAAGAGAATCCTTGCACATGTGGGGTGGAAGACGGCTAGATCATTTGCAAAGCATTATAACAAACGAATAGAGAAACCAAGCGACCTGGCGACTCACCTACTCGCAAACTAAAGACAGCTGAGAAACAAAATTAATATTTTGCACTACAAACAATAGTACAGTTACAACATTAAATTATAGAAGGATAAACAATGAGATTACATCAAAATTCTCCCTGGGATACGAGTAGCCAGAGGCATAGTACTGAGGTAAAATAGTATAGTTATACGAATCTTACCTGGGTACAGATGATGGATAACTGGTATTTTCCCCGAGGTCCTAACCTTGGATAGTCGTGGGTCAGGGCCCACCCACCCTACCCTAACATGACTATCACGTTTCGCTAGAACCAAAACAAAAACACAATATTATCCATAAAGAGTTAAGATAATTTTGTATCCTATTAAGTAAAAGATTGCTGGACCCAGATGTGCTTCCTTCTCCCTGACCCACGGCTATCCGAGGCTAGTACCTCAGGAAAACACCAGTTATCCAGTAAACTAAATTCCAATTGCGATGCATATTCATTCCTTAGGAATATTTCATAGTCTTTAGCTTTGCAAAGCTTTACATACATTTCACATTCCTTGGATTTGCAAAGCTTTATGCAAATTTCTTTTCTCGGCAAACACAATTTTAACTACAACAAGCGAATTGCGATGCGCAGCCACTCCGTATGCAGATTTCATACTCTCTGTTTTCACACAGATTTAAGCATATTCCGTATTCAGTTTTGCAAAGATCTTGTTGGTCTGACTGTAGTAAAACTAAGACTGACAACGACGTGTGCTTATTTTACACGAGATAAAAACCAAAACTCCGAGAGAAACTGGCGCTTTTAGGGGGGGCCCTTGTAGGGGGGCCGTTTACGGGGCCCTTTTAGGGGGGCTCGTTTAGGAGGTACTTTTAGGGGGGCGTTATGGGGCCCTCTTAGGAGGCCCGTTTAGGGGGTTCTATTGGGAGGTACTTTTAGGGGAGCGTCGGGGGGCCCTTTTAAGGGACGCTCTTAGAGGGCGCTTTATGGAGGCCCTTTTGTGGAGGGGGGGCGCTTTTGGTGGGCGCTTTTAGGGACGATCTTGCCAGCCTGTAATAATACGCACCTGTCAAAAGACATCCAAACCACCGATTATGGGAGGAAGGCTGGTGGACCTCGGTGGGCCTACTCCCCCCCTCCGCCCCACAAGCACATCCATTACTCCCCCCCCACATGCCACACACACACTACTCCGCTCACACCACCCCCAACACTAGCTACCACCTACCCTCACCGACCACACATACAACTCACATCTCCCTCACCAAACCACATCCCTCACCCTCCCCCCCCCCCCAACACACCCCCCACATTACGATTCGCTTCTGCCCACCTTCTGCACCACCCGCCCCCCCCCCCCGCTCCCTAGGACCACCTCATCCACAACCGATGCCCTCGTTTTCCACCTGTGGGGGGAGGGGGGGGGTCTTCCCCCCACCCCCCCTTACCCGCCTGCCGCCGGCTTCTTTTGCTGACGTTCCTGTTGGTTTTGCGAGTGATGTTGAGATGTGTCGTTGAGATACGGCGGAGTGTTGCGTTGGGGGTGGGGGTGGGGGTTGGGGGTTGCCAGTGTCACGTGGTAATTATGTGCACACATCCCTGGCATGTAGTATTACCACTGCGGCCTATATATTAAAGTTGCATAGTCCGATGGTTTTGATTTTCTGTAATTTTTCTGAGATAAATATATTAGATCGATCACTAGTATCTACTTTACATTAGTTCAAAGTTACTTTTATTTTAAATGGTAAACTTTTGAGATATTTTGAGTGCAAACATGGAAAATTAGTTTTGGCAAGCTTTCCAAAACTCTGACACCATAGACTTCTGCAGTAACAGGTTCTGTTAAATTTACTCAGTATTGCCATCTACGCAGAAACAAATGCTTAATAAGTGCATCAGTATCTAACTTGGATATGTAAAATCAAATCTAGAAAATTGGTTTGGCCTTCTAGACAAATTTGATATTTCATCGGACCTATGCACGCTTTAATATATAGTAAGTTTATAAATAATCTGGGATATATATAAAATATATTGTGATCTATATTACAGTAATTTGTGACATCTAAATGTACACACACCACATATATATATGATTAATATAGTGAATATTATATTATATATATATATATATAAATATATACATTGCTATGTAATGTGATGTGATTGGTAGCATACATATAATAGGATTATAAGTTCTAAGTCGACACGTATGTGATTATTTGGTGGATATACATAGTATTATGATTGATATATAATTATATAATGACATGTAATGTGATGTTTTTGTGATTATATATGTGCTCTATAATCCATTATGGGAATATAAACAAGGACACTACCGATCTTCAGTTCCCTATGTAATAGTTAGCACTTATCCTATCTAGCTGACCCTGTTATTATGACATAGACCACGGTGGCGCCCCCTGTGAGCGGGTGGGTGGTATATGCAGCTGTATGTGGGGAAATGGTTACAATTGTCTGATGTAAACTCTTTTCTAGCACAATTTCACTGCAATCCATCGGAAAGATTCATGTAAGTTTGGTCATCACAGGAACCAAGTGTTCTGTGTTTCAAAGTGAATTGTTGGACCTATACCGACGGATCGAGACACCCCCACTTCCAGGTGATTTAGCACGCCAGGTCGCAGTGCCAGATCTTCGGACACTAGCCACCATTACCAGTGCATGTGGCAGCCACCATTACTAGTGCATGTTGATGTCGTGTGTGCCAGGGACCACCTCACACACAAATAGGAGCCGTATGTGGCAGGGACCACCTCACACACAAATAGGAGCCACGTGTGGCAGGCACCACCTCCCACACAAATAGGAGCCGCATGTGGCAGGCACCACCTCACACACAAATAGGAGCCATGTGTGGCAGGGACCACCTCACACACAAATAGGAGCTGTGTGTGGCAGGCACCACCTCACACACAAATAGGAGCCGCATGTGGCAGGCACCACCTCACACACAAATAGGAGCCGCGTGTGGCAGGCACCACCTCACACACAAATAGGAGCAGCATGTGGCAGGCACCACCTCACACACAAATAGGAGCCGTGTGTGGCAGGGACCACCTGACACACAAATAGGGGCCGCATGTGGCAGGCACCACCTCACACACATAGGAGCCGCATGTGGCAGGCACCACCTCACACACAAATAGGAGCCGTGTGTGGCAGGCACCACCTCACACACAAATAGGAGCCGTGTGTGGCAGGCACCACCTCACACACAAATAGGAGCCGCATGTGGCAGGCACCACCTCACACACACATAGGAGCCGCGTGTGGCAGGCACCACCTCACACACAAATAGGAGCCGTGTGTGGCAGGGACCACCTCACACACAAATAGGAGCCGTGTGTGGCAGGACACTGAAGTAGTGAATCTTTCTTTTAGTTTTACCTCCGTGTGTGCATGTGGGGCAGGGAGGAGAGTGGGTGAGGGGGTGTGCATAGAGAGGGGCAGGGAGGTGAGGGGGCAGGG
>CM059192.1:86261387-86294623 GCA_030323885.1 Branchipolynoe longqiensis
AGAGTTGGGTGAGGGGGCTGTGAGGGGTGGGTGAGATTTCAGAGTTGGGTGAGGTGGCTGTGAGGGGTGGGTGAGATTTCAGAGTTGGGTGAGGGGGTTGTGAGGGGTGGGTGAGATTTCAGAGTTGGGTGAGGGGGCTGTGAGGGGTGGGTGAGATTTCAGAGTTGGGTGAGGTGGTTGTGAGGGGTGGGTGAGATTTCAGAGTTGGGTGAGGTGGCTGTGAGGGGTGGGTGAGATTTAGAGTTGGGTGAGGGGTTGTGAGGGTGGGTGAGATTTCAGAGTTTGGTGAGGTGGCTGTGAGGGGTGGGTGAGATTTCAGAGTTGGCTGAGGTGGCTGTGAGGGGTGGGTGAACTTCAGAGTTGGTGAGGGGGCTGTGAGGGCTGGGTGAGATTTCAGAGTTGGGAGGTGCTGTGAGGGGTGGGTGAAGATTTCAGAGTTGGGTGAGGGTTGTGAGGGCTGGGTGAGATTCAGAGTTGGTGAGGGGGCTGTGAGGGGTGGCTTCAAGTTGGGTGAGTGGTTGTGAGGGGTGGGTGAGATTTCAGAGTTGGGTGAGGGGGTTGTGAGGGGTGGGTGAGACTTCAGAGTTGGGTGAGGGGGTTGTGAGGGGTGGGTGAGATTTCAGAGTTGGGTGAGGGGGCTGTGAGAGGTGGACGGTGACTAACATTGCTGAATTAGGTGGTGGGTGGGTGAGATTGGTAAGTTGGGTGTGGGTGGGTAGGTGGGTGAGTGGTTAAGATTGGTAATTTGGGTGTGGGTGGTTGAGATTGGTAAGTTGTGTGTGTGTGGGTGGGGTGGGTGAGATTGGTAAGTTGTGCATGTGTGGGTGTGTGGGCAGGTGGGTGAGATTGGCAAGTTGGATGTGTGTGGGTGGGTGGGTGAGGTTGGTTAGTAAGTTGGGTGTGGGTCCGTGGGTGTGTGGGGTGGGTGAGATTGGTAAGTTGGGCATGGTGGATGGCCGGGTGAGATTGGTAAGTTGGGCATGGTGGATGGACGACTCAACTCACAAGACTGTGGGTGGGGTGGTGAGATTGCCGTCAAGTTGGTGTAGGTGGGTGTGCAGGTGGGGTGGGTGAGATTGGTAAGTAGGGTGTGGGTGGGTAGGTGGGTGAATGGGTGAGATTGGTTACTTGGGTGTGGGTGGGTGTTTGAGATTGGTAAGTTAGGTATGGGTGGGTGTGGTGTGGTGGCGTGAGATTGGTAAGCTTGGGTGATGGGTTTAGTGGGTGGCTGGGGTGGGTGAGATTGGTGGTGAGGGGGTGAAGGTCTGAGGCAGGTGAGTGGGGTGAGATTAGTCAAGTTGGTGTGGGTGGGTGAGATGTGGTAATTGGGTGAGGGTGGGTGGTTGCAGATTGTCGAGTGTGTGTAATGCGGGTGGGTGGGTGAGATGTAAGATTGGGTGTGTGGTGGTGTGATTGGTAAGTTGGTGTGGGTGCTGAGACTTGGTAAGTTGGGTGAGGAGTGGCGGGTTGGCAGGTGGGGTGGGTGAGATTGGTAAGTATTGGGTGTGTGTGTGAGGTCGCGTAGATTGGTAATTGGGTGTGATGGGTGTGATTGGTGGTGAGATGTGAACAGTTGGGTGTGGGCTGGGTGGTGAAGGTGGGGTGGTGAGTTGGTAAAGTTGGGTGTGTGGGGTGGGTGTGACTGCTAAGTTGGTGTTGGTGGCTGAGATTGGTAAGTAGGGTGTAAGGTGGGTGTGCATGTGGGGTGGGTGAGATTGCGCGACTAAGTTGGCGGTGTGTGCGCGGGGGGGGGGTGAGGATTGGTAAGTTGGGTGGGGGGTGGGTGTGGTGTGGGTGAGATTGGTAAGTTGGGTGTGGGTGGTGTGTAGGTGGGGTGGGTTGAGCACTGGTAAGTTAGTGTGTGTGTTTGGGTGGTGAGATTGGTAAGTGGGTGTAGGGGGGTGTGCAGGGGGTTCGGTGAGATTGGTAATTGGGTGTAGGGAGGGGGTGTGTTTGGTGGTGGGTGGAGATTGTAGGTAGTGTGTGTGCTGGGTGCGTGAGATTGGTAAGTTGGGTTTGGGTGGGTGTGCTAGGTGGGGTGGGTGAGATTGGTAAGTTGTGTGTGTGTGTGTGGGTGAGATTGGTCAGTTGGGTGTGGGTGGGTGTGTAGGTGGGGTGGGTGAGATTGGTAAGTTAGGTGTGTGTGTGTGGGTGGGTGAGATTGGTAAGTTGGGTGTGGGTGGGTGTGTAGGTGGGGTGGGTGAGATTGGTAAGTTAGGTGTGTGTGGGTGGGTGAGATTGGTAAGTTGGGTGTGGGTGGGTGAGATTGGTAAGTTGGGTGTGGGTGGGTGAGATTGGTAAGTTTGATGATTGGGTGAGATTACCAAGTCGGGGAGTGGAAAGTGATAGGGAGGGCGGGGGCACATTTCCAATATTGGTTCGTTTGTTGGGATTTTAAATGCTGTTAAACATCTAAGGTCATACAGGATGGGTACCGACTTGTGCCAATGCACACTCATTGTACCTTTACTATAGTGCTGCCCCACTTGGTCTCAGGCTGCCGGCACCATGACCTGATTTCCTACTCGGTCATATTATCCTGATTCTGTGCTAACCAGTCACAGCCCTATCCTAGTGGACTCAGGCTAGGTAGTGACACATATCAATTTTGTAGGTTTTGGTTTGACTGGGCTGGGATTCGAACTCGTGACCTTCCTCACGCTAAGCTAAGTCTGCGAACTTACCAATTCGGCCACTGCGTCCAGTTCCAATATCGGTATCAATCACATCATCTACACATGAACGGCATTTCTGAGGCGATGGTGTCTGGGCGTCGCACAGGATTTAAACACCGGAAATGCTTTATGGCCGTTATAATCCGGGTACGAAGCAGGCGGAAAGAGGAGTGTCCGGTGCAGGGTCGGCACTGAGGGACATTTGTTGTGTTGGTTGATGTTCAGGAAGACAGTAGATGCTCTACCTCCTTCCCTCCTCCGTCCTCTCTCCATCCCTCCCTCCCCGCCCTCCCTCCCTGCCCTCCCTCCCCGCCCTCCCTATCGCCCATCTAGTTAGTGTGTCTCTCATAGAGAGTTGCATCCCAGGTGTTCGCCCGCAACGCCCTCTGGTGGGCTTCCATGGAACATGCAGGACACAGTAAGGCATCTGCAGAGAGATACGGGCTAAGTGCTTGAGACTAATGCATTCAGAGAAATTTCCGATGTTGCGCAGATTTTCTTTGTGCCTGCAACTCGCTTCATTCAGCTCTTCCCAATCCCTCCGCCCCACTTAATCTCCTCTATCCTATCTGGTCTCCCTCCAAGCCTTCATCTCCTTGCGCCCATCCTCTTATCCTATCTTCCTCCTGCTCCTCCTGTCCTCCTTCCTCCCATCATTCTCTCTCTCGTCCTGTCCTCCCTGATGATGTCGTACTTCCCTCCTATTCCCTCTCCTCCTATTTCCCTTCAATACCCTCCAATTCCCTCACCAGACGGGATAGCCGATTGAGTTGAGCGCGGTCTCCCGTTTTGGTAGATTGTGCGATTCGAATCCACGGGTTCGCACCCTGGCTGATTCAAACCAATGACTTAAAGTTTGATACCTATCACTTCCTAGCCAGGCGAATGCCATTATTAGGATAGGACAAGGACAGGTTGGCTCAGTGTCAGGATAATGTGACTGAGTGGGATATCAGGTCATGATGCTGGCACCCTGGTCTCCTAGTGGGACAGCACTATAAAGTCGCCATGAGTGCGCACTATCACAAGTCGGTACCCGTCCTGATATGACCTTAGATGTTGCCAGGACGTGAAACTCCATCAAACAACCAACACACGGTACAGGCGCCTCAGTGCGGCGCCTTGACACGTTTCGCTGGTGCCGGTGTTGCGGTGTTGGGTCTCCGTAGGTTTAAGCGGGCATTCCTTACACACGTAATGCCGCATGCGTAATGCGGCACACGACTGGCTATATTTAAAAAATAAAAATAAACAAGTATTCTCCATACTGCTCTGTATATGATCAAATATTGCATTTATATCTATGTAACTTTTTGTATGTCACATGGGGGTTCCTACCTTTATTATAACCAAATTATAGATAAGTATTCATATTTTTGTTGCTCTGATAGCATTTTTACCAACCCGAACCTATCCCGAACCCCCACCACCATCACTACCATATGTTTCCACTCAGAAGCCTTGTGCGTGACGGTTCCGTAATGCTCAGTCGCCTCTCCTAGTGTTAAACTAATGGACACATCAGACTCAGGTTTCTATTCACACCCAGCTTGACGCATAATACATGACGCGCCGATCGCTACATGGACCGATCGGAAAAACGCATTACGCGTGTAAGGAATGTAGCTCATAGGTTTCAAGGCGTTTCAATTTTTTGTCGCATTTGCATTTGCATTCGCATTACGCATTACGCGTGTAAGGAATGCGCCCTTTATGCTCTACTTTGGAGTTATTCGAGGTGAAAACATTTACGATTAATTTTGGCGTGCATGTCAAAATGTTGCACGTTATTGAGATATTTGATTAAATTGAATAAGTATTTCATTCCTTCAATGCAGGAATACATCATACATGTCTGATAAGTGCACCTGTATCTAAGCTAGATATCCAGGGTCAAATCCAAGTAAGTGCTTAGGTTTTGACTAGTTGATGCTTTTATCACATCGAGTGACTGTGGCAAGATGGCGACCGTGAGTGGACGCTAAACTTACGCGGACGCTGATATCGCGAATTCAATGTACTAAAATGGGCATAAACAACCCACAAACAAGTGGAACTTCCTCATAAACATACCAGGATACCGTGGGATACATATCGGAGGATGTAACACCACAACAAAGGAGGAAATCAATCAAAACAAGGACGATCAACCTTACAAGAGCGTGTCGACCGTTAGATAAAGCGGGAAACGGCGAAAACGGCGAAAACAAGGCTACTGATTGCCAGGATAAAAATTAAAACAAAATGAAGGACGAACAAATGAACAAGGATGACATAGTAAGACTGGTGATAAGAACAGTCAGGGAAGAACTGGAGAAGGAAGCCGAAAAAAAAGACATGACATGACTGATGGAAATAGAAACGGAACAAACAACACGGAAATTGTCGACAGAAACAACAAAACTAACAAAACTAACGGAAATGACTGCAAAACCAAACTACAAGCATTACAAGTAGCATATGACATGCTGCAGATAGAATGTGCATGGTACAAGGCAGAATACAAAAAAAAAAAAAAAAAAATGACCAACGAAAATGTAAGCAAAAATGTAAGCAAAAATGCCAACACCAGGACAATGCCCATGGATAAGAAGAAGCTACAAACGGAAGCGAACCAAAATCAGGCAATCAAACCAAAAACTGAGGGAAAAAAACTCAGTGTTATAGTCCACGGCATCCCCGAAAAAGAAAATGAAAGCATTCAGGAAACAATCACTGACATGCTAAAAGAAGCGGACTGTGACTTTGGCTGGACAGTAGTGACTAAGGCCTTCCGTCTAGGGAAACAACCCTAAAAGAAACAACACCAAAAAAAACTGACAATACCGAGCAGGCTGAAAACAAAAGCCAAGGTGAGGAAACAAAAGAAGAACAAGTCCAGGCCACTGAGAAAGTCCAAACCAGGCAGAGGAGTATAAAAATCCAGCTGGAGAAAGAGTCACAGAAAAAAACTCTTCCAGAAGAAAAAAACACTCCAGGCCAAAAAAGACTACAATAAAGTCACAATAAGACCAGTAAGGACAGAAACGGAAATGCTGAGTGAAAAAACAGTACAACAAATGTACACACTTGCACTCGAGACCAAAAGTGACAAAATAAAATCGATCAAAATGAAAGAGTGTAACATAGAAATAAATGGGAAAACCTACACGCCCAAGGAGTTTGGAGAGATCGAGATTCAAGAGATCTCACAAGAAAAGGCCGCAACAAGGGAACACCCCTGGGGAGTGTCATTCCAGGCCACAACTCCCCCTTTAGTAACCTGTACAAGTGCGAAGTCACAGGAAAGGACGGGAAAAGATACACCTCGGCCGAGCAATACTACTGCTCAATAATGGCTAAATATCACGATAAACATTACATAATGAGAATGATCGAAAACACAGACAACCCATACACAATAAAAGCAATGGCAACAAAAATATGGAGATCACCAGAATGCAAAACAAATGAAAAAGTGCTGGAGGATATCGTCCGCGCAAAATTCACACAAAACATAGAGCTAAAAGAAAAGCTAATAAATGCCCCTGGGAATGCATTCAGGGAATGCACAAAGTGCCTATACTGGAGCTCAGGGAGGTACCTGGACAGCGCCAATGAAGGAGAAATGATAAAACAAGGTTACAAAAATAAAATGGGGGACATCCTCCAAAAATCAAGGCAAATGCCAACAAATAAAAAGGAAAAATATAAATAAGCTATAAATAAAACTATAAAAATGTGCACGATCAGGAGTAAAGCATAAGAGCTCTCCCAGTGGGTCCACCAGGACAAATATACCTCATGGCTGGAATCTGTGACCTAACAAAAGAAGTGGGCCACAGAGATCTAAGACCAGCATTTAAGACAAAGAACACACTCATGGAGCACATGAAACAGGAATACAAACAAGCTCATGACACACTCAGCACAGTAACAAAGATGCCAGTAATCTGCAAACTTGTGGCCATGGACATCGAAATGTACTGTGGCCACAAAAAAAACCAGGAATACCAGAGACTGGTAGATAAATGCATACCAGAAATAAATGCCTACATCCACCACCTAAATGCCAACAAGATAGAGGGTGTAGACATCCCTAAATATGCAAACTACATCCACAATACAAGGCATGGGAAGAGATTGGCACGGTATGGCATTGGCATGACTGACGGAATCCACTACAATGAGGATTATGCAGGATACATTGCTGCCAGGCTGTCCAAGAGCATCGAGGAGAACTGGGAAAGAAATCAGGGCTCCAAACCATGAGTATCACAAACTTACTACAAACCTACTATCTCACTAACACGCTTTACTAAAAATATGCCATCCTCCACCAAAACAGGTAATAAGCGTAGTGACTTACACAACTACCCACCAGAGGGTTGGTTGGTTGTTGGAGTTTTATGTCCTGGCAACATCTAAGGTCATATCAGGAAGGAGATGCATGTGCTGCATGCACCAGCACACACACCCCCATACACACACAAACAATCAATCTAACTAAAACTAAAAACAAAAATTCGCGAAATCAAGCAACCACTCACCGAAAAACTCAAATAAATATGGTAGAAGAAATTGAATGCAAGCTGGGGAGGGGCACACACTTTGCCCACCTAAACTGCCAGAGTGCATCCAACAAAATTGACACAATAAAAATACACCTAAAAAGAGAAAATCTTGACATACTGACACTGTCAGAAATATGGTTCACTGACAACCACAAAAACAACACCCTTAACATAGATGGATATAGGCTTGTATGTAATGATAGACAGCAAAGTAATACACTAAACCAAACAAAAAAGGGTGGAGGTATTTCCCTTTACCGCAAAGATACCACAATTCTAGATCCTGAAGCACTAATAACAGCTAACCTATCAAATGAACACATAGAACTACTATGGTGCCTAATAAAAAATGAAAAGCAAGCAAATATAGCTATAACAAGCCTCTACAGACCTCCATCAGGGGAAATTGAACTCTTCCTTGAAGCCCGAGAGAAGAGCATAAGCACCATAAAAAAGCTGACAAAGGCAGAAATCTTCATACTAGGAGACTTTAATGTAAATTACAACGGCAAGGATAAAAACAAACTAATGCTGCAAACCACAATCAAAATCTTAGGCCTACAACAGCTCATCACTGAAAAAACAAGGCTAAGTAAAAATAGCACAACAATTGACCTAATACTAACCAACTCAAACCACGCCACTAAATGGGGCACCAGGAGTTGGGGTATAAGTGATCCTGAGCTAATATATGTAACAAGGAAAAAACTAAAAAGCACAAATCACTATGAATATAAAAAAGCATCTGAACAAAAACATAAACAACATTACACAAAACAGAGATGATGTTAATATCTATTTAGGCAAGATCATCACAGAAATAAGAAAATCAGCTGATGAGATGTGCCCCATTAAGAAAATAAAAATACAAAAAACCAGGACCCCCTGGGTAGTCAATGACCTGCTAATGTTCATCATAGCCAAAAGCAAAGCTCACAGAAAGTATAGAAGACAAACTGGCCTACCATTTCACCCAAAACAACTCTCTCAAATCTGTGAACAGCAAAAAAGAAATACATAATAAAGCAGGACAAAGACTGGGGAAGCAATACAAACAGATTCTGGCAAAATGTAAACCTATTATTCCCCAAAAATAACAAAGAAGAGCCCACAAACTTCCAAGATAACGAAGGGACAATCCTCACAGACAAAGATGCAGCAATCAAACTGAACACACACTTTGCCACAATAAGACAAAAGCTGTCAGAATTATTTTTAAAAAGGTGGGAAAATAGACCAGGAATTGTGCAGAATGAAATCCCCACCTGCAAAACAGATATAATAGAAGTAAAAAAATTAATAAATGACATAGACACAAATAAACCAAGTGGTATAGATGAAATCCCAACCAAAATACTGAAAGAGGCACTCCAAGCCATCCCAGCCACTATAGTAGACCTATTCAACATCTCCTTTGAAAAGGGGTGTTTTATCTCAGCCTGGAAAATGGCAACCATTACCCCTATTCATAAAAGTGGAGACAAACAAAACATGGGAAACTACAGGCCAATATCGATTCTTCAAACCCCAGGCAAGCTCATTGAAAAAGTGTTACATAGACACATAAATGAACACCTGGAAAAAACCGATATACTAAACAAAAGACAAGGGAGTTTCAGGAAACTGCACTCCACATCTAAAACAATAGCTAACCTAACAAATGACATATTGGCATCAATGAACCAAAAACAATTAGTTGGAGCAGCCTTCATTGACTTCAGCAAAGCATTCGATACAGTAGACCATAACATACTACTGGAAAAACTAGAATCCATGGGCATAAAATCCAACACTGTGGACTGGATAAAATGCTCCCTGAACAACAGGCAACAGAAAACAAAAATAAACAATACACTATCAGACAACCAACCTGTCACATGTGGTGTACCCCAAGGGTCAGTGTTAGGGCCACTGCTCTTTATAATCTACATAAACGACCTTGAAAAATGGCTGCAAACTGAATGCCTCCAACTATATGCAGATGACACAGTCATATATGTAAATGGCACCACAGAAGAGGAGGTAATAACTAAACTAAACAAGCTCCTACTAAAACTGGATGAGTGGTGTGAGTCCAACAAAATAACCATCAACACAAGCAAGTAAAAAAGAGTTCTCTTCTCACATAAACAAATGCCAGAAAGAAAACTACACTCTAAGCTAGGAAACCAAACATTAGAAAATGTAGACCATTACAAATACCTAGGCCTTGAATTGGACAGCCAACTAAACTACAACCTGTGTATAAACAAAATTGTCCAAAAGGTAAACCACAAACTGTGGCTATTTGCAAAGCTAAGAGACTACATGGCACACAAAATGTCAATACAAATCCTCAAGGGCATGGTGCTCCCCTATTTTGACTATGGAGATGTAAACTACATGGGTGCGAAAAAAGAACTTGCTAACACTGGTTAGCAAAAAAAACTGCTAACACTACAGAACAGAGCCCTGAAAATCTGCCTCAGAGTAGCTGCACCTCACCTATGACATACACAAAAGAACCAAAGTAAAATTGCTAGAAAATAGGAGAATAATTCATCTGAAAACATTAGCATACAGCTATAGTCAAGACACTAAACTCCTAACAAAACCACAAAGGGCTACTAGAGCAAATAATGCGCCACTACTAAAGCAGACCAGAAGCCAAATAAAAGCTGATGAGAGAAGCACGCTGGAAATGGCTGCCAAGGTGTGGAATGCCCAAACAGTAAAGGAACGACAAATTCCTGACCTAAAAACGTACAAAAAAATATCTGTGCAAAATAAGGCTAGGTAAACCCCCACTAAGCTGCACTTCAAAGGGGCATGTTATATATCATGGCCCACCAGTGGGACGCCCAATGGAAGGTAACCATGCCAAAAGTAGCCAGATAGCACACCACACAGCTATGTACAAGCCTATAATATGTAAATAGGAGTAGGCAAGTCTAGTAGTAAGAGTAGAAAAAATAAAACACATATATACCAAGAAAATCCAAAAAAATTAACATAGACCAACCAACTATCTATCTGCTGCTGAAATGCAGGCAATCAAATACCTTGCTACTGTGTGATAAGATAACACCAACTCTACAGCTGGCCAGCATTGAAAACAAGCCTGAATACCCAGGCTATGGACAGTATAAATAGCCTCAATCATTTTTTTTTTTAAATGTGACTGTAGTGTATGTATATCCCTGTGCTGGTAAAGGATGATGATTGCTGCTACAGGTAGCGCCGTAGTGGCAGAAGCGGGAATTATAGCCCCCTTATACATCATATACTGATAGTATGTCTGCTGTTAAATGGCCGGCCGAAGAACTGAGGGGTTTTATGTCCTTATATATTTCTTATATAGACTCCCCTACGAGATGACAAGGAGACCAGCAGATTCGGTTGGTTCGTTTATTCGACTCCAGTAATCAGATTCAATCTAAAAGCAAAAAACGGGCGGCAACTGATGATTCAAATACATCGAGAAGCTTTGACAGCAGCTGGGGCAAGTAGGTCCACAGCAAAGAGCGATGGCGGTTTGTTAATAATATACTCGCGTGAATCGCCTAATAAATAATTAAATAATTCTCCGAGTGTGTATATGTATATAATAGATTATATATAATATATATGCCCCGGTAATTTCCCGACAAAAGTATACAATTACCCGCCAGCTGGGGAGGGGGGCACTCCAACACGGCGCCTATGGAGGAATAATAGTGATATGTATATGTTCCCCTGGCATTTATACTTGTATACTGCGTTATGTATGCATATATTATGTATATATATATATGATCAATCTTCTCAAATAACTTTACACTTTCTCGCAGACCAATCACCTAGTGTCACAGGAATTTTGTAGAGGAATTGCGCGGGCATATATATATATATATATGTATATATATATATATATATATATATATGTACACCCACATATATGTGTGTGTACATGTAGGTATGTATTGGATGCTATATCAAACGCTTACTTGTACAGAGAGAGCCAAGACGGTCTCATTTGGGTACCAGCCATTGGGAATAAACCATTCAGAACTGGGTTGTGATGGGTCGACACTTGATATGTTGTGATTAGGAGTGATAATGCTATAATGTATATACATATTCATACATATTCATCCATATACATATATATATATATATATATATTTCTGAGTGATGTGTGAAGCCGGTAGTCATCAGTACGGTGGAGTCGGGGCTGCCCCAGTGGGAGCGCCACTAGACTCGGGCCGTGTAACAAACAGTATACTGATACTTACGATTATACTCAAATAATTCTTATACATTACATATATAAATATATATATATATTTATTTATTGAAAGTGAGAAGCGAGTGAGCGAGCTGGTCAAGAGTCAGAGTCGGCGGGATGCAGAGAATGACCGACTATCAGTATATCAAGTTAGTTTGGTATGTGAGCATCGGTGTCAGAAGGACACCAACTAGAAACAATAGGAGGCATTCTTAATTTATATACGCATAATATAGTACATATACATATATACTATAGTTATACGAATCTTACCTGGTACATGTGATGGATAACTCTTGTTTTCCCAAGGTACAAGCCTCGGATGGTCGTGGGCTAGGGAGAAGGAAGCAACATCCGGGTTCAGCAATCTTCACCTAATTAATCAGGATAAAAATAAGCTTTATGATGGAAATCTGATGTTTTCGTTTGGCACAAGCGAACGTAATGGTCGTGGCAGGGTGTGGTGGGCGGGCCCTAGCCCACGACCATCCGAGGCTTGTACCTCGGGAAAACAAGAGTTATCCATCATCTGTATCAGGTAAGATTTGTATAACTATACTATTTTACCTCGGTACTAAGCCTCTGGCTGCTCGTGGTCGAGGGAGACCTTTACATAGCCTCATTTTTATCCTTCATAATCTGATGAACATGTTAATGTATCAGTAGTAAATTAAAAAAATGTTTACATCTCACCGGATCTTGTTAGTTGGTGAGTAGGCGGGCGGCCACCCTGCTTGTCTTTTCTAGTCGTTTGTTGTAATGTTTAGCAAACGACCTGGCCGTCTTCCAGCTGGCGTGTGTTAGGATTCTCCTGACTGAGATCCCCAACTTTCTTGCTTTGGATGCCATCGCACCTCGTGTCGAGTGCGAAGCATAGCGTCCTGTATCTATGCCTGCCGACTTTAGTACTTTTATTGTCCATCTTGCAAGCGTGTCTCGGGAGATAGCTTTGTGTGGCTTTATGAAGCTCACCAAAAGCTGTTTGGAATTACGTATTCCCTTGGTCTTGGATATATAAGCCCTAATGGCTGACACTACACACAATTTCTTATCTTGTGGAAAACTAGTTACATGTATAGAGGAGAGAGGGTCTCCTGTCTTGTTTGATTTTAGTAGTTTGTCCAAATCAAACGTAGCCTCGATTTTGTCGATGTCGAGGCCTCATAATGAGAGGGCCACAATTGTTTGTCCTCTGTGTCCGGTCACTAATAGCAAGAGTACGGCTAATTTGTAGCCCAGCTGTTGGACAGAAAGTAATTTGTTTACTGGCCAGTCCTGGAATAACTTGAAAACTATCGAGACATCCCAAAATCGACTATATTTCGGTTTTGGTGGGTTTTGTTCATATATAGATCTCATAATCCAATGGATGACTTCATGTTTACCAATCGTTTGTCCGTCAATCCTAGGTAAAATGACCGATAATGCGCAGCGAGCTGCATTAATCGCACCGTAACCTAGTCCCTCATCTTCCAAGAAGCGTAAAAAACGTCCTACTTGTGCGATGGAAGGTTCCATTGGCTTTACTTTAGCCAGACCAGGCAAATAGCTGGAGTAAAGTTTTACGGTGCCAGGTCTCCAGGCGTGTGAGATTAATCTGGCTTGGGTGATTTTATCCAAGCCATACTTTTGTAGGTATGTGCTTAGAAAAGGAAAGCCAATATTGGTGTTGTGGATACATCCCCTTGGGTTGTCACTTTGCCCTGATGTTGTAGATTTACTGGGCCTCTTGGGAATTTTAAAGAGTCTTTTGCTTCCCATTCTACTGCTGCTCGCCAAGGCTGAGTGTTCCAGCCCGGTACTACCAACACTGCGTGTTTGGATCAGCCTGATTTTTCTGGCTACACTGCTGATTAGTCTGAATGGGGGAAAGATATAATAAAATGAATTATCCCAGACAAAAGAGAAAGCATCGACTCGCCAAGAGTGAGGCTCAGGATGCCAAGATACATATTTATCAAGTTTTTTGTTTCTACGAGAGGCAAAAAGGTCTATGTCTGGTTTACCCCACTTCTGACAAATTGTGTTAAATATGTCTGTGTTAAGAGACCATTCCCAGTGATCATGGAAATGGCGACTCTTTTTATTGGCTAATGTGTTTTGAGTGCCTGCTATGTGTGCGACTGTTATCCAAACTTTTTGTTTTTCAGCCCAGTTCCAAATGAGTTTGGCAATGGTGTTACAGGCTGAGGATTTTGTCCCTCCCATGTTCCTAATGTAGGCCATTGCAGTAGTGTTATCGGTTAACACTTGGACATTAAGTTTAGGTACCTTAACTAGGCTTGTGAGTCCTAAATAAACTGCTTGTAATTCTAGGGCATTTATGTGGTCGTCTATCTAATCCTCTCGCCAGCGGCCACCTGTAGCTTCATTGTCTCTATGTGCGCCCCAGCCTTCTAAAGAGGCATCTGTAGTGACTATGGTGTTTGGTTCATTCATACGGATGGGGTTGTTGGAATGGTTAATATGTGTTTACCACCATTGGATATTGGCGTGGCCTTCTTTCGGTATGGTCATAAGCGACTCAAAATTACCTCTAGCTTTTGCTAGTGCGATGTTTTGATCTATTTCAAGAGATTTAATATGAGCTTTGGCATAAATAACTGCTGGTGCATAAGTAGGTACAAGATTCACCCCGTACTGCTGCAGTAGGGGTGCAAACCAACCCTATGTAAAAGGTGGCGAAAATGCGGGTCAAAGAATTGAGACCCTAATTTCAAAATCTAAGAAGCAACATTTATTCTTTACATATATCTTATTGATAGCCCGCTACCTTTGAGTTGAAAAATATAATATAATATATAGTTTAATAAGATTTAAAAGTGAAATCGACGGCGTTCTGCGGCCGCCATCTTGTCTTTTTGCATTCTCTCCCATTTCACCAACTCTGCGCCTATATAAGTATCCATTTGATACTGGAGCCACAGTTTCTAGGTGATGTTCCATACTAACGCTATTTTCGCCCATATTTATATAAGGCTGATCTTCACCCGTGTACTACAAGTACGGGGTGCATCTTTGAGGTCTACACTAGCCAACCAAGCCCCAGGGAGTACTAGATCCCGGGCTGTTTCCAAGGAAAACATTTTCAAATGTTTGTATTCGACTAAGTTATTAAGTGTTGTTAAATCGAGGATCATTCTGACATCGCCATTTGGTTTGGGTCTGGAGAAAATGTTAGAAATATATTCTCCCGGTGTGTGTTGGACTGTTGTAATGATACCTTTATGTTCGTATTTTGTTACTTCCCTGTCTAAAGCTAGCTGTTCTTCTAAAGCTAGGCGGTAGGGAAAAGGTACCTTTGTTTGGATAGGGGTTTCTGTAAAG
Source organism: Branchipolynoe longqiensis (assembly GCA_030323885.1). NCBI lineage: Eukaryota > Metazoa > Annelida > Polychaeta > Phyllodocida > Polynoidae > Branchipolynoe > Branchipolynoe longqiensis. Next base: position 86,276,189 of record CM059192.1, read on the forward strand.
GGAATGTAAACCCCTCTAACTATTTGTAGGACAGTGTGGTCCGTAGTTAGATGGTGCCATTCGTTAATATGGTTGGCAATATTACCCGCTTGAAATATGCTTACACTGTGTGTGGGCTTTACTTGTTCCCTTGTTTGGGGAACTGCCTCTGTGGGGGAGTGTCCCTCCGGAAGGGTCGATTCCCGTTGTTCCAGCCGTACTGGTTCCTTTGGCCACGTCCTCTCTGCTGGTACTGGTTGCGGTTCCCGAATCGGCTGGTTTGGAGGCCGGTTTTCCGTCCCCGAAAATCCGACCTGGATTTCTTGAACTTTGAGGCGTTGGTGTCCTTCTTGCCATCTAGGTGCTTGGACTGCTTAGCCGCTGTTTCCACCTGTTTGAAGAGGTATTGGAGTTGACCCCCAAACATCTTGCTGTTGTCCAGTGGCTTTCCTTTTATCGGCTTCAGAGCCAGGAAGAGTGTGTACTCTTTCCCGTCGTTGTCGACAACCTTCTTTGATCGTGCGACTTCTTTTCCTGCGTCGGTTGTGACCGACTTGAAAACATTCTCGAACCTGCGGTATGAGAGAAAGTTGCTGGTCGCCGTTAGTGCAGCAATGGCTGCGTTCATGTCCGGGGTGACCGTGGTAAACTTGTTACCTACCATCATGTGGTTAGCAACTGGCATGATGGCCTTTATGGGCTGTATGAAGACAGGCCTCTAGCTTCTTGTGGTCCTCGCTCATTTTGACATCATCGTCCATTTCTTTGATGGTCGCCTGTGGGATTCTTTTTATGCTGGTGTACTGTTCGGCCAGTTTCGTGAGGGTCTCTGCAGGCTTGAAGGCGTCAAAGTGGCCCCTCAAGTTTTTGCACATCAAGGAACAGGTGTTAATGCGCTTTTTCTTGTCTGCCCTGATCTTTTTGGCCACTTTCTCGGTTATGTCCGCGAAAGTGCCTGGGTGCGGGTCGTCAGACTCCGAATCTGTTGTTGTGGAGTCATTCGAGGAGTCTGAAGAGGAAAATTTAGCTTTCTTCTTCTTCTTGGACTTAGATTTATTCTTAGTCCTCTTGACTTTCCTTGTCTTGTTGCGGGCTTGATAGTAGTCGTCCCCTTCGGACGAAAACTTGTTGCGTCGCCGCTTTTTCCCAATGACTATCTCTGAATCGGTAGTTTGGGGTTCCGACAGGTCCTCCCAGTCAGACTGGTCGGACGGAGAGGCCTGTATGGTGGGTGTTTTAGGCAGCGGTGTTGGGAGCAGCTGTTGCAGCTGCTCACGAATGAGCCGCACCATCTGCTCATTGGCATCCGGTTGGGAAGGGCGTGCCTCCGGGGAGCGGCCACGTGATGCCCCTGATAGCCAGCCAGGGGTCGCGTCTCCCTCGCTTAGGGTGTGAGGTACACCCTTGCTACCCCGCTTCGCGGCCATCTCAAGTCTTCTGAAAACAACCAAAAAGGGTGTTTAGTATGCACTCAAGGAGTAACTGAACCAGTCGAACAGTGTCAAAGGGGTGTATGGCCAATATAGGGTAATAAAACTGTATTTGCACCAGTTTCACACCAGGCGTGAGTAAGCTAAGGTATATCGAAAGTGTAACGGTCGGAGGACCGAACCGAAACCAATCGAGGGGTCGGGACCAGTGTACTTTTCCCGCCCACACTCTCTGTATCATACACTTCTCCCTCCTGTAGCTTCAATGCCGACAAGTTGGAGAAAATATTATGACACTCGGAGGTACGCCTCAGAAAAAACTATCATGTCGATGAAATGGCTCCAGCCAACATGTCTCTCCGTTCAGCAACGGGCGGCAAAAATAAATCCTATCTAAGTGACGAAATGCCCCATGTCAGCATGTCTCTCCGTTCAGCAACGGGCGGCAAAAACAAAATGGATGCCTCAATCTACTGCACCAGAGAAACACAACGCTTGTAATAATTACTTAATACAAGTAAAATTTGTATTGAAAGGTCAATAAGCGTGTGCTATAAGTATGACAGTTTATGTTCCGGTACTTACAGTAGAAACTGAGTAAACTGTGGTAAAAACTGCTGAGCTGCTCGTAACGTTCCTCCAGTTATGAGCGGAATATGCTAATTGCTGAACTCGGGTGTTGCTTCCTTCTCCCTCGACCACGAGCAGCCAGAGGCTTAGTACCGAGGTAAAACATATATATATATGCAGTACTTAGCACATCGTCGTTATGTTGTCCCCCTGACACAATCAGTAGGAAGCTGGACATTTCCGTGTCAAAATAAAATATGCCATTCAGCTACTGTAGAAAACAGGATAATGTGACTGAGTGGGATATTGGGTTATGGTGCTGATGGCCGGATTTCCCAGTGGGGCAGCATTATAAAGTCAACATGAGTGTGCACTGTCACAAGAAGGTACCCGTCCTCATATGACCTCTGATGTTGCCACGATGTAAAACCCCAACAACCAAACAACCAACTAGTACCATAATGAGTTTTGATATACGGGTGCTTTATGTTCTGTGTCAATAACACAAATACCACGTGACGTTATTAGAACGTAGTTCTACAATGACTAAATCATGACAATTTCCTGCCGATCAGTGCTTCCCAGACTTTTGGGGATTGATTTTGAAACTTATCGATACGAGATTTTCTCACTGATCGGCGGATTCCTGAGTTTTGGGCAATGACCTATTTTCATCCCTAATAAATAGCAAAGTAGCTCCTTACCTGTGTTACGTAAATTAAAGATTAAACACACACAAAAAGCCATGTTTGCACATACTTAGCAGTCCTCAGATTTAATCCATGATTAATCATTCCGCTCACAAATGCAAACAATCACATATACCTGCCCAACCTTGTCCTACGATTATTTAATCCCACAGCAACTAATAACACCCCTAGTTCTTTACTACACGTAAAGCATGTATAATACATATATGACCCCATTGGTGGACTTCAGTAAATGCGCAGACTAATGTCATATTGCCTGCAGCCAGAGGCTGGCCAAACAGGCCCATTTTGGAAGCCTGTACTCGGCCTACTCATTCGCAAAATTGGGTATGCCTGCACGTAATGCAGGATCATGTCTTTCATTGATGTACGCACCCTCTGCTGTCCTTCATGTATCACATTCTCATGAACATGCACGTATCCCGTCATAATGTAGTCGTCTGCGCGGACCTGTCACGCAATTAGCCACAGAGACAGGTAGGAGTGGCTGGGGTGATTGACTCACGGAGCCTTGGTAGTCTAATGGTTAGGTGGCTAGCCTTCGGAATGGCATGAAGAGTCGGTTTGCATCCTGCTCTAGATGCAAGCTTTTCCATTTGCATCACCCCTTATGACAATGGTGCCATGACCAGGATCATGGTATGGTTGTTGAACCTACTCTGTATGTCTATGTAAGTGCATTGCCTGTATGTGTATAACCGTAAGTATTAAGTGACTTATGGATGTAAACCATTTAAAAGACTTACGGTTATATGGGATGAATGTTGTAGTGTGCACTGACCTATCAGGCAAGGAGCCGCGTAGACAGGTGGGCATGGATAAGGTGATTGCATCAGAAATAGTCTAGTGGGTAGTACACTAGTCCTTGAATGTCACAGAAGTGACGGTTTCAATTCTGCTCTAGGCAGGGATGAAAGAAATCCCCGGTTTCGCGGATTTCCGCGATGTGTTATACTTACCGATTACTATTAAACAACAATTTGTTAAAGTTGCATGGTCCGATGAAATATAATGTTGTCAAAATTAAAACAACTACTTACATTTGATGCTATATATCCAACTTAGATATTGGTCTATTAGCTAATGATTTGGGACAGCATGTACAGAATAATCAGTGAGTTTATAACCTCACCCCTTTGAACACTCAGTTTGAAACACCCATTATGCAGGAAGGCCATTAACTAATTAGGCCAATCTCGTGACCCCATTAGCCCCCCCAACCAAGTAGGCCTGCTGTGCAGGGTCATAGAGGGGAAGGGGATATGAGGTGGATGTGTGTGTATGTGTCTGTGTTTCCTGACCTAATTTTACAGAGACAGACAGACATACACACACAGACATACACACACAGACATGGGTCACTCTCCTGAAAACTGGTCAGCATGAGATGGGATTTTAAAACATCAATAAAAACCTTCCTACTTATTTTTTTCCTTATACTTTTCATATTCATGTTCAGATTTGATGAAAGAAATAAGGGAAATAAAATAAAACTGTGTGCAACTTTGGTCTTTTTAGTTATGAACTGTTTTTGTACCAAAAAACCCCATTTTACAGTCAGCCATTTGTAACATGACATATGGGACGTGGTTGAATCCTTATTAACATCTTGTATTGCATTGATATATCAAACAAAACAGTTCCCAAATCAAAGAGGAAGTATTTATTAACATGTATGCATGCTTAAATTAAAAAAAAAAAAATTTAATGTCTTCAGAAATAACATTACAAATTTCCGTCACACGTGTAACCGTGGTGTCTGGATGCCACACAAATATTGTACACTAATTATTCAGTGAATAAAGCATGGCTGGGAATTACTTTTTTTTATCAATATAAGCACTAGATATTTCTGTATATTATGCCATGATTAATATGCTTCTAAGTATGATATTATTTAATTCTGATTAGATATTTATTAAGCAGACTGTGTGGTGTCCTAAACATGTGTTACACGTGTGACGCACATGTTATACTGCCATAAGAGATATCTTATTCATGGACTACACCTTTATTTTTTATCTCATCAATTTATATTTTACATAGATGTAAAGGGGAGATTTCCAGCTTTCATTTGCAACCAAAAAATGTAAAAAATTCAAATATTAAATTTTAACTCTCCATGTGACACTTCTGGCCAGTTTTCAGGAGAGTGACCCATATACACCCATAGATAGGCACACACAGGCAGACATGCACACACAGCACACACATACACAGAAACACACACACATGCACACACCCGACATACACAGACACACATACACCCAACCTGACTTTGCAGAGAGAGCCACACACACACACACACACCCAGACAGACACACGCAGACATACACACAGACAGACATGCAGAGACATACACACATAGACATACACACATACACACATACATATACATACAGACAGACATACACACATACATATACACACAGCCATACACACATACATACATACACAGACATACACACACATACAGACACCCATAGATAGGCACACACAGACAGACATACACAGACAGCACACACATACACAGAAACACACACATGCACACACCTGACATACACAGACACACATACACCCAACCTGACTTTGCAGAGAGAGAGCCACACACACACAGACACCCACAGACAGACACACACAGACATACACACACAGACATACACACATACATACAGACACACATACATACATACACATACATACATACACAGACACACATAGATACACATACATACACACACATACACACACAGACATTACCACACATACATATACACACACAGACAGACACACATAGATAGACACACACAGACAGACATGCATAGACAGCACACACAGACACACAAACACACATATATGCACACACCCGACATACACAGACACATACACCTGACCTGACTTTGCAGAGAGAGAGAGACACACCCACATACAGAAACACATAGACAGCCGCACACAGGCAGAGGCAGACACACATATACATGCACACACATACATACACAGACACACACACATACAGACAGACACATCCATACACACACAGACACATCCATACACACACATACATACACACATACACAGCACAGAAACACACAGATGGACACACACAGACATACACACAGACAGACACACACACAGATACATACAGACATACATAGACAGACAGACACAAGCAGACAACAGACACACTTTTTTTTTTTTTAAACCCTAGTGCCATGGGCCTATGTCACTAATCCATTCCCAGAATGTTACCACCCCAACCAGGAATACCTACCTACAGTCCTGTAAGGTTCCAGGTCATCTCACATCACGTGGTCACCGCGAGATGACATCTGGGTCATAGCCACAGGACTTTTGGCAAGCTTGTCGAAATTATTTTTGGTTCTTTCAGCTCATATTCCTTCAAAACTAATCATCTTTAATCAAAATCACTCCGGAGTAATGATTAGTAGCTTGTAACGATCAATTTGATATATTTATCTAAAAAATAAGACAAACATTCAAAGGCCATCGGACCATGCAACTTTAAACTTGGATGTATATGACAACAGTTTGGTAGTTCGAATCTCGTTCTTATATAACCTTAACAAAGCAAGAACGAGTTTGGTATGGGTGATAATAAAGTCACAACAAGGCTAGTTGAAACCTGACTTCCGGCATTTTTCCACAATTTCCTGACAGTGTTAAGTCTATGGGAGAAAATCTGCGTTATCGCGGAAACTCGCCGTCGGTGTAATAATCTCGGCTTGATTTCCGCGTTTTTCAACTGGACACTACTTTGATCCCTGTCTAGCGGGTAATATTTTGCATTTATCTCACCCCGTCCGCCTCCCCACCCCGCCCAACGACGACAACATGCAAAGTGAACCCTCCTACAACTGTGTGCAAGTTATGCAAGTTGCGCGTTCGGCCCCGCTCCACGTCCGCCTGCTCTCCCGGAGTTACCCTGCGTTGATGACGTTACGTATAACGTCTGTGAACTTGCAGCGTTTGTATGTGACCTTGTAATGTACACATGTGACCTTGCCGCATTTAACCTGCCGAGGAGTGGCCGTCGGGTCTGCATCACTCACACGTCGCATCCGCTAGCCGGGCCTCCATGGGGATGTTTCACCATACAATTAGCTGAGGGAACCCACGAAAATAACATCATATTTAATCATACCCGCCGAACCCACATAGTGGCAGGTGTTTGTGCTTTTGTTTTGCTGTAGAATGAAGGTTGTTTTTTTTGGTTTTTTTTTTCTTCTCTTTCTTTTATTTTTCTCCCCATAATTCTTTAAATATTTTTGCTGGGTGCAGATGGGGGTCGGGGGGGGTATAGGTTATACAAGCTCCAGGCCATAACACAGATTTATCAGACGTGTGGATATGTATTCTACTCAGCATAACAGATCCAGTCATGTGTTTTTAACATGTATTCCTTACATGAATAGTCCGCGTCCTGAGATGACCTTAATTATTGCCAGGATGTAAAACTCCAAGATGTAGAAACAAGTATGTGCCCCTTACCCCAAAACTAAACAGATGCATGGTATGGACACTATATCTAGATCTGCGAATATTATTATTCTGCTATCAACAGAAACCTGAGGCTGAGGGAGGCACGGGTCGAGCAACCTGGAGAACTGGGGGTCTGAGGGTAAGCAGTTAAATTCCTTGGTTCCTCAAGTTTCCACCAGACGTGCCCCGCTCCCGACCTATTTGCATCCGAACCATTTCCAGCCTCACTAAGTCAGTTAGTGGGTTTTTCAACCATTCCCAGGCTCACTTACTCAGTTGGTGGGTTTTGAACCATTTCCAGGCTCACTGAGTCAGTTAGTGGGGTTTGAACCATTCCCAGGCTCACTTACTCAGATAGTGGGGTTTGAACCATTCCCAGGCTCACTGAGTCAGTTAGTGGGGTTTGAACCATTCCCAGGCTCACGTACTCAGTTAGTAGGTTTTGAACCATTCCCAGGCTCACTGAGTCAGTTAGTGGGGTTTGAACCATTCCCAGGCTCACTGAGTCAGTTAGTGGGTTTTTCAACCATTCCCAGGCTCACTTACTCAGTTAGTGGGGTTTGAACCATTCCCAGGCTCACTGAGTCAGTTAGTGGGGTTTTGAACGATTCCCAGGCTCAGTTACTCAGTTAGTGGGGTTTCAACCATTCCCAGGCTCACTGAGTCAGTTAGTGGGGTTTGAACCATTCCCAGGCTCACTGAGTCAGTTAGTGGGGTTTGAACCATTCCCAGGCTCACTGAGTCAGTTAGTGGGTTTTGAACCATTCCCAGGCTCACTTACTCAGTTAGTGGCTTTTTGAACCATTCCCAGGCTCACTGAGTCAGTTAGTGGGGTTTGGACCATTCCCAGGCTCACTTACTCAGTTAGTGGGTTTTGAACCATTTCCAGGTTCACTGAGTCAGTTAGTGGGTTTTGAACCATTCCCAGGCTCACTTACTCAGTTGGTGGGTTTTGAACCATTCCCAGGCTCACTGAGTCAGTTAGTGGGGTTTGAACCATTCCCAGGCTCACTGAGTCAGGTAGTGGGTTTTGAACCATTTCCAGACTCACTTACTCAGTTAGTGGGTTTTTGAACCATTCCCAGGCTCACTGAGTCAGTTAGTGGGTTTTTGAACCATTCCCAGGCTCACTGAGTCAGTTGGTGGGGTTTGAACCATTCCCAGGCTCACTTACTCAGTTAGTGGGGTTTGAACCATTCCCAGGCTCACTGAGTCAGTTAGTGGGTTTTGAACCATTCCCAGGCTCACTGAGTCAGTTAGTGGGGTTTGAACCATTCCCAGGCTCACTTACTCAGTTAGTGGGGTTTGAACCATTTCCAGGCTCATTGAGTCAGTTAGTGGGGTTTGAACCATTCCCAGGCTCACTTACTCAGTTGGTGGGTTTTGAACCATTCCCAGGCTCACCTCCTCAGTTAGTGGGTTTTGAAGCATTTCCAGGCTCACCTCCTCAGTTAGTGGGTTTTTGAACCATTCCCAGTCTCACTGAGTCAGTTAGTGGGGTTTGAACCATTCCCAGGCTCACTGAGTCAGTTAGTGGGGTTTGAACCATTTCCAGGCTCACTGAGTCAGTTAGTGGGGTTTGAACCATTCCCAGGCTCACTGAGTCAGTTAGTGGGGTTTGAACCATTCCCAGGCTCACTTACTCAGTTAGTGGGGTTTGAACCATTCCCAGGCTCACTGAGTCAGTTAGTGGGGTTTGAACCATTCCCAGGCTCATTTACTCAGTTAGTGGGTTTTTGAACCATTCCCAGGCTCACTGAGTCAGTTAGTGGTATTTGAACCATTCCCAGGCTCACTGAGTCAGTTAGTGGGGTTTGAACCATTCCCAGGCTCACTTTCTCAGTTAGTGGGGTTTTGAACCATTCCCAGGCTCACTGAGTCAGTTAGTGCGTTTTTTAACCATTCCCAGGCTCACTGAGTCAGTTGGTGGGTTTTGAACCATTTCCAGGCTCACTGAGTCAGTTAGTGGGGTTTGAACCATTCCCAGGCTCACTTACTCAGTTAGTGGGGTTTGAACCATTCCCAGGCTCACTTACTCAGTTAGTGGGTTTTGAACCATTTCCAGGCTCACTGAGTCAGTTAGTGGGGTTTGAGCCATTCCCAGGCTCACTTACTCAGTTAGTGGGTTTTTGAACCATTCCCAGGCTCACTGAGTCAGTTTGTGGGGTTTGAACCATTCCCAGGCTCACTGAGTCAGTTAGTGGGGTTTGAACCATTCCCAGGCTCAGTTACTCAGTTAGTGGGGTTTTGAACCATTCCCAGGCTCACTGAGTCAGTTAGTGGGGTTTGAACCATTCCCAGGCTCACTTACTCAGTTAGTGGGGTTTGAACCATTTCCAGGCTCACTTACTCAGTTATTGGGTTTTGAACCATTTCCAGGCTCACTGAGTCAGTTAGTGGTGTTTCAACCATTCCCAGGGTCATTGAGTCAGTTAGTGGGGTTTTGAACCATTCCCAGGCTCACTGAATCAGTTAGTGGGGTTTGAACCATTCCCAGGCTAACTTACTCAGTTGGTGGGTTTTGAACCATTCCCAGGCTCACTGAGTCAGTTAGTGGGTTTTGAACCATTCCCAGGCTCACTGAGTCAGTTAGTGCGTTTTTGAACCATTCCCAAGCTCACTTACTCAGTTAGTGGGTTTTTGAACCATTCCCAGGCTCACTGAGTCAGTTAGTGGGGTTTGAACCATTTCCACCCATGTTAGCTACACTGTGATCATATGCACTGCATTTAGATTTTACTGTTGCTACTAACGGATCATTGTTGCTTCTTGTGCACCTTGTTTGTAACCTCCGGGTTTTTTTCTGGTTGGAGATTTGTTGTATGCATACAATCTTAGGTCATCCTGTTGTCTGTTTGTGAGGAATATATATATATATATATATATATGTATACTTACAGTTAGAGAATGTGTCACTGTTCTACCATTCCGTAACACCACCCGCACCTGGCGGGCATAGGGGACATCAAATACCTCGTTTGAAACACCTGCCTTTTGAACCAATGGAACGCAAATTTGTTTAAACACCACCCAAACCATCGAGTATTGCATGCACAAATGGTTCTAGTTGGAATATTTGAAAACAAACAAAACTATCTAGACTCTTAGATAATACCATCTGCCTATAAATGCGCAGTTGAAATTGATAAATAAGAAGCCTATCGTTGGGATAAATTCCAATTGCTCATCAGTGATGCCTTTCGGTTAGATAACCATGGGAAAATCTTAACAGCAGAATTGTGTTTTCCTATAATGTATTATTGAGGGTATATATATGTTCTTGTTTTGAATGTCCCACGTGGTAGATCATGGGTTCGAACCCGACCAAATCAAACCAATGACTTACACAATTTATATTTATCACCACCTACCCTGGCGCTCTGCATTAATAGGATAGGACAAGGACTAGTAAGTGGAGTTTCAGGATAATGTGACTGAGTATGATATAAGATCATGGTGCTGGTGGCTGGTATCCCAGTGAGGCATGGAGTGCGAAGCATCAGGTGTCAAATGGCCGGTTCAAACCAATGACTTAAGCTAGGATTCCATATACGTGGTATCATGCAAATGTGAATGCGGCAAAAAATGGAAAACCATATAAATGCACAGTGGTGCTCCCATATGTCCAGGTGTGAATGTGAATGCGAATGCGAATGCGAATGCGAATGTGAATGTGAATGTGAATGTGATTGTGGCAAGTGGATCGCTACATGGACCGATCGATGAAAATTTGAATGCGAATGCTGCTCCATTTGCCATTGAGCAAACAGGAACTTTGACTTTCCTGCACAAATTTGGCGCATGAAAGACTGAAAATCACATTTGCATTTGTATGCCGCATGCCACATGCCGCATACCACATATATGGAATCTTTTGTTGTTGTAATTGATGCTTGTCGCTACCTAGCCTGGCGCACAGCATTACTAGGATAGGGGAAGGAGCAGTGTAATGAGGAAGACCAATTGTCCGCGATTGAAATTTCGCCTGTTTAGTCAACCAATATACCAACAACAAAAAGTTCATTGTGCTGCCTGTTTCTCACTTCAACACGGTGCAACTGTTTCCAAGCTGAGCAACTATTCCTCCCCGTCCCTGCTTCCTGTATCATCTGATCTCTATTTTGTTTTTCCCGGCATCCACTTACCCCTTCCCCTCATCCACCCCCCACCGCACTCCCAACCCCCACCCTGACCCCACCCCTTCTCTGCAATCCATTCAGGTTGTTTTTCTATTTAGTTTTTGTGCCGCTCACTTTGTGAGAACTCAATTGAACTCAATTCAATATGACAAGATGATTGGGATATAAACCAGGTGGCCACGTGGGGGCGCTGTAGTAGCACCGGGCAGGGGGATGCTGAACCAACACTTCCCTGATGGCCCCGATCAAAGGGTTAGGGTGTATTACCGCAGCCTTTCTGTCTATGTCGCTTTTCACCTCAGGAGGTGAATGCATCTCGCTACACTCGTCTCCCTGGAATCGTTACTCCCATACTTGAGTAGTTCTCCAGAATTGGAGACCCGTTGGGATGTGCTTCATTATTAATCACTAAACTCTTCAAAACAATTTCAGAAAAACAATTTGTTCATATACCTTTAGGGAATATACTAAGCAAACACTAGTAATCAAAACCAGAGACATAAAGAGTCCGCAAGGTGTAAAAATAATTAAATAAAGTGGAAAATTGACCAAAAAATGGCAGCAATGAATTTGCACTGGAGTGCCCACCATCTTTGAAGCTGTAAACAAAGAAAACTATCAAGCACAGTTTATATCAATAAAGATATTTTTCACTACTTTTAGTTTTTACATTGCATAGGTACATGACAATATCGCTGTAAACATACCTGTCCTGTGCGTACCGTTGGTGTCACACTGACAGCACAGATGGTTCGTTAGTTTGATCAGTTATCAAGCATGGTATGCATAATCAGTAATACTTTTATTTAATCTATGACCTATAATGTTTTCAAATAATAAGAGATAATCTGGAATTATCAGAAATTGGCCGATTTAAAGCAATTTTTATTGAACGTGTCACATATGTAACGTACGGACCAGACAATTTACAAATTCAATATTTGAGCACTGAAATGTTATAGGGAGGGAAGGAAAGACTACAGACTAAACAAACCATCCTATCAGACAGATTGGTGACGTTTTAGATGGAAACTCCAATACGAAGTGACGTAATCTGCTATAGATCATGACATGTCACGTTTTTTGTGCACATGTACGCACGACGCCAAAACAAGTAGTATAGTAGGGTTCTATTGAGCATAAAATTACGTAAACCTGGCTCTGAGAGTCCATTGACCTTAGATGACCTCCCCCCCACACACAACCATGGATGCTCTCAGGACTCCAATAGGAAGTGACATAATCTGCAATAAATCATGACGTGTCACGTTTTTTGTGCACATGTACGCACAGCGCCAAAACGAGTAGTATAGTAGGGTTCTATTGAGCATAAAATTACGTAATGCTGGCTCTGAGAGAGTCCATTGACCTTAGATGACCTCCCCCCACAACCATGGATGCTCTCAGGACGGGTCATCTAAGGTCAATGGACTCTCTCAGAGCCAGGATTACATAATTTTACGCTCAATAGAACCCTACTACACTACTAAAACGAGGAGATTGTTGTTCACCGGTATGAAGTCCATTAGTTTGAGCAGTGTTGCTATTGTCATGTGTTGGTGGGAGTACTGCCAGGCAGCGCCAAAGAGGGAAAAGAGGCTTTATGTTACTATCCTACTCGGAAGAGTACCTTAAAGCTGTCATAGACTTGTATTCAGTCGAGGGCACAATCCTATCCGCCTGATCCCTTGGAATTTTATTCACGATATATCTCCTATTCTCCATACCTTCCTTATCTAAGCAATTAACTACTTTTTCATTTAAATTCTTATTATTATATAACACATTAGATAATGTCACATGAAACACTGTCCTGTGTGTTTTGGTGTCACATGTAACACTGTCTCGCAAACTACTAACTTCGCTATACTCTGACAAATATGTATGATCTGCTTTTAAGGAACTACACATATAATGAGTATATTATATGGAATAATTCTTTTGATAACACAACAAAACATTGTTATATATGAAGAAGATGGAAAACATTTTATTTGTGATGGGACGTGCGTTACGGTGTCACAAATTAAATTAGTTTTTTTTGTGATCAGTGTTTAATGTAGATACTGCACTTTGTGCTTTAAAAGTTATCTTTCCTGTTGTACTTCAACATCCCATACCAATAATCTGGTCAACATTTGTGATACTGTACTTAAATGATGGTGGTGTCACATTGTAACACACGGGACACTCTTTACATCAAAATTCTTTGAAGCCTAATTACATCAAAACCAGTGGTGGTAGTGATTTTTTGTTTTTGGTTGATGATTTCACTCACCTGGAAGTTTATAAATAGTATACAATAGATGTTCAGAATACATTTTTATTTTTGACACTAATGCAACAATCGGGTCTCCAATTCTGGAGAATCACTCACTTACGATTGCAAATATCCAGGCACCATGGTTCCATTACATTCACAGCGCAGGTTTAACACAGTACAGCACTCAACGTGTACATCCATATATGGCCATGGCAGCAGTGTTATGGTCGGGGTGGGAGTGAGGGTGGGGTGTGGGTGTGGGGGTAGTTGTAGCAAATTGGAGAATGCCTGGGGAGGTGAATGCAACTCACTATACTATGTTACTGAAACTCTTTAGCACAACGACAAAACAAAATAATTAATGAAGAAAAAAGAAAAATAAAGAAAAATAATTGATATTATGGAATTAATTTCACATTTGACAGAATATGCATTATGTGCAGTATGCGAGTTCGGACTCCAATACTCTGTATATGGATGTCTCTAACATGTCCAGATATTGTCAGGGTCTCTAGCGGTAATACATCGGGGGACTGTTAGCAACACGGTGCTAATCCATGGTTTAGTACCACATTACCGATACAACGCTGCGTTTATCTACACGCTATGGACCCAATTATGAAACACATGCCTCTTTTCATAAATGAAATGTAATCATGTGTTGTACAGCAGCAATCCCGTCCTGAATTTGATAATTTAATGTGCTTTGAGTGAAGGGAAATAGTGATCACTCTCCCATGTGTTTCTACGTCGGTTATTAAAGTTACATAGTCCGATGGTTTTGAGTTTCTGTCATATATCAGAGATAAATAGATTAGATTGATCATTATTATCTTCTTTGATTTATTTCGAAGTAACTTATATTTTATATGGTCAAGTTTTAAGATATTTGAAGTGCAAACATGTCAAATTAGTTTTTGGCAAGCAATACTCTGACACCATAGACTTCTGCAGTAACAGGTTCTATTAAATTGCCTCAGTATCACCTTTTATGTGGCAACACATGTTTAATAAATGCATCGGCATCTAAGTTCGATATGTAGAATCAAATCTAGATAATTGTTTTGGTTTTGAAAATGTTGATACTTCATCAGACTATGCAGCTTTAAACTTGTCTACCTCCTGTCGTTGGCTCAATTACTGAACACAGTAGCACATAAATCATCAATATTGTTTGCACTAAGCAAATTAGGTCTTTGCTGAAATGGCATATCCATCTACATTGTTTGGGCTGACACAGAGATAGGGGGTTGGGCGGAGTAAGGGGGGGGGTATATTGGTAGGGGGGTGGGGGGCTTAGGAACAAATGCTTATGGCAGTACCATTATTTGGGTGGGTGAAGGGGGTGGTGTGTGTGCAACTATTACATATTACCGATTACATATCCTCGTGGAGCTGAAACGGGAAATAGTGCACATAGAACAGGATTCGAACCCACACTTCTTGCCATTCTGGGACTAGCATGCTACCCATTACACTATCTAGGCTCCCTGATGCAATCACCCTGTCCACGCCTACACGTCCATGTGGCTCCTTGTCTGAGAGATCTGTGCAGACAATGTTTTGGGGAGTTTTCAGTCACATTGGTGCGCTGAAGGCTGCAAATCTGCAGCACTGTATGGGCACCTCTGAAAGTGGTCCCAGGTGGTCGGGAGCTAGCTTCCGATGGGTAGTGGTCAGAGAAATTGGGGGGAGTGGGGGGGGAGGAAGGAAAAAGGCAGCCGAAGAGCCCAACCACAGTCCTCTGAGAGGGCCGGGGGAGGCTGGGTGGTTGGTGTAGTTTTATGCCCCAGTAAGACCCTAGGCCAGACCAGGACATGCACCGACTTGTAACAGCGCGCACTCATAGCAACTTTATAGTGCTGCCCCACTGGGAAATCAGACCACTGGCACCATGACCTGATGTCCCACACAGTCACATTATCCTGACACTGTGTGCCCAGTCCCTGTCCTGACCTCATAATGCCAAGCGCCGAGCAGCAACAGGTACCTATTTCATAAGTCATTACTTTGACTCAACCAGGATCCAAACTTCAGTCCCTACAGACTAGTGTACTATCTATCAATCTCTAGTGCACTATCTATCAATCTCTGGCATGGATTTGGCAAAGTGGTATTACTATGCTTACACGTATGTATGCAATCGATCGGTGTAGTTGTGACATAAAAACAATCTTTGTTAAAATAAAGGCCAGACGCGCACACACAGACCGGCGAATTATGTCCAACATGATAAGCCGAACACGAATATCAAGATTAGGCTTTTTTGAAAGCGGGTCTGTCAGCACTTAAACCTCTATGCATTTGGTCAGCAATTGTGTCGATTCAGCATGTGAGTCTAACAAGTAGAGCAGTTCAATCCCCTCCCCTCCCCACTACTCCCTCCCCCCAACAAAATAATCAATTTGAATTGCATCCATTGCTCCATTAAATAGCTTCGCGCACTAACGCTATCTGACCCACTAGTTGGTCGTCATTTTGTGGCTTGTGTATGGAAAAAACTCAGACTTTTCTTCCTATTTTTGTTGTAATATATACATTTTTGTTAGGACTAAATGAGTAATTTGACTTTATATCTTCCCTCCCCAATTTTGCATTCACTCCACTCAGCGGGTCCCTCTGGTTTTTACCCACCCACTACCATCCTATTTCCCCTGGTAGCCCCTTGTCTGAAGTTTCACCAATTCTCATTTATCGCTTATTCCATTTATTCTGATGTCATGCAGCCTCAAAGTGTTACTTAAAAAATAAACCCCGGTCTAACGCTATTTGGGGCATACCTGTTTATTCAATCCAGGCCCAGGGTTTGCCATTGTTATATTCATGGAATATTCCCCAAGCCATCATGTCTGCCAATTTCGATTTCCCCTAATGTGTATAACATTCAGCATCATCAAAGGCCAGTCTCTCTCATGCCATGTCTATGTGATGTCGGAGGATAAAACTCCATTGGATCGGTAAAAGGGTATGGTTGGGCTTTCTATCGACCAACTGTCTAATGGTGAAAACGGGACTATTCAGACTTATCTATGGTTGGCAGTATTAATCTTCAAGAAAAACAAATAAAAAATTGATTAAGCAGGGAACTTTTCAACTGAAGACAACCTCATTGTACGGCGCCGTTTCCTATCACCAGGCAGTGTCAATATGAATCTTTAAATTGTTGGTTTAATCTGGCGGGTGGTTAAGCCAATGCCATACCAGATGGGAAGTGGGTGCTCAACTCCTTTGGCCATCCTGTAGCGCGAAATTGTATAAATTGTGAAGTTCAGTATGGTAAAATTATTACTAAACTAAATAAAATTGGACTAGTGCTGGTGAGCGATGAAAACACGTGTTAGCAGGATAAATAGCAGGGTAAATAAATTCGTTAAGAAAACAAGGTATTGCAGGAAACTCATCCTGCACTATGTAGAGTACCAATGCTCTAAACAATACAGCATAGGCTACTCTTTACTTTTAATGTGCAGAATGGTTGTCCTGCACACAATGCAGCACATTCCACTTCCCCATGATCATGTACACACCAAATGTGACTGCTTCAACGGCTGGGAGACCAGTGCCTCGTCTCTGACAAATGATGTGCTCAGATAAATAAAATATTTACAACAACACAAATATATTGAGAGAAGGTGGATGGGGAGTAACAAGTTGTAGGCTGTCCACGTGAGTGCCACCTTTACTCAGATTTTTCACCGATGTCAGGAGGTTCCAGTGGTTGTATGTGGGGGTGGAGATGGGCGTGTGTGGGAGAGGGGTAGAAGTTAATTCGGGTATGGTCTGAGCCAACACAGAGATTGGCAGGATGTAGATGACTGTTGAAGATTAGCTGGATGGGGTGGGGTAGTGGTGAGTGGCTGTGGGGGTAAGTGGTGGTGGGGTGAGTGGGGGTGGGGGTAAGCGGTGGTGGGGGTAAGCGGTGGTGGGGGTGGGGGTGAGTCTGAATAGTCTTTTACAGCACGAGGCACTGGTTTTCTGACCCTGTTTACTTCAGCATTTACACTATTTAATTACAAGAACAATCTTCAGGTTATGAAGTATTATTGCATTCAGCTAATTAAGAGTTTGTGGTATATCTGGTCAGTGTATGCATTCAGTGTATCCATTTTAATGCAGGTGGCGTCCTAGTTCATTTTCTAGGCAGGGGTATGTCGGTCTTGTCTGGGTTTAGGTATGATCTAATTTAGCTAACTAAGTTGTTGTGATGCAAAAAAATATCTATGTAATAAAGGGAGGACGCTGATGACACCCTAGGGCCAGAACCCCAGATGGGCATGTGATAGGTCACGGCCCACAAACTGGGCTGCCCCAAGGGGGTAATCTGGACCACCCTCAGTAGATACCGAACAGCTACAAATCATGTACAAGCGTAACAATGTAGAGTAGGTAGGCTATTTCATAAGTAGCAGTAAAACAAACAACAAAACCCAAAAAACTAATACACCTGATACTAAGTAATCACCATGTACCTGCAACTGTGTGAGAAACAAACAAATCTTATCACCTCCTACTGTGTGATAAGATGAAACCACTACTACAACTGGCCAGCATTGAAAACAAGCCCGAGCACTCAAGCTTACATGCTATGGACAGTATAAACACAGCATGAACATTTTTTTATAAAATGCATATACTTTGTAGCAAGCGTTCAGCATGGTCATTAGTATCGGACATTTTGGATTTTGGTAAAATTCTAGGGGATGTATGGGGGGATTTGGTTGGTTAGAATGAGTAACATGGATGTGTAGCATTATTAGTGGTGTTCATTGTCAGTGCTGGTGTGCAGCTCACCACTACAGTGTTCACATTCTAGCCTGCTGCCACCTTTCGGTTCTTTTGACATG
>CM059192.1:86295122-86520113 GCA_030323885.1 Branchipolynoe longqiensis
CACTTAAGGTTACTTTAAGCTAAAGTAAAATATATTACCATGACCAACCTCCTATCGTCACTTCTCGTACATCTGCAACCAACCTGTTTTAATACAACTTATTGGATGATATAAATTGGATATTTTCATTAGCATCCATATAAGCATCTAAACCAAATCCGGTGTAGATATGACTATATTCTTCAAACAGTCACAGAATGGTCAATTTTTAGAGTTAACTTGCCCTAAATTTAGTCACTAATGTACCAAAATGTCTTGAATAGGGTCAGCTTTCTCCATACAACTCAACCTGTGTGTGCATATGTTCCTATCTGTCAACAATAATTAAATATTGACACAACAGTACAATTCCAACTATGTGTGCATATATTCATAGAAATCCTATCTATCTGTCGACATATATCACCAACACCATATACACTGACGTACCGACGTACATCAATGTCCAATCTTCATTAACTTGTCGATATATTTCCAATAAAATATAAATCGCCGTACCGGCGCACAAGTCTGTCGATATATTCCAAACAAATATAAATCGACGCACCGGCGCACAAGTCTGTCGATATCCGATGTACAACTTTCTTCTAATTGTCAAGATATTTCACATCAACCATCCATCGACATCTACACACCCACAGTGTTCTTTAGACTCCCCTACTAGCGATATATTTCAACCGAAATACACATCGATGTACCGGCGCACCACTTTTTCGATCGATTTCAAAATAAAATATATATCGATACAGTTTGGTTTCTCTCAAGACAGCCCCCAGACACCACTAAAGAGTTTTCTATGTTCTTTGGTTTAACTGCTGCATGCAGTTACAAAGGGTGGGTCGTGTAACCGCTCACACACACAGTCAGACCCCTGCCGGTTGTTGATACACGGCGGTTGGCGTCCTTTGATTGTTGGTTGTGTAATTGCTGGGTGCAGTTACAAAAGGGTGGGTCGCGTCACCGCTTATCCTAACACCCACACAGCTTATTGTTTAGATCTGTCAGATGGTGGTGGTGTAATTTGCTGGATGCAGTTACAGAGGGGTGGGTCGCGTCACCACTTATCCTAACACCCACACAGCTTATTGTTTAGATCTGTCAGATGGTGGTGGTGTAATTTCCTGCCGCCACTTAGTCGGTCTAGCCTGTGGTCCTTCACCCTTGGCCTATTCAAAGGAGTGCCACCTCTATTCCCCCTGAGATCCGCCAGATGGTAGTGACGCAACTGCGGTGCGTCAGTCCATTGTTGGCTGGCTACAAAGGGCGGGTTGTGTAACCACTTCGCGTCACCACTTATCCTAACGCCCACACACACTCAGACACCCTTTCAACTTGTTTACAAGGTCAGTGGGTAGTATAATTGCTGGATGTCATTAGAAGGGCTGGGTTACGTAACCGCTTCGCGTCAGTGCTTTGTGGATTCAAACATGCTATTTTCCCGCCAAATACGTTATTTGGATGCCAAACGCGTTATTTTCCCGCCGAATACATTATTTCGACGCTTAACACGTTATTCTACCAGTAACCAACGTTATTTTCCCATTAAATACGTTATTTTACCAATAAAATACGCTAACTTACCATTACATATTAAATACGTTATCTTAGTATTAAATACGTTAATTTAACGTGAAATACGTTATTTCAACGAGAAATACGTTATTTTAACATTAAATACGTTAATTTAACGCGAAATACGTTATTTTAACGCAAACTACGTTATTTTAACGCGAATCGGACAAGAACTGACTGAGCGCCGAATTTAATAATATATAAATTTATACCGTTCTAGTCACTGGTCTGGCTGCGCTGCGCGCACACAACGGCCTTCCCGAATTTCAACTATATATAAATTTATATTATTCTTTAACACAGAACTGGCGGCGTCACGCACACACACAACGGACTAACCCGAATTTTGTAATATATATAAATATATCTATAAAATCGTTCCTACTGGACATAGATCGCCTCAACTTGAAACAAAACGCAATAGCACCCTAGTCTTACTGATTTTTCTTCTCCCTTATCTTTTCTTTATATATAATTCTATATATCGGCCAGAACCTGAACAAGAAAGCGGACACAGTACATCCTAGCACTCCATCCTGTTCTTCCTTATCTTTTCCTCTATCTTTACTGCTCTTATCCCTTCTATGATCTTATAATATGCCTCCGACATTTCCTCCACTTTTTCCGCCTGCTGGTCGGCCTTCCTTACCCATTCCTGCACTCTATCAAAATCGTCCTGTGTCCCTGTCTTCCTAAACTTCTCTTTTTCTTCACCTACCCTCAATGCCAACTCATTCCTATGCTCCCATTCTTCATCTAACTGCTTCTCTTCTTCCGAATTTTCCCTTATTTCCGCCAACTCTTCCTCTAGTTCCTCATCTATTTCTTCCCCTGCATATTCTAAATATTCCCCAACGTCCTGCTCCTCATCTCCTGCATCTGAGTCTGAGTCTGAGTCCGCAGCCTGTACTTCTGCTTCTCCCTCAAAGAACCCTTCATCTGGTGTTGCTTCTGTCATGAACTGTGCCCATCCCGCATTAACACCCACATTAACTCCCACATGCATTACCACATTAACTCCTTCATTCATCCCCACATGAATCCCCTCAGCCATCACCTATTGATCTATTTTCTTGCCCTTTATCTCTTATATCTTTGCTCCCTTACTATCTCCTTCCTTCTGTCTGCTTTAATTCTGTTTACTATCTCCTCGTACTCTTCATTTAGCCAACCTATTTTTATCCACTGCCTTTTAACCACTCTCTCCCACACATTAACTCTATCAAATGCCTCCTGCTCCCACAACTTTCCTAACACTTCTTTTTCATCCGCTAACCTTCCCTCTAACTGGTAGGCCAGCTGATATTCTTCTCCCAACTGCTTTCCCTCCTCTGAGAACTCCCAATCCCACTCTAACTGTCTCTCTATCTCTTCATCCTCTCTTGGCACTGGTATCTCTTTCACCACTTCATCAAACCCTTCATCCTCTGACACACTCTCCCATTCTTCTTCTTTGCTCATTCTTACTCACCCCGTACATATACAGTCAAGATCGACACTTACCCATACCTATGTTTGTTTGAATGTACTGTGTGTGTGTGCTGGCAGTGTGCATGCCGTGTGGTTGTGATGGTTCTCTCCTTTGGTTGTGTGCCTTTGTTACATACATACATATATCACAAGTATCATACACATGGCGGTACACAGTGTCATATCCCCTCCCAAACTCAGCACACAGAACAAGCAATATAGGCAAAGTGGCCTTACCTGACCCTCACGGGTGTCTTTTGTCGTCTCGTCGTGGTCGCCACTATAATATTACTGAATGCCCGGCCACGTTTGGGACACCAGATAATACTACAGAAACTCTCCCCTTCATATCACTTGTCTATCAACTCATTAACCAATGCTAAGGAAGAAGGAAGACAAGACACAGATAAACAGTGGAGAAGTTGTGCTTTACTAACACCAACTCCTGTCCACCTACCAGTGACCTATCATCCACACCCCTTGCCTTCTAGCCACACAATATCTCATTACTACTTTAGCCTGTATAGAAAGCAGTGCCTACAGCCAATGGGACAGGAGTCCTATGCTGTGTACACACTCAATTAGAATAGATGAATTTGGATAGCATCAGACAGAGTGTCTGGGGTTCCTGCTCAAGAGTAGGTGTGTCTCACTCCAGAGCCAGGAGTAGAGTGATCTCTCTCCAGGGGGTCTGAAGCAGAGTCTAGAATTAAGATCTTGGTTTGAGGCTAGTGTGGTCAGAGGGCCAATGGGATGCAGGTGACTGGGCAGTCCACAGCCAGCCAATCAGGCACCTCCACAGTCAGGGTGGGTGGCACCCTCCCCCAGTAGGGGTAGCTGTCACTCAACCCAGCTGCAGGTGGTGCCCTGTGTGTATATGCAAATTAGGCTGGTGGACCTGCCCAGTGGTCAAGGCAGGGGGGGCAGGTAGCTATACAGTTACAATAGATCTCTGTTAAAATGGTCTTTTCTCCAATTGCACTCTTTATGGATGCATAGAGAAGCATTTCAACAATCATGTACTCTCTCTTATATAGGAACATCTCTTCAGTAATCTCAGGCATAATATATGAACATATATTTCACACAGCTTATATCATGTCATAATGGGAGTGGGATATTATTACTTTTTGTTTATATAACATCGTCCCCACTCCGTCGCCCAAGACTAATAATGCTCTCTGCCAATATATAATTCTTAACCGAAAATCCGTATATTTTTACAATGTGAAGGGTCAGTGTAGAGCTAGGGCGGCCAACGTCTCTTGATGGGGCCCACATATCTGGGTTATGACAATGGGAAGGAAATGTGGTTCATGCGGCTTGTTCCTCCTCTCTCAATACCCTATAAGAATCAATGGGAGTTAGGAAATGAATCAGTCTCTCTGAACACTGTGATGTAAAGGTTTATTTGTGCCTTTTTTATGCATCTTCATCTATTTGTTTCATCAGCTACTTGTATGTTTTAATTTAGACTGCTTCCTCCGAGTAATGCATTATGGGATGTGCATGTTCACACTGGTTCTCGTGTCTCACTCTGGAGTCTGTGCCTCGGTGATTAAGTGTAGACTGTATGAAGTAATAACATCCTACGTTACACATAATCAACATCCGGAACTGTCAATTTGAAGGCAAACTGGGTCCTACTACCAAATTTAAGATGTTTTCATAACAATCCTATTACCAAATAATAAAATCACCTAAATACGTTATATCAATGAATAATGTCAAGTACATTAAAAAACACACACACACAAAAAGCCACCTCAGTGGATGATTGTAATCCAACTAAAGGCCAAGTACATTTCAGGGTCAAAGACATTGAACACACTCCAAATGGCGTCCGCGTGCAGTATAGCCAATCACATTCCCCTGTTATCGCCCCTGGTTACAAGTCACCTTCCCTACAGACACGCCATATTGGAGGTGAAAAGAGAATAACATCGGCCCCTCCCACCACAGCCCTTAACCCAACCTCTTATATTTAGAGTTAATTCCGCCGGGTGACCGATCTATTTGCGACAAAATGACCCACCCCCTCCCTCTCCCCCACAAAAAAACCCACAAAAAACGATCACCTCCAATCGACAGTTTATATATATTTGGCAACACTATTGATCTATTTGAAGTGGAGTCCATTCTAGCAGGGAAGGATGAAGTAATGATTTCTAAATGAACACCGTCCTGACCTCTCCCACCCACCAAACTTCCATCTCCGTCTTCTCTCACCCCCCCCGCCCCCAAACCTTCCATCTCCTCTCCTCCCCCAACCCTTCCATCTCCTCTCCTCCTCCCAATCCTTCCATCCCCCCAACCCTTCCACCTCCTCTCCTCCCCCAAATCCTTCCATATCCTCCCCCCAATCCTTCCATCTTTCCAATTCATCTCCTCCCCCAATTTTCCATCTCCTCCCCCCAATCTTTCCAAACCTTTCCCAACCTTCCAAACCTGCCATCTCCTCTCCATTTACTTCAATTCTTCTCTCCTCCCCACCAACCTTCCACTCCTCTCTCCCCAAATCCTCCCATGTCTACCCCCAACCTTTCCATCTCCTCTCCTCCCCCAATCCTTCCACTCTCCTCCCAATCTTCCATCTCCTCCCCCAATCCTTCCATCTCCTTCTCCTCCCATCCTTACCTCCCTCCCCAACTTTCCATCTCCCCAATCCTTCCATTCCCTCTCCTCCCAATCCTTCTATTTCCTCTCCTCCCCCAATCCTTCCATCTCCTCTCCTCCACCAGTCCTTCCATCTCCTCTCCTCCCATAAACCTTTATCTCCTCTCCTCCCTCAATCCTCCCATCTCCTCTTCTCCCCCATCTCCTCTCCTATCACCAATATTTCCATATCCTCCACCCATTTCCGCAATCTTTCCATCCCCTCGCTCTCCCCCCTCCCCTCCACCGCCTCCCCACACACACTCAGTCGGTACGGACCGATTCACCACGGATCACATGTTCTTCGGAAGGAACACGTGATTGCTTCGACTGCTGGTCACGTGATCCATGGGGTAGTGACTGGGATACCATCTGTGGCATGCTTTGCACACGGCGTTCGTTTAGTTGGTGTTTGTGCGATAGTTTTGGCATTCTCGATGGTGTTGACTAGGAAGGACTGGTATGTATGTCCCCTTCCTGCGCAATAAGGCAAACCAATAATTACAAAAAATTGGTGATCGTCCCCGCCCGTGCCTGAAGAATCACCCGCCCCTGATTAACATTTTTGCTAAAACAAAAAACACTTAAAAATGCATCGGGATAGCATAGAATGTATATATTACTCAGCAGGATATGAACCAATCTGCATTTTCTGTTGGATAAATGAAAACATTGTGGAAAAAGAGGGTTGCTACTGTCAGTGCGGCAACTGCTCAGTGAAAATCCTTCAAAATGCTAAAAACCAATACACCCCCACCAGTTAAGCTGAAAAGTACGCGAATAGATTGGTTCCACATGCTTTGTTGTTTGTTGTTTGTTTGTTGTTGTTTTACGTCCTAGCAACATCTAAGGTCATATCAGGACGCGGTTCCACATGCTACTGGGGGTGTATCGACGACATGGGCGATAATAGAATCATAACAAAGACAGTGGAATGCTTTCCAAGGATAGCTTGTCCTGACTGGATGGAACTAGATGGATAGTGTATGAAACCTGACTTCTGGGAATGTCTCGCCATTCCCTGACAGTGCTAAGCCTATGGGAGAATATGTGCCTTTTCAAGGACATTTCAGGGTATTGAACAAGGTAAAGCATTAATTACTGGGTTAATGATACTATTAACCCAGTACATTTACTGGGTTAATAGTATCATTATATATCCCGCCAGGTATATATAATTCAAAACCAGACACAGATAATTCTTTTTGGGCTAATAAATTTATTACTCAGGCATAATAAATTTTCACAGCAGCCTTGTTCCTACACCTTTGTGAACATATATGCAGTAGCTATTCCCAATAGTACAATTGGGCTATTTAGCTATTATGATTACTCTAACTTCAACAGGCAGTACAACCTGTGTCTTTCTCATTTGCACTAATGGTCATTACTTATATGCAGGTCAGCTATTATGTCATTTTACTATTACATTATTTCATTACTTATGTGCAGGTCATATCTATGATTTTACTATCATAAGCTATCGGATGATATATGAGACATATCTGAAGATTCTGTACAATTTCACTCGAAGGAACTTGAAAAGAAGACATGAGGCATCAGCTCGGGCAGATCACGGTCACACGTTCAGCTCACATCTGGCACACTCACACACATTCGCGCAATCATAGCATTCAGCACTTTCACATCAGGGACATAGGAGCCATAATCTCTCACCCCTGCAGTAAACAGTTAAGTTGGGTGGGTGGGATGGACAATTTCGTTTCTTGCTCAATTGATCCGTCGAAAACAGTGGCCAGGTAAGGACTGGACAAGCCTTTGAATCTACTACCGGAAGTTAACGTTGTACATAGCGACGCGCGCTACGAACGGTATCTATGGTGCTACTCATATCAGGCCCGTAGTCAGGGTTTGTGAATTATGCATGTTTCCGGCAACATGGACAATGATACTATATTTCTATGTCGCATTGGTATATATGTATATGTGCATATATATGAAGAGTTCAGGCGCAAAACCATGTAAGCTCCAAACCAAAATTGTTGTTTAAATAAAAGATTTTCACCTGAAAATAATTTTAATTCTCACTAATTCCACTTTCCATATGATCACATGGTTGTGCAGCAATGAACAAAAGAGTAGGAATATATAAATAAATATGTTTAAGCTTCAGTTGAACCACCCTACTATTTGCAAGTAGGGGGGATCAACTGAAGCTGAGAGACATTAAGACCGACTCATGGACATCACTCTCACAGCAGAGAGCTAAATGGAGAGTGGCAGTCAAGTAATGAAAGCAGTCTTTGTCACATCGCGACCAACAGCATGATGATGATGATGATAATGATACTATTGTTGAACCTGCATTCTGCTTTTAGATTATTTACAGATTCCTCGATACAGATTTCCACTTTTTATACCAGATATTACCTATGTTTGTCATTCCGAAGGAGAGTGGGGGGGGAGGTCGGCTGGTTTTCGACTGTAGTTTCGACTGGGGTAGGTCGGTCAACTCAGCTACTAGTGAGGTGGCCACACGTTTAAATACCTGAGTGTCGACAATCTTGAGCAGGGGGACCACCTATCCTCTAGTGATATAAAGGACGCCTACAGGGCCATTCAGATACACCCTCGGGACCGCATAAGGCAGGGTATGAAATGGACCATGCCTCAAGCCCCTTTATAGTTCAGCTCACATCTGGCACACTCACACACATTCGCACAATCATTGCATCCAGCACTTTCATATCAGGGAAATAGGAGCCATAATCTCTCAGCCAAATTGGGACACGAGAGATAATGGTTCCTTCCTAGAAAACATTTTTATTAACATAATTGAACACGCTGTCAGATTTCCATCTACCGACTGTTTTTATGGACTCTAAGGGCATGCCCACCCTTGCGTATTCTTGCGCTCCCCCGCGCCGTAGGCTATGGCAAGTCACTAACGGCCACCAAGGGAGTCCACATGCTTTTAGTGCCGTTTGCATGCACTTGTTAAACACTGTAGCTGTCAGCGGATGGCCCTTGTTCAACATGAACGCTGGGGCGCCCTCATGCGTCGCTTTCAGCCTGCTGTATTCGTTCCACGCGTACACCGGGCAGAATGCGTGGGTCGACCCTGCCGGTATATCGATGGTGTATGCGTCCTCAGGCTTGTGCGTGGTCTTTGTGGTTCTGATTGTGATCGTCAGATGGGTGCGGTGCGCCTTGATGTCCCTACCGAGCAGCATGTGACCGTCACCTCCCAGAACCTCGGAATAAAACAAATTGGACTGTCTTAGCAAACAGAGGTACCCTATTAGTAAAGCAACAATTAACACCAATCCATCATCTCCAATCTTTCTGAATTTCAAAATCATCATTTTAATGTGTCTGATTCTTAGGGGAAACGCCCTCTTTACAGTATTGGTTTTCAACTTATATATGCCAGTTTTAATGATTGATAGTGCATAGCAGTCAAATGCCTCAGTATTACCTTTAAACAGCCTTACCCATGATCTGGCCCCACTCAAGTAATTTCTTACAGCACCTTCAGTATTCAGTTTATCATTTAGATGTAAAGTATATAACATTACCGTCTTCATTTTGTTTTTTTTGGGGTTATCTCCGATCTTTTTGCAAAACCCTAGATACTCCCCGAATTGTACCCTCTTATTATGCCAGGTCCCAGACGATAGTCCCGCCGAAAAATACACACTTAGCCGACCCACTAGTGCGCACGTATCCTCTGCAAGGTGATAAAGGCAACAAAAATAATTATCAACTGGCAGAGACCTATAAGGTTAAATCTAGAACACCACCGTCATGAGAGACATTAATTTTGGACAGCAATTTTTTCTGACACAATTTGTCAGCGATACGCTTACTTTTATTATCAAAAAACAACCTACTTAGAGCATCTGCTAGCACCAGATCCTTTCCTGGCTTGTGAATCACCTGTACCGTGCAGGTGTACATGGCGGCGAACCTCCATATCTCCCGGGCACAGGCGCACAAGACAGGATCTTTTCCGGCACCAGAGGATAGCACCTGTTGGGATGCAGCATTATCTGTATTAATGATAATTTGATACAAATGAGCATTAGGGGGTGACAAATTTGTCAAGGCCACAACCAAATTTATTGCTTCTAGTTGAGCAATATGATAACCACTTTTCAAAAAATCAGGTGCGTAACAATTGGAATAAAAATGTGTCGGACTGAATGCACCCCCTCCATACAAGGACGAGTCGCATTCGATTACCCACTTTTTGTTAGGAAGATGCTGCAACAAGACAAGTTTATTATGACCTTCTGCAAAACGTAGGAACCAAGATATATCCCTAACTAGAGCCTGAGTGACCTCTACTTTCCCAAAAAATGGGGTGTCCCTGAGGAAGGTCAAAATCCGATTCATAAACAGCCGGGCAGGAGTTATACACTTAGAAATAAATTGCAAACGCCCCACCAATCTTTGAACATTTTTTCTAGTGACCAACCGCCCGACTTCCCATTTATGGCATTCCAATAAAATGTCTAATAATTTCTCATCAGGGATACGTATAACCATACTGTCTGAATTTACTTCATAACCCAGCCAAACCAATAATTGTGTAGGAGGGACACATTTTTTAACAGACAGAGCCAAACCTAGAACCCCAGTCAATTTAAGAATGTATGCATATGCCTGGTGTGCCTTCTCCAGAGACTCCTCTACCCCAACGAAATCGTCCAAAAAACACAGAGCAAAGAACCCCATTTTTCCCATTAAGTGCACCACCGCGGCTGTAGTCCGGGCACAGGCCATGCTGGACGTTCTGCAGCCAAACGGGGGGGCGATGTCAAAATAAAATTTTTCATTCACTCTAATACCGAATAAAGGCACACTTAAGGGGCAGGATTTCAACTGCCTGTACGCCCTAGCAAGGTCAATTGACCACATGAAACAGTTATTCCCCAATTTAGTCACTCTCTTGGCCAACGACATGATTGTTGGCAAATTATACTTGTAACGATGCCCCTGATAAAACCCTTTATTAATACCGGAATTTACACTACAACCTTTTGGAAAACTAAGATCCACTATAATTCTACGTTCATCAGTATTTTTCTTGGGGCGGGTCATAATGGGACTCACTTGTGCCCATGGACAAAAAGGATCATCGAATGGTCCCAGCAAAGCATTATGGGCCAATTCAGTACGGACGTAATTGTCAATCCAAAAAAGGTCTTCCTTAGAGCAGGCATGGTTAACTTCAGTTGAGGTCGGGGTAGAAGTGCTAGTGTAGTTAGCTGGCCAACCAAACTCTAAGAATGGTATAATCTGTTTATCATTATAGTCACCCAACAATGCCTTCCAGTTGTCAATCAACAACCCAGACGGCACAGGTATCCTTGCTGACAGATAGTTGGGTAGACCAGAAGCCCTAACATGTTTAAAAATAGAAGCATACGTCCTAAAGAGAGAACTATTGCCACCACCCCCTACAACAGTTACATTACTATTCAAATTTGGCCAAGACTGCAAGACATGAAATTTGTACTGGAACGGGGAAGGATCACAGAATACTTTCACATCATCACAGTATGGTATATCAACATCAAAATCATCTATCGTATCAACGTTACCCATGACAATAGACGCGTCCTGGCGTCCCAACTTCAACGGACATTGAACATTAACGTTAAAATTAAACCGTGGAAGTTGTCGAACCGAAGAATGCAACAGCTTATCAGTGGAGACCATACCAACATGTCCACCCGTATTAGTAATTAAGCAGGTTGTAGGATCCATCATGGAATCCGAGGCAATCTCAGAATTGCCAACTTGAGTGTTAAGGTGTGGATTACAACAATCCGAAGGGATAATAGAAGCACAACCCTTATCAGGATCCTTAAAACCAGTGTAACAGTCGACAGCTTTAACAGTAACAGTAGAATCAAGCTGCCTACCAAGAGATGACTGACAAGGGTTGCAAGAGGAAACATTAAGTAAATTAGCGGCTGGGCTAACATTAGAGGATGTCTGTATACAATTGTCGGCCTCATGCGCTATGACATCTGGGCCACAATAGGTATCAGAACCAGATATGTCAGTTGCATGCAAACTGTCCGTAGGCAACAGCCTAGCAATCAGTGTACCAGACACTGAAGCGGGGTCACCCGAGCAGCGGGAAGGACAGTTAGACGTTTGTATGTTGTCATGACAACGGCGTGGATCGAGCCCGGTCGGAGGTAGGTCCAACATCGGTGGTGTCCGTTGCGCCACCGTACCTCCAAGCCCTGAGTCACGCACCCCGCTGCTGAAAATCACTCTATGGGCTTTAATAAACGACTTATTAGCCAAGTTAAACCACTTAAAGCGACCATTACGCGATGAATTATTAACACAATGAATACGTTCACAACCACGACCAGAAGGACATTGAAATTTGCTAGTGGCGTCCCGCCCCGGCTTTTTCACGCATTTCAAGTACTTATCAGAACCGAGAGATGGCGTATGACGTCTTTTTGCAAATTTAGAAGAAACACCGGTAACATATGTGGGCAGGGGCGTTGAAAGGGCCCCCAAAGTACTACGATTTTTTTTACCATGAGGGGGAAGAGAGGTAGTATGCGGGGAGGTGGTAGACCTAGATGTGGAATCCAGCAAGGGGTTTGACAACAGTAACAATGAAGGCTGACATGACGCCGACGAAGCAACCGCACCGACCTGATTTAAACACTGGCCGACCGGGCGACTTGACGTTGACTGTACGGTGGCGCCATCTGAAGACTTGCAGTCGAACTCGTACTTGTCGACATCCGCCATACGCACTCTTCCATCGGGATGCGCAGCGCCAAGCCCACTGCGGATCAAAAACTTGCTGCACGATTAGATGAGGAAGAGGTGTCAGCCAACACGTCAGAAGCACGAGCTTTTGAGCGACAATCTGACTCTTTGTGACCGTGCTTCCTCCGGAGCTTGTACGCACAGTACGCGCAAATATGGATAAAGCGCCCTGCACCCTCACCGTGATCACTTTCGAACCCGCAATTTCCACCTTTATTCCAGATGACGCATGGCCGTGCATCCACCCCTTTTTTAAAGTCTACAAATGACGATCCTGACACCTGCTTATTTGACTGTTGATCAATACGCTTTCCCAAGCCACAAACATCGCGACGGATTTCCACAATTTTGCCCTCATCTGCCCAACCATTAAGAAGTCGTTTGTCCGCTATCATATTGAACACTTTTTCACTATACGCCAAACAAGTGCTCCACGCGTAATTCTGCGCCATATCCAGAATGGATTCTATGTGATCATCAATATGGGCAACCCAATCATGAGGTACATCACCCCGCCGCACCATGCGTCTAATAGCTGATATATATTCAAACCAGGTTGACTCCCCCTGGCCAACCTTCCCTTTCTTTTCGTTTCTGATTACATATCTATGTGGCAGCAGTTTTAATTTTTTAGAACGTTTTGCCCGTTTCCTTGTCAACCGGATCAACTCATTCATCATCGAATCATCACTATCATCATCACTATCGTTAAACTGTTCATCATCAGCAGTACGTTTTTGGGCAATATGAGTAGAAGTGACATGTACACTACCTTTTGACGTGTGCAGAGCGGCCTTGGCTTTACACGATCGACTCGTGCGACTCGGCGAATCTCTTGATGCGCTGATAACGGTAATATCCTCTGCAGCTCTGACGTCACCATCCGGCATTTCCGGCATGCCCGGTACACTATTTATAAAAGCCTCCCCACCATCTTGAGCACATTCAAGATCATGAAGATGGGCTAACACAGGCGCTTGCGACTCAGCTAACTTAGTGTCCAACAGTAACGCAAAATCCTCCAGCGTGACACTCTTGTGCTTCGAAGTTGACGGAATTGGTGAAGACGGCTCCAGTTCGGCCACATCCATCCTCGTCGAAGACACCGTACGACCGACTTTTTTACAACTCGGGTTTGTCTCACTCGACTCTCCTGAACGAGTCATTGAATCAAGCAAGGCACGTGAATAACGCCCTACTACACTTTTAACCTTACCGTGCTTAGGCATCATCGTCGAATAACAAACAATTTCGTTTCTTGCTCAATTGATCCGTCGACGACGGTGGCCAGGTAAGGACTGGACAAGCCTTTGAATCTACTACCGGAAGTTAACTTTGTACATAGCGATGCGCGCTACGAACGGTATCTATGGTGCTACTCATATCAAGCCCGTAGTCAGGGTTTGTGAATTATGCATGTTTCCGGCAACATGGACAATTCAGTCAATAGCAATCAGGATAATGAACAATAGTAATATGTGGTATAATACGGTAAAGATATCAAAGTCAGTAAGGACATGAGGTCAGTGTCAATCATGGGGGGAGGGACCCCGAAGAGCCCTCCACCGTATGTAAAGGGTGATAGAGTATGGGTGGGTGGGTTGAGAAAAGGAGAGTGCTCCAGGAGAGTGATGAGAGGCGAGTGGCTGAGAGCAGCTAGGTGGCCGGTTATGAGGGCCGGAGAGAAGGGGGGGGTTGCGTCAGAGTTGCGGCAGGGGGGGAGGAGAGAGAGGGACCGGGGGGTCCTCCTCCCTCACCACAAATCAACCGCAATGCGAGCATTACGACCAATGGATGCAGAAACAAAAACACCACCAGTCATTGTGCGCTTAAATTTTTCAGCTGCCGCTCTGCAAGCATGCTTGTTTATCACATGTTTAATCAAATTTGTTAAATTATGAATTTGATTAGGAATAATAAAGGAGTCAAATTGTTGTAATTCTAAATTAATGTGTTCTATGGCCTGCATTTCATGAAGAGAATCAACTGGTGCAACAGTATTATTATCTACAACATTACACAATTTTCTTAATGTACTTACATGATATGGTGACTGGTTTATGAGGCGAGTTTGTCGGACTATTGTTGATGGTTGAAGATGGTAAAATGATGCCATTGTTGTGAATGAATGAATGAAAGTTTTGTGAAATGTAAAAAAGTACACGTTATGTTCGAGTCCTCCGGTGGGTAGATACCAATATGGCCTTACAAAATATGGAGGGCTTATGCGAGTTGGAAGAATCCAAGATGGCCACCAAGGGACGCTAAATATTTTTCTTTGGGTAGTTTATCATTCAATTATGTACTGAATCCGGGTTATGGGTGTCTAAAGTAACAAAGACAGGTCTGGATTTCATTAACTAGGTTTGTGTCTCCGGGAGCGAACACAGCATGTCACAAGACAGGACCTTGAGATAAAGGTCCTTATTGGCATGTGCCGTTGTGCGTCAAAATACTAAATGCCTAGAAGGGCGTGGTTGGATGAGTCAAAATCGGAAGTGAAACACTTCCCGTGGAAGTGAATCACTTCCTACTACAAACATCAAGTAGGCTCTGGTAACATAGTGGTCTACAGAGGAAGAATAAGTCAACGCGGTTATGGTATTGGTGGTATGCTTAGGCGACTTCTGCGAAGTGCTACTCCGATTTTCAAATCTCTTGGAAAATCGTTGTTGAGAGCTGGCATAGGTGTAGCAGACGATGTGTTATCTGGAGAAAATATAAAGCAGTCATTCTCAAACGCGAGGACGCAGTGTAGGCAAGCAACTAATTCAAAAAGGTCTGCGAGCGTTATCAGCCTTGTTACTGTCATGGGGGTGATGAAAATGGGAAATACTGTGCCTAGAGCGGGACTCGAACCCACATCTCTCTGCATTCCGGGCCAGTGTGCTAACCATTACACCACCTAGGCTCCCTGATATCAACACACTCCCCACGCCTACCTGTCTATGTGGTTACTTGCCTGAGAGGTCAGTGCAGACCACTACACTCGTCCCCCTGGAATTGTAAGTCTTGTAATGCTTACAATTACATACATACAGGCAATGCACTAACACATACATACACAGGGTAGGTTCAACAACCATACAGCGCAAAGCTTGTACAGGATCCTGATCACGGCAACCAGTGTCGTGGGGGTGATGAAAATGGGAAATACTGTGCCTAGAGCGGGACTCGAACCCACATCTCTTTGCATTCCGGGCCAGTGTGCTAACCATTACACCACCTAGGCTCCCTGATATCAACACACTCCCCACGCCTACCTGTCTATGTGGTTACTTGCCTGAGAGGTCAGTGCAGACCACTACATTACCATCGCCGCCTAAAAAAAAAAAAGAAGAAAAATCCAAAGAAAATGCAAACGCGTAAACGTGTAAGAAAAACTGGTGGCGGCGGTGTTGGAAAAGCTTCTACTCACAAATAACGATGTAAAGTTTCTAAAAGAATGAAAAGTGATTTATTTGGACATGATGTGGTTGATTGGATCGATGTGTTGAGTGGATGATTAGTTGGCTGAACTGTTTGCTTGTCGATTGATCATCATCGGTTGAATACATATATATCATTGGTTAAAGGCTCTGTCACACATCTCTGTATAAAAAACACGGTCTCTATGCCGCTGTGAGCACCCAATGTAATTACAAAACTCTCCCCCTTCATTTCACCTGTGATGCAATCAGCCCTAATACAATTAACCATGTCTGAATGAGGAAGGAAAACTAGTCACAATGAGAACATGAATAAGTTGTGCTTATGGCAGCAACTCCTGTCATCCCCTCCTTACATGTGACAGCCCCTGCACTCCTCATATACTGCCCACAACTATGTCTCATTGTCACTTTAGCCTGTATACTGAAGCAGTGCCCCACACCCATGGACAGGAAGTCCTATGGCTGTGGATACACTCAATTATGAATAGATGAATTTAGATAGCATCAGACAGAGTGTCTGGGTTCCTGCTCAAAAGTAGTGTGTCTCACTCAAGAGCCAGGATGAGAGTGATTTTCCTTCAGGAGTCCTGAGGCAAATCTTGAATAATTAATTAGTTTTTTGAGACTAGTGTGTGGTCAGGATAGGACAAAGGGAGTCAGGTGACCGGACATTTTCCCCAGCCAGCCATGAGACACTCCAGCCCACAGACGTGGGTGACCACCCATTATGGGCTGTCACTCAACCCAGCTTGCAAGGTGGTGTACTCTATTACATATCAAATCAGGCAGGTGGGTCAGTTCGGGGTGTCTTGGGTGGACAGATCCTTGCAACAGTTACAGATATTGTATATATAAAAGCATTCTTTTCCGACTTTTGTATTCTTTAATGAACACATTAGAAACATTCAATCATCAGAGTTACTGTTTCTTGCAAAGGAGCTATTTCCATTAACTCCAAACATCCTATAGTAAACAGATAGTTTTAACCTCATTCAGCATCCTATACATTTCCCATCAACTCCACTTTTCATAATGATAACATATATTTAACCTCACTCAGCATCATGTACCAATGGGATGGAATTCCTATTAGTTTTATTACTTTTAGTTTACATTAACTTAAGTCCACTCCCCGCATCCAAGAATAATATTGCTCTCTGCCAATATATAATTCTTAACCCGAAAATTCCGTATATT
Source organism: Branchipolynoe longqiensis (assembly GCA_030323885.1). Taxonomy (NCBI): domain Eukaryota; kingdom Metazoa; phylum Annelida; class Polychaeta; order Phyllodocida; family Polynoidae; genus Branchipolynoe; species Branchipolynoe longqiensis. Next base: position 86,312,222 of record CM059192.1, read on the forward strand.
TTTACAACTTCCCTCTTCCATTTCTACTTGTGCAAAACATCAAGAAAATGGAAGTCCCTTAAACATTACGTGCTTTCGGTTTTAAGCCAGAGCGAAGTGCCATACAGTGGAGTAAATTATGAGTGATCGATAGAGTTGTACCTTCTGACCACTTCTGAGTGTCAATAGATTTTTGCATTTTACTTAGGTAGAATTCTCCACTGTAATTGGCACCCTCCCTAGTCACTGTTAAAGTTTTCTTTCCGTTTTTCTCTGTCTTTTTCCAGTTCTCCACCTACCTTGAGGACCATTCCATCTACTTGTTTACACTAATTGTTAGAGACAAGACAGCCAACCAAAATCTACAGTTAGAGTGGTGGTCCCAAAGTAGACGGGTGGCTTTGACCCGCTAGCTTACTGGTTCAGATATTAATATTAGTTCGATGGGGTTTTACAACCTTGCAAAATCTAAGGTCATAGCATTTTCAAAACCAAAGCACTTATCTAGATTGGATTCCACATATATAAATTCCGATACTGGTTCAGTTATTAATATTAGTTCGTTGGGGTTTTACATCCTTGCAACATCTAAGGTCATAGCATTTTTTTAACCAGATCACTTGTCTAAATTTGATTCAAAATAATTAAATTTGGATACTGGTTCAGTTATTAGTTCACTGGGGTTTTTACATCCTAGCAAAATCTAAGGTCATAGCATTTTCAAAACTAAAACACTTATCTACATTTGATTCGACATATCTAACTTTTGATACTGCTGCAGTTATTAGGTGGGTTTTGGGGGGTTTATTTTGGGTACTTTAGTGGTTTAAGCAGGGGAACTTTCAATCATGGACGATTGGTCTTCCTCATTCCACTGCTCCTTGCCCTATCCTAATAATGCCGAGCGCCTGGCTAGGAAGCGACAAGTATCAATTTTTAAGTCATTGGTTTGACTCAACCAAGATTCGAACCCACGATCCCATGATCTACCAACACAGGAGACGGACGCTTTAACTCATTCGGCCATCCCGTCTAGTTCGTTGGGGTTTTATACCCTGGAAACATCTATGGTCATATCAGTATGGGGTACAGTTATTAAGCTGCATAGAAGGCCATAATAAGTCAATTTAATAGATAGTAAAAGAGCTAATGGTGGAACAGACCTACGCAGGGCATGCTGGGAAGGAACCACAATAGAGGCACTCTCAACCACTCAGTCACCACCCTGGACAAATTACAACCATCCACACACACCGCACCCACACACCCACACACACATTTACTACTAGGCACATGTTCCTGACTGGGATGGCTGAATGAGTTGAGCCTTCGCTTCCCGTTTTGGCAGGTCATGGGATTCGAACCCTGGCTGAGTTAACCCAATGACTTGAACTTGTACCTATCCTGACACTCGGCATTATTTGAATAGGTTTGTTTGTTTGTTGTTTTACGTCCTAGCAACATCTAAGGTCATATCAGGATGGGTACCGACGTGTGACAGTGCGCACTCATGGCGACTTTATAGTGCTGTCTCACTGGGAAACCAGGCCACTGGCACCATGTCCTGGTATCCCACCCAGTCACATTATCCTGACACTGAGCCAACCAGTCCTTGCCCTGTCCTAATAATGCTGAGCGCCTGGCTAGGAAGCAACAAGTATCAATTTTTAAGTCATTGGTTTGACTCGACCAGGGTTCGAACCCACGACCCCACGATCTACCAGCACGGGAGACGGAATAGGAAAAGGAGCAGTGTGATGAGGAAGACAAATTGGAATGTTCGTTCCTTAAGCAATGAATGCATCTCCCGTACTCCAAAGTATAATAATAGACCTTTTTCCGCAATTGAAATGTCCCTTCTTAATCAAATGATGTAACAGAAATAAACAACAAAACTGGGTACCTTCAAATGTTGTCCCATCTGAGTTGGAAATATACGATCAAATGTAAGTATGTGGTTTGGTTTTAACAAGAAAATTAGGCTTCATCAGATTATACAACTTTAAAAAAAGGTTTGAATTATGGGTTCGAATCCCACAACATATCAAAGCTGGAGAAGATGCACAACTCATTCAGCCGTCCCATCTGGCCATCATTGTAAAATGTTAAGAGACCTGGCTACCTATATAAGTAGGTCAGCCCGCATCACGTGGTCATCGCGAGATCACAATCTGGGTCATAGCTACAGGAGTTTTGGCAAGCTTGCAGAAATTATTTGTTGAGTTCTTTCAGCTCAAATTGGTCCCAAATTAGCAATTGTTCATCAACGACACACCTGACTAATGTTTAGTAGGTTATAATGTTTAACCTGATATATTTATCTAATATAAAGCACAAATTGAAACGCCATCGAACTATGCAGCATGAGCGTGCTAACCTGGGGGGATATATTTGAATTAAAACCTTATTAAAAATCCATGCTGGTATGTGCACCGAAATACTGGATATAATAAATTTAGTTTACATTTTTTTCATGTAGAGGGAACTCAGAACTGTAGCAAATGCTTAATCAGTGCATCAGTATCTAAGTCTCTACTATTTTCCATTCCAACCGGTGGTCCGCAAGTGGTTCATCAGAGGCTGTGGTTTGTGCTGTCCTGTCTGTGGGAAAGTCCATATAAAATACCCTTTGCTGCTGATCAGAAAGAGTAGCCCATGTGGTGGCAGCAGGTTTCCTCAAAAGAAATATGTCAGAAAGACCATATGTTTGACATCCAATACCAGACAGGATGGCCGAATGAGTTGAGCGTCCGTCTCCTCTTTTGGGAGATCGGGGGATCCGAAACCATGGGTTCGTGGGCTCGAACACTGGTCAGTCTACTTTTTGTGCTGGGTGGTCGTTAAACAAACAAATCCAACCCTAGTTGAGTCAAGCCAATGACTTAAAGTTTGATACTTGTTGCTTCCTAGCCTGGCACTCGGCATTATTAGAATAGGGCAAGGACTTATAGGCTCAGTCTCAGGATAATGTGACTCAGTGGGATATGAGGGCATGGTGTTGGTGGCCTGGTCTCCCAAGGGGACAGCACTATATAGTCGCCATGAGTACGCAGTCACAAGTCGGTACCCGTCCTGATATGACCTTAGATGTTACCAAGACGTAAAACTCCAACAACTAACCAACATTAAAGGTGACGCACTAAGCTGCACTGGCCGTAGCAGAGTGCCTTAGGGGGATCGCAACATACGGGCATCGCCGCGATGGATGCCGGGAGAAAGCTTTTAACTTCCGCTAGGTGGTCGGTAGTCGGGCTAAGTAAAGGCCCTGTCATACTACGACGTAATGACGTCAACGTAGGGAGAACGTGAAGAACGTTGAACTTCTCAGCGTAGTATGCAAATTTGGGCACAAGTTGAACGTGGATGCAGCGTAGTGGATGAGATCGTAACGTCGGTAAAGCGTAGTGATACCGTCATTCAATGAGAGAGGTCAACTTCATTACGTTCACGGAACGTTATGAACGTTATTCCATCGCCAGAACGACGTTACCTGATGGCGAAACGTTGAACGTACGTTCTCCTGACGTTCTCCTGACGTTATCATGATGTTATCCTGACGTTATCCTGATGTTATCCTGACGTTATCCTGACGTTCCCATTACGCTGCGTGGATGTTTCCACCGGGTTTAATGTGGGACAACGTAGTGCAACGTAGTGCAACGTAGTGCAACGTAGTGCAACGTAGTGCAACGTAGTGCAACGTAGTGCAACGTAGTGCAACGTAGTGCAACGTAGTGCAACGTAGTGCAACGTAGTGCAACGTAGTGCAACGTAGTGCAACGTAGTGACTAATGTTTTTAATAACGTCCGTTTAACGTCATTGACGTTCATTGAACGTGAACAGAACGCACGGCGAACGTAAACCCTTACGTTCAAGCTACGTCAAAAGTTTTGAACATGTCCAAAACATTGACATAACTTGACGTGCCACGACGTAATGTGACGTAACTCGACGTCATTCTAACGTCATTCTGACGTCATCATGACGTAACCCAACGTACCTCAACGTAATGACGAAAAATTATCACGTTAGGCTCACGTTGGCGCGTTACGTCGTAGTGTGACAGGGGTATTAACGGCTCCCAGTGCTGAGCCGTGCAGTCCAGAGCTATGAATTATGGGTACTGTACTGGATCGATTTCGAGTGGGTTGTGTAGAAATAGAGACCCGTTAAGTGGGTCATCCAACGTTTTCAGCATTTTCACGTTCATACAAAGCATAGTACCTTTCCAGGCCCCACCCCCACCCCCTCTGTGGTCCCCTTCTCCTCCAAAAGTAACACACATAAATATTGTAATACAGAATATAAAGTAAGCCGAAAAATAGCAACATTTTATTGAACGATAAAAGTCATTCTTAACTGACACCCCCTCCCCCCCCCCCCCCCCCCCCTGTTGTACGCTTTGTACAACCATGAAAATGTTGAAATATTTGGGGGACACAAAGTTCCATAATCCGATGCAAGTATAAACATGTTCAAAACCAAAATTTTTACATAGAGTAAGTATGTTTGAATTAGATACTGAAAAGCTTGTTTTATTTAATGACGCCTCTAGAGCACATTTATATTATTGGCTATTGGCCGTCAAACATATGGTCACTTTGACATATTTCTTTAGAGGGGACCTGCTGCCGCCACATAGGCTACTCATTCCGATAAGCAGCAAGGGGTCTTTTATATTCACTTTCCCACAGACAAGACAGCACATACCACAGTCTTTGATGAACCAGTTGTGGACCACTGTTTGGAATGGAAAATAGCACAAACTGCAAATGGGTCCACTGAGCAGGATCGATCTGATGACCTACACAATCACAGGTGGACACGCTACCACCTGAGCTATGTCCCATTCCCTTATTAAATCAGTAGCTGCTAAATAACTAATTCCTTCCTACTGGCTGCTTCCAGGAACGTTGCCCTCGTGGTGATCCTGCTTCGGGCTGGGCTGGCCCTCGACCCGCGCGCCCTCAAGCGGTTGTCAATGGTAGTACTGCGTCTCGCCTTCCTGCCCTGCCTCATAGAGACGCTGACAGTTGCCATCATGTCCCACCTCCTTCTCGGCTTCCCCTGGATCTGGGGCTTCCTGCTAGGGTAAGTTCCAGTTTGAATCGATAGGGGGTGCCACCCATCCAGCTGCTGCTGTTGCTGCTTTTGGGGTGTTTGGTTTTTATTTGCGCAAGTGGTTTATATTCCTCTAAATAACATTTGAAGCACCAGTATACAAGTCCTAATTACAAAATACCATGACCCACTAACAGGTTGGTTGGTTGCTGGAGTTTGACATGCACAATGTCACAAGTAGGTACCCATCCTGATATGACCATAGATGTTGCCAGGACATAAAACTCCAACAACCAACCAACCTCTGTCCACTTTGTCTTCTTCCCCCTATCACCGCAAAATGGTTTCAGCCAGACCTGATGAACGACAAATATGGCCATGCAACTGCAGCTTGTATCTCTTTACCATCGTCAGTAGATCTTTGTGTAGTCCAATTACCTGCTGGATCTTAACATGGACTACCTCATTGGTAATATGGTCTTTGCATGAGATGTGTCATATCTTGTGGTAGGTAGCGCATCATTTAGTTATCGCTGTCTGTCTTTGCCTCAGCTTCGTTCTGTCGGCCGTCACTCCAGCCGTCGTCGTTCCCAGCATGCTCTCCCTGGCCGGAAGAGGCTACGGGACGGGCCAGGGAATCCCCACCCTAGTTATTGCAGCGGCTGGCATCGATGACGTCATCGCAGTCACTGGGTTCACCATCGTTCTCGGCGTTATATTCTCAGACAGTGAGTAACTCAAAGTTGCATATTTCAATGTTTTTTTGAGTTTCTGGCTTTTATTTAACTATGCCTCTAGAGCACATTTGTTTTTGAATTATTGGCTACAGGACATAAAACATATGGTCAGTCTTACATATTTCTTTGGCGGAAGCCCATTTCTGCCACATAGGCTAGTCTTTCCGATAATCAACAAGGGATCTTTTATATGCACTTTCCCACAGACAAGACAGCACATACCAAAGCCTTTAATGAACCAGTTGTGGACCACTGGTTGGAACAGAAAATAGCCCAAACTGCAAGTGGGTCCACTGAGCAGGATCGATCGATGACTGACACCTTCACAGGTGGACACACTACCGCCTGAGTTATATCAACACATCATTTGTTTTGCTTGTTTCCTAGGCAACCTGGTGCTGACCATCTTCCGTGGCCCCCTGGAGGCGGTGGGCGGCGTCTTGTTCGGCATCCTCCTGGGCATCATCTGCTGGTTCCTTCCCGATAAGCACCACGTACGTCATGGTCACGTGACTGTAACTGAGCATCTGCTTGACCCATTTTTCAAAAAGAATTTGGAGGGGGTACATTAGTTGATTAAGATGGGGAAATTTCAATCGCGGACAATTGGTCTTTTCTCGTTCCAACACTCCTTGCAATATCCTAGTAATTCCGGGTGCCAGGGTAGGTAGCGACAAGTATCAATTTCTAAGTCTTTACTTTGATTCGGCAAGGGTTCAAAACCGGGGACCTACCAAAGCAGGAGATGGATGCTCAACTCATTCGCGAATGTGGCTTTTATTTTTTTGTAGTGGCCAATGCTAGCAGAAGTCACTTTCCAATCTCTATGAAATTTGTATATTCACAACCGTTTACCTTGTGAAAAGCCGCAAGTGCTTGCTGTTTCCAGAAGAATTATAATATATATATAATATACATATATATTTACACATATCTATATATATATATATATTTGAATAAATGCACATTCTTTTACCTTGTGACAAACCGGAAGTGATTGCCATTTCAATAACAAGAAATGTACACAATATGTACATATGAAGAGTTCAGACGCAAAACCCTGTAAACAACAATCCAATGATTTAATTAAGATTTTGACTTGAAAATAATTTTAATTTTCACTAATTCGACTTTTCTTGTCATGACATGATTATGGAGCAATGAGCAAAGCAGGAGGAATGTAAAATAATGTCGTGGGGGTGATGAAAATGGGAAATATTGTGCCTAGAGCGGGACTCGAACCCACATCTCTTTGCATTCCAGGCCAGTGTGCTAACCATTACACCACCTAGGCTCCCTGATATCAATACACTCCCCACGCCTACCTGTCTATGTGGTTACTTGCCTGAGAGGTCAGTGCAGACCACTACACTCGTCCCCCTGGAATTGTAAGTCTTGTAATGCTTACAATTACATACATACAGGCAATGCACTAACACATACATACACAGGGTAGGTTCAACAACCATACAGCGCAAAGCTTGTACAGGATCCTGTCACGGCAACCAGTGTCTGGGGGTGATGAAAATGGAAATATGCGCCTAGAGCGGGACTCGAACCCACATCTCTTTGCATTCCGGGCCAGTGTGCTAACCATTACACATAGGCTCCCTGATATCAATACACTCCCCACGCCTACCTGTCTATGTGGTTACTTGCCTGAGAGGTCAGTGCAGACCACTACAATAATAACATTTTTGAAGTTTTGATTCTAATGTTTATCCTAATTTTTGGATTGGCGTTTATGGGGTTTTGCGCCTGAACTCTTCATACACATCCCTTTACCTTGTGACAGACCGGAAGTGCTTGTTATTTCAATAAGAAGAAATATATGTTTATACGATGTGTACATACATAACCTTTCACATTGTGACAAAGCGGAAGTTCTTGCAATTTCGATAAGAAAAATGCACATCTTTATACAATGTATGTATATACACAACCCTTTGGAAGTCTTTGCTGTTCCCAGAAGAACTTTAATATATAATAATATATATGCATATATATAATGTATATACCATACATATATTCCCAATCCTTTCCCTTCTGACAGACCGGAAGTGCTTGCCAGTCACAGAAAAACTATAATATATATATAATGTATATACCCTACATATATGCCCAATCATTTCCCTTGTGCTAAACCGGACATGCTTTCCGTTCACAGAAAAACTATGATATATATGTATATGTAGTACATATATTCCCAATCCTTGACCTTATGACAAACCGGAAGTGCTCTCCGTTCATAGAAAAGCTATATATATATAAATCACTACATAGATGCCCAACCTTTGACCTGGTGACAACCCGGAAGTGCTTGCCACTCCCAGAAAAACAATAATAATATATGTATGTATATAAACTCCATATATGCCCAACCTTTGACCTTGTGACAACCCGGAAGTGCTTTCCCTTCACAGAAGAACTATATGTGTATATATGTATGTCTATACACTATTTTTATATTTATATATATATATGTATGTACATACACTACATATATGCCTAATCCTTGACATTCTGACAAACCGGAAGTGCTTTCCGTTCCCAGAAGCACCGCAGCTTCCTGCGCTTCCTGCTGCTGCTGGCTGGTGGCCTGTTCGCCGCGTTCGTCAGTCGCGCCGCGCGCTGTCCCGGAAGTGGCGCCCTCGGCTGTCTAGTTCTCGCCTTCACCGCCGCGCTGAGGTGGCGCAAGCAGGAGCTGAAGGAGGACATGGTAGGAACCAGCGCTTCCTGTTTCTTTTAAAGTTGCGCAGTAGTCTGCACTGACCTCTCAGGCAAGGAGCCACATAGACAGGTAGGCGTTGGTAGGGTGATGCCATCAGGGAGCCTAGGTGGTGTAATAGTTAGAACACAAGCTGGGAATGTAAGAGATGTAGGTTCGATTCCTGTTCTAGGCGCAATATATCCCATTTTCATCACTGCCACAACACTGGTTGTCATGACCATGATCCTATACAAGGTATGCACTGTATGCTTGTTGAACCTACCCTGTATATGTATATATGTAAGTGCATTGCCTGAAGTTAGTATGCAGGTATTGCAAGTATTGCAACACATCAGGGCGTTTGATGCCCCTGCCCTGCAGAGTTGTAAACCACTGCCTTGTGGTACAGGTTCTTGACAGAACTGAAGGCTAATGGAGCAAACCCTAAACAGAAAACCATGTCACTGTGGCAGCATTAAGCATGGTTGATGTATGGAACTCCCAACATCTCCCGACCAGCCACTGCAGGGACAAATAGTTTTGCACCTGTCTTGACATGTTCTTGCTGGTGTAAAACCTCTATTTGCTTCCCGAAAGAGTGCCGCTGGTAACTTGCAAAATCCAGCAGCACTTCAACACTTTTGCAGGCAGCTTTCATGAAATGTACAACTACACAAAAATGGAGAGCGGCAGTCAAGTAATGAAAGCAGTCTTTGTCGCATCGCGACCGACAGCATGATGATGATGATTGCCTGAAGGCCCTATGTATGTAATTGTAAGCATTAAATGACCATTTAAAAGACTTTAAATTCTCGGGGGACGAGTGTAGTAGTCTGCACTGATCTTTCAGGCAAGGAGTCCAGACAGGTAGACAGGTAGGCATGGGTAGAGTGGTGACATCCGATACCCTAGGTAGTCTAATGGTTAGAACACAAGCCCGGAATGCAAGAGATGTGGATTCGATTCCTGCCCTAGGCACAATATTTGCCATTTTCACCACCCCCCACAACAGTTGCGTAGTCCGATGGTTATGAGTTTATGCCATTTTCTGAGATAAATATGTCAAGTTGATTGTTATAATGTACCTTACTTTAGTTTGAAGTAGTTTTTATTTTAAAATGCTAACTTTTGAGATATGTGAAGTGCAAATAAATCTTTGACCTATTTGAAGTGCAAACATATCAAATAAATTAAGGCAAGTACGCCAAAACTCTGACACTATAGGCTTCTGCAGGAACAGGTTCTATTATATTGCCTCACTATTCACTTCTATGTGGAGACAATTGCTGAATAAGTGTGCCAGTGTCTAAGTTAGATATATAGAATCAAATCTAGATAATTGCTTTGGTTTTGAAAATGTAATGTTTTCATCAGACTATGTGCCTTTCACCTGATCGAGGGTGGGGGTGGGAAGAACAGTGATGTGGTTGATTGGTCGATGTGTTGATTGGATGATTGGTTGGCTGACTGTTTGCTTGGTCGATTGATCAATCGATCGGTTGATACATATATAGCATTGTTAAAGGCTCTGTCACACATCACCGGATTGGGGAAACGGAAATAAACTGAACAAAGTCTGTTGATATCTGGAAAAGTCTGGTTTGTGTCCTTTGCATATCTGTTGCATATCTGTTGATATACATTCATATCCCTTGATTTCCGGCCCGATCCGTTACATGTTTTGAGCTTGCACAAAACTTATAACGGATTGCGCCGGACTGACCTATGTGGTTATTATCCGTTACCGTCCATTCCCCGTCTGTTCCCCATCCGTTCCCGTCCATTCCCGTCCGTTCCCGTCCGTTCCCGTCCGTTCCCATCCGTTCCCGTCCGTTCCCGTCCGTTACATATACATGACACTTCCGATGCTGTTCGTTACAGTTCTTTTTGTTTTCTGAATTGTCCGTTGATCATTAGAAATGTTATCAACCGTTACCGTCCGTTACCTGTCTGTTACCCATCCGTTACATAATCGATACATTTCAAGTCCAAATAACACTGGACTAGAATATTCTTTGTCCGGTTCTGTCCATTGCTCATACCACCATAGTGTGACAGGCACTTAACACACAGAGGCAACAATAACTTCTTGACTTGCTACCAGCAAAAATGAAGGAGTTAATTATCACCATGGTAGCGTGGAAACTAGATAAGTGTTACTCAGTTTCAGACAATGACCAATGTATGCTTTTATCCGACTGTGCAGCTCGATGGCTGTGACATTTAAATATTTTGTTGGAACCGGGGGTGGTGGCCGAATCGGTAGAGCATGGGCCTCACGGGTGGGAGATCAGGACTTCAGTTCCCGGTGGAGGCAAGCCAATGACTTATAAAATTATCGCTTACTAGCCTGCCGCTCGGCATTAATCGGATAGGGCAAGTACCGGTCAGCTCAGTGTCAGGATAATGTGATTGAGCGGGATATCGGGTCATGGTGCCAGTGGCATGATTTTCCCAGTGGGGCAGCACTATAAAGTCACCACAAGTGCGCACTGTCACAAGTCAGTACCCATCCTGATATGACCTTAAATGTTTCCAAGTCATAAAACTCCAACAACCAACCAAATATTTTGTCATGGTCTCTTTTGTGCAGCCTGTTGACGCAGTCCTTGGCAGGGTGTGGTTGGTGCTCGAGCCACTGCTCTTCGGGCTGATCGGTGCAGAGGTTGACCTACATAAAATCAAGCCAGCCACGATGGGTAAGCAAGACAATTTGTCGTCTGCTCTTGTACAATAATGTTGTCTGCTGTCAAGTAACTTAGCAACAGCAGAGTATTTTCCACTGACAATTATCCATTTACAATGAAGGATTATCATATAGTCTGTTGTGAGAATGCACCGAATTGGCCATGCCCAAATATAATGAGATAAAGAACCAAGGACATGGCTATTCGTACGGGACCCTATGAATAGTCAGAGCGCTTGTTAGTATGGCACTTCTTTATCATGTCATATTCTGCCGTATCCCCATCCTGTCGCCCAGGGTTAGGCTTATGCTTAGGGTTAGGTTTAGGTTTACAGTTAGTTTAAGGGTTATGGTTAGGGGCTAGGTTAAGGGCTATGGTTAGGGTTAGGTTAAGGGTTAGGTTTAGGGCTAAGAAAATGGCTATGGTTAGGGTTATGGTTAGGTTTATGGCGAGGATAAGGGCTATGGTTATGGTGAGGATATGTTAAGGGTTATGTTTAGGGCTAGGTTAAGGGTTAGGGTTAGGGTTAGGTTAAGCATTAGGTTTAGGTTTAGGGCTAAGTTAAGGGTTATGGTTAGGGTTATGGTTAAGGTTAGGGTTGGGTTAAAGCTAAGATTCCTTATACGCGGTATGCGGTATGCGGTATGCGGTATGCGGTATGCGAATGGGAGGATTCCTTCTACGTGGTAAGCGGCAAGCGTCTCCCCACCACCACCACTACCATATGACCGATCGAGTTGCCGCATTTGCATTCGCATACCGTGTGTAAGGAATGTATCCCATTGACTTCAAGGCCTTTTGATTTTTTGTGGCATTCGCATTCGCATACCGCATACCACATGCGTCATACCGCATACCGTGTGTAAGGAATCTTAGCTTTGGGGTTACTGTAGGCCTAAACCCATTCATCCTATGATTAGGTCAAAGCTAGTCACATGACTACCGCCATACTATTAAGCGCTCTGGCTATTCATACGGTCCCGTACAAATAGCCACTGCCAAGAAACAACTGAATGCACGACCAGAGCTGTGCCCACTGTGGTCCCACCCTCCAGTACGTCCTGTCTGCTATAGTCCCGTCCCATCAATATTGGGATTCCTCATTCCCCACACCAATGAATAAATTGATCTATTTACTATCGTAAGTTTACTTATGCTAGGTACACACCTACCGTTTTTCCACACCCACCTACCGTATACGATCTAAAACTGCCCAAAAGTCGTGAGGTGTGCGCTCCCCTAGCACACCTACCGATTGCGATTCGCGACTTAAAACTCAGTTTTAGGGCTAAAACTGCTTCCTTACGATTGCGATTCGCGATTCGAAAAATGAATCGGCCCGTTTTTCAGTTTTAAGCGGGTCTGGTCGGGTCGCGAGTTTTAGTGCGCGAATCGTATATGGTAGGTGTGTACCTAGCATTAGCTATTTACACCTTTTTTTTTACATGGGCTATATAGTAAATTGAAGTGTGAAATAAATTTTGAAATTAAGGTGTACACCATGTAATAAGTAATCAGTATGAGGTATATTAAAACAATTTACATTTACACACAAGGTTTTAGTTGTTGGCTTAGGATTTCCAATTCAATAGATACGAATACCTTTAAATACTTAGTCTTAGTTTGATGTGATCAGATACACTTTTATTTATTATGTTGTTGCGTATGCAGTAGGATTTGGGTGTTAGTTGGGGTATTTTTGTGTTGGTAAGTCTAGATGTTTTGATTATTAATTTGTTCTGTAGTAAATAAATCGATTTATTCATTGGTGTGGGGAATGAGGAATCCTAGCTTTAACCCACGTGCAGTAATTAATCAGTTTTCTCCTGGTTTGTTTATTGTTGTTTTACATCCTAGCAACATCTAAGGTCATATCAGGACAGATACCGACTTCTGACAGTGCACACTCATGGCGACTTTATAGTGCTGCCCCACTGGGAGACCAGGCCACCAGCACCATGACCTGATATCCCACTCAGTCACATTATCCTGACACTGAGCCAACCAGTCCTTGCCATATCCTAACAATGCCGAGCACCTGGCTAGGAAGCACCAAGTATCAATTTTTAAGTCATTGGTTTGACTCAACCAGGGTTCGAACCCACAAACCCATGGCTTCAGATCCCCCGATCTCTCAAAACAGGAGACAAGCACTCAACTCATTCAGCCATCCCGTCTGGTCACCAAAACAGGAGACGGACGTTCAACTCATTCGGCCATCCCATTTTCTCCTGGATGATAAATGAATGACCTTGTGACCTCTCCTTTCACCCCCCCCCCCCCAAGGGCTCGGGCTGGCCGTGGTGCTCGTGGGGTCGGCCATGCGGATGGTCGCCTCCTTCTTGGCCGTTATGGGGGCAGGGCTCTCCCTGCGGGAGAAGTTCTTCATCCCGTTCGCCTGGTTGCCAAAAGCCACGGTGCAGGCGGCCATTGGCTCCGTAGCGCTCGACACAGCACGCGAGAAGGGAGCCAACGAGGAGACAGTCGACCTAGCACTCAAGGTAAAATTGTGTCGCGCCCTGGGAAATATACGGGATGAGGTTATCCTCTGTCACTCCCATATTGGTCATACATTCTTGATGCATAGTTTTATTTTGGCCGGGGACCGTCCGCTTCAGTGTGAGCACTGCCGTTATATACTGACAGTGTGTCACATTTTGGTAAGATGTACCCGACCTACAACCAGTTAGAGATGATGTGCTTGGAAATGGAGTCGTTCTGATTCCATCCGCTACTCATTATTCAATTTTTTATGGAAAGTGATTATTACCAAAAATTCATTTTCCATTTTTATCTTTGAAAACTTGTTTACGGTTGATTTTATTTATCATATAGCACTTGTGATTTTACTGCAGTTGTATGCTCTTTTGGCAGAAATTTCTGTGCTCTATTTTACCTGTTTGAAATGTAATTATTTAATCAGATATGGTTAACCACCGTATGACCCCCCAATAGACAATGTTTACTTTTTGTACTGGGGGTTTGTTAAAGCTGCATAGTCCGATGACAACACCAAATTTTCTAAACCAAAATAATTATCTAAATTGGATTCTACATATCTACCTTCGATACTTGTGCACTTATTAAACATTTGTCGCCAGACAGATGGAAATAGTGATGCAATTGAATAGAACCTGTTACTACAGAGGGCTATGGTGTCAGAGTTTTGGCAAGTTTGCCAAAATTAATTTAGCATTTGTTGCACTTTAAATATCTCAAAAGTTACCCACTTAAAATAAAAGTTACTTCAAGCTAAAGTAAGGTACATTATAACGATCAACCTCATGTATTTATCTCAGAAAACCTCAACAACAACAAAAACATCGGACTATGCAACTTTAAACAAACAAACTAGGTAATATAGCATACAAGATTCAAAGCTGTGTTCCGCGCAGACTATAAAGTTTGCTCCTGTGTAGGAATACTTTCGGCCTTTAGTCCATATAACTAAAGGGTTTTAATAATCCACAAAAAAGTACGAATTGTAATGAGTAAGCAATTTATTGGAGTAAACAATAAAAGCTATAAAACATAACTAATCGCAATCAATTTGAGTTCATTGTAAGGCAGCAGGGTCTTTCTACGAACACAGATATACAAACAAACAAACATGCAGACATCTGTTTTTATTTAAATATATATATGCTCTATGATACATTATGGGAATATAAACAAGGACACTATCTATCTTCAGTTCCCTATTCTATACTATAATCCTATCTACTGGCCCTGTGTAGTTACAGTATTGGCCACACCAACACCACCCGTGAGGGTCTCTAAGCACTGTATGCCAGCTGCGTCTAGCTGTTATCGCCTATAGACCTGTTTGGACGGTCAAATTTAATATATCTTTGCCAGAGAATATATCTTCTTTTCTTTCTCAACCTTGTCAGTCTTAACGTTGTTCTGTTTATCTGGGGTCAACAGTTTAGATACATATATAAATATATATATATACATATATATATATATATATATATCCTTTATGTGTATACATATATGTGCACATCTTTTATGTATATATATATATATATATATATATATATATATATATGGGTCAGGATCGCGAAAAGAGGCCAATTGGGGGAAGTTGTCGGCGTCGATCATTGGATGTCGGCGTCGATCTTCATAATTATAGTTTAGCATTGACAGAGGTATTGGAAAGTCCTTAAATTTATCCTGGATGTAAAGGTAGAGAAAATACAACAACTTTATTTGTTTTTAGGATAATTTAATATAAAACAAAGAAATGCACTACACTTTAAGAATTGCGACGCCGACATCCTGGTAAAGTTGTCGGCGTCGATCATTTGGATGTCGGTGTCGATCGTCATAATTATAATTTAGCATTGACAGGGTTGCTGCAAAGTCCTTAAATTTATCCTGAATGTAAAGGTAGAGAAAATACAACAACCTTATTTGTTTCTAGGATAATTTAATATAAAACAAAGACATGCACTACACTTTAAGAATTGCGACGCCGACATCTTAAATAAACCACCAATTGGGCCATTTTCGTGAGGCTGACTCATATATATATATATATATATATATATATATATAAATATATATATATATATATATATATATATATATATATATACGATGTAAAAGGATGTATACAGTGTCGACTGAAGGTACTGGCAACTTGGACAGTCGCACAGGGCGCCACTTGCTAGGGGATGCCAAATAGATTTTTTTTAGAAATTCCAGAACGACCCACACACTAAATAACCCCTAACTACCTAACCACCCACACACTAACAAACCGCTAACCTCCAGTTGCTCACACACAGGTGGTGGCCGTGGCTGTGCTGATGATCCTCATCAAGGCGCCTATCGGTGCGGTTGCCATGGAGATGCTGGCCCCATCCCTCCTGCAGCGCCAGCCGGAACCTGACCCAGATTCTGACCCGGACGCATGGGACAAGTCGAACGAGCTCATGTGGGATGATCACCTGGACTTCGACACCGAACTCACCAAACTTCGCATCAACCTCAACAATGTCATCTGCAACCCACACCGCGAATGCATTGTCGATCGAGAAACTTCAATTTGACAGCTAAAGACACTGGCGGAGATATAGGTGTACCTCTGTAACTCCTCCAGTGAGCTGCTATCTCTTTCACTCTATTTGCCGTCTGTTCTTACAATATAGTCGCAGCTCCCAGACTTAGTGATTATCATCAGGGCCAGCATCCCAGGAACAGGTTGCTGACACCCCAGGAAAGCTGAACTTTGGCGCGCTTACAAGTATAATTTTATTTCATTGAACACTGATGTGGCACCCCCTAGCATGTCATGCCCCTGGGGGACTGTTGGAGTTGCCGGTACCTTCCGCTGGCCCTGATTCTCATATATAAACTATCGAACTGAAGATCACTCTGCTTGTTGAGTGCAAAGAAGTTGGTTCAATTGAATGTTGCATTGGAAAAACCAGTTCTCATCTGATTGTAAAGGTTCAACAGCATTGAGCCCAGCATTGGTACTTGGATCAGTGGGTGGTGACCTGGGAATAAGAGGCGCCGTAGACATCCTGATATGACCATAGATGTTGCCAGGACGTAATACTCCAACAACCAACCAATGTATTGTCATACACGACTGAGGCTTGGAGATTTTGACATGATGTTGACCTATCCATGACATTGATAGCAACCAGACTATCATGAATGAATGCATTTCAGACAGGCATTAACATTTCGACATGCTGGTAACCTGAATTTTGACAATGCGATGACATTGATACCAACACAATACAGGCATTGAGATCTTGACATGATATTGAGCTAGATTCTGACAATGCCATGACATTGATACCAACACATTACAGACAATGCCATGACATTGATCCAACATACTGTCATGCATGAATGAATATCATACAGGATTGAGATCTTGACATGATATTGACCTAGATTCTGACAATGCAATGACATTGATACCAACAATGTCATGTCAAGACATGCAATGACATTGATGCCAACAATGGCAGGTCAAGATCTCAATGCATGCATTGAAATCTTGACATGCATTGAGATCTTGACATATGCATTGAGATCTTGACATGACATTTACCTCGATTCTGACAATGCTATGACATTGATACCAACACACTACAGACATTGAAATCTTGACATGATATTGACCTCGATTCTGACAATTCCATGACATTGACACATCATGATCTCACAACATTGACACAACATGATCTCGAGCGCTAGTTCAGAGATTTTACCTAATGTTGAGATGGATTCAAAGATTGACCCCCTGACACCAACCTGAAGTGCAAAGATGGATTATGGATCGTCCAGCTTTGGTTGGTTGGTTGTTGGAGTTTTACGTCCTGGCAACATCTATTGTCATATCAGGACGGGCGTCCACATTTGGACTCGGAGGAGGGGTTTAGTAGGTGCTCAATAATGACATTACTTAGTTTATGAGTGAGAAGCCACAAATACTTGCAATCAGGAGATTTTTTTTTTTTTTTTTTGGTCCATTAGTTGTTTAAGCAGGGGAAATTTCAGTCATAGACGACTGGTCTTCCTCATTCCACTGCTGGTCGATAGAAAGCCCGAGCCTACACTTTTACCGACCCAAGGGATTTTTAACCTTCCACACCACATAGACATGGTATGAGAGGAACCGGCCTTTGATGACGCTGTAAATTATAGAGAGCGGTGGAAATCCAAATTGGCAGAGCTGGGGGCATGGGGAATCGAACCGCCGACCCTCAGATTAGGAGTCTGACCTAGAAAAAAGTCAGACACTCTAATCACTCCACCACAGAGAACGCCACCAAACCAAATCGAGAAACATTGGAGATATGTTTACGGAAGGAGATTGCAATAGTTGATTCCCACTACCGACGCGCCATCTGACATTAGCGGAAGAATAGACGAGATCACCATTCCGACTGCACATGCGCTGAAAACGGCGTTGGCAGCAAAGCAAATGCATCTGGCCATTGAGTTTGCCGATACGTGTAGGGAAAAACTTTGATTTTATTCAAAATGAATAGAAATACATAACAATTTGACATAAACATGCATGCACAGGTGCAATATAATGATCGGATGAATATAGCTAAAGCGGCTGTCACACACCACCGGATTGGAGGGAACGGAAAGAAACCGAACAAAGTCCGTTGATAGTCCGGTTTGTGTCCGTACAAGCTTTGAACATGCACAAAACTTGGAACGGATGCCGCCGGATTGACATCTACGTTTCTTGTCTGGTTTGAGTCTGTTTAGTCTGCCTACCGTCCGTTGGCTATCCGTTCATGTCCGTTTCATGTCCGTTCGTCCAGCGGCCATTGACTCGATAGCGCAACATTTTGACACATTTTAATACATTTTGATATTTATCACCACCGGACTAGACAATTCTGTCTGTTGCTCAATCCGGCGAGGTGTGCCAGCTGCTTAAGACAGAACTAGCCTTAGTTAAACATTTTGAGCGAAGAAACATACAATTCCACACAAAACAATCAGTCACTTTAAGGCTGATATCCACATCATCATTATTAATTCTTCTTCTAAATATTAAAATGCCAAATGTGTCAACATACACTTGTTTCAGAGAAATATATAACCAATATCTGATTAGCCCTACTCATTTTCCTGTTCTACATATGTCATTAACCATAGGATATAAATAAAAACATTAATAAAATAAGTAAAACTGACTCTGGCTATGGCTCTAACACTAATCTGAGTGCCCAGATTTGTGTAAATCTAAATGCACATGGCATAAGATGTGCTGATTATATTTATGTAAATGCAATGCTGGATAAAAGATTAATATCTTAATATATATATATATTTTTTTTTTAGTTGGTATTCTGTATTTCAAACCAGAGCTGAGATGAGCTGAAACTAGCACATTTCATAGCTGCACCTAGATAAAAGATTCACCCGGTACTTGTAGTACACGGGTGAACAACAACGTACTGTAAATACGCGCGAAAATAGCTTTAGTATGGAACAACAAGTAGAATGCCTGCCTCCAGTGTCAAATGGTTACTTATATCGGCACAGACTTTGTGAAATGGGAGAGAATGCAAAAAGACAAGATGGCGGCTGCAGAACGCCGTCGATTTCACTTTTAAATCTTATTAAACTAGATATTATATTATATTTTTCAACTCAAAGGTAGCGGGCTATCAATAAGACATATGTAAAGAATAATTGTTGCTTCTTAGATTGTGAAATTAGGCTCTCAATTCATTAACCCGCTTTTTCGACCGTTTTTATATAGGGTTGGTATTCACCCGTGTACTGCAAGTACCGGGCGAATCCTTTATCTAAGCTGCACCCAGTGTATTAGCATGTGTCATGTGCTTCTCACAGGTTTGTTTTTCTCCTATGCATCCCACAATCCACTATGCGGCTGGAATGGTGACGTAGCTTTAGTATGGAACAACAAGTAGAATGCCTGCCTCCAGTGTCAAATGGTTACTTATATCGGCACAGACTTGGTGAAATGGGAGAGAATGCAAAAAGACAAGATGGCGGCTGCAGAACGCCGTCGATTTCACTTTTAAATCTTATTAAACTAGATATTATATTATATTTTTCAACTCAAAGGTAGTGGGCTATCAATAAGACGTATGTAAAGAATAATTGTTGCTTCTTAGATTGTGAAATTAGGCTCTCAATTCATTAACCCGCTTTTTCGACCGTTTTTATATAGGGTTGGTATTCACCCGTGTACTGCAAGTACCGGGTGAATCCTTTATCTAAGCTGCACCCAGTGTATTAGCATGTGTCATGTGCTTCTCACAGGTTTGTTTTTCTCCTATGCATCCCACAATGCACTACGCGGCTGGAATGGTGACGTAGTCTATTAATGTTTGTGGGTGATAGCTCAGGGTGCAGTATGGTTTGTGGAAAAGGTCTATAGAGGATTTCCACCACCAACCCACACTCTGATGGCAACAGCAAGAATTAATATTGTGGAGTCAGTGTGCATTACGCTCTGTGGAAAAAGGTCTTATAGAAGATTTCCACCACAAACCTGCCCTCTGATGGCAATATCAAGAACTAATGTTGTGGGTGATAGACCAGTGTGCAGTATGTTCTGTGGAAAAGGTCTTATGGAGGATTTCCACCATCAACCCACCCTCTGATGGCAATGGCAAGAACTAATAATGTGGATGGTAGTTCAGTGTGTAATATGTTCTGTGGAAAAATGTCTTATAGAGGATTTCCACCACCAACCTTCCCTCTTATGTCAATGACAAGAACTAATGCTGTGGATGATAGCTCAGTGTATAATATGTTGTGTGGGAACAGGTCTTATAGACGATTTCCACCACCAACCCACCCTCTGATGGCAATGGCTAGAACTAATGATGTGGGTGATAACTCAGTGTGCAGCATGCTCTATGGAAAAAGGTCTTATAGAGGTTTTCCACTACGAACCTGCCCTCTGATGGCAACATTGGCAAGAACCAATGATGTAGGTGGTAGTTCAGTGTGTAATATGTCCTGTGGAAAAAGGTCTTATAGAGGATTTTCACCACCACTCTGCCCTCTGATGGCAATGGCAAAGATTAATGCAGTGGATGATTGCTCAGTGTGTAATATATTCTGTGGAAAAAAGGTCTTATAGATGATTTCCACTACCAAACCCGCCCTCACATGGTAGTGGGAAGAAGTCATGTTCTGGGTGTCAGTTCTCTGCATATGCTCTGTGGAAAAGGTATATTACAGGAGACTTGCGCACATTTAGTTCTAACTATTGGGGCGTGTTCTCTTGAAATTGCATTCACTAAACAGTAAGACAACCATGCGCATTGTGGGGGTAGGCAATTTAATGTATGTATGTATGTATATACCTTGTATGTATCATGTTCATATATACTAGACTAGTAACTAGGGCATATATCAAATTATGTGCTGTGTGGCCATGTACGGCAACCCTAAATTCACTGCACGACCGCCACACGATATTTAGAACATTTTATATATGCACTAGTATGTACGTCAAATAAATATACAAGGTATATAGTATATAGATGCATGCATGCATACATGCAGACAGCACTTTACCCGATCTGACTTTACCCGACATCACTTTACCCGACCCGACTTTACCCGATCCGACTTTACCCGACCTGACTTTACTCGACCTGATGTTGTATATACAAATAGCCTGAACTGAGACACCCAACTGTATGTGTCCTCTCTAGTCTAGTGGTAAGAGTGTTGAACTTGTAATCTAAAATGCTTTGGTGTTGTTGGTTCAAACCCCATACAGTCCAAAACCATGTTACATTCAACAACAAAAACTTTCCTTCTATATGTGTTTCTGATTGAATTGTGCAATGTAATTGTACTAACATAGATTTTACATTAAAGCAAATTTATTTCCTGTTTGAACTACTCTAAATAAAATTGAAAACATGCCAGTTTTACTCTCCCTTCTCTCCACTCACCCATCCATTTTCAAAACAACAGCTGCCAGCTACAGGCCCAGCCTCAGACCCCACTACTCCCCACACATATTCAGTTACAGAAACTGAAAAGGTGTGCTTGGAGAGCATTTGTCGGAGTACAGTTCCAGTCTCAGCGGCCAGGACAAGGACTGGTTAACAGTGTCGAGCTAATGTGACTGAGTGGGATATCGGGTCATGGTGCTGGTGGCCTGATTAGCTTTATTCTTATAATCAACCTTACTTAAGTTTAAAGTGATTTTTATTACGAATAGCTAACGCTTGAGATATTTTAAATGAAAATCTGTAAAATTACTGTTGGCGAAAACACTTTTTTTTTAGATCCAGGTGTGGCTATAGCAATGTTGGGGTTGCTCCACTAGGTGGCGCCACCATTCACCTGCTGGGTCCGCGTATCCTCTTCCAGCAATCGGAAGTGGCCGACTGAGACGCTGAAGACCAGCGTTCAACTGACCTCCCATGGGATGACCACCTGGACTTTGACACAGTATTCACCATGACTCAGTCACCGGAAGCGGTGGCCGAATCGGTAGAGCGCGGGCCTCCTGTGCGGGAGATCCGTTATTTGATTCCTGGCAGGTAAAACCAATGACTTATCAAATTGATACTTGTCGCTTCCTAGCCTGGCACTCGGCATTAATAGGATAGGGCAAGGACTGGTTAGATCAGTGTCAGGATAATGTGGTTGAGTGGGATATTGGGTCATGGCGCTGGCAACATGATTTCCCAGTGGGGCAGCACTATAAAGTCCACATGAGTGCATACTGTCACAAGTCAGTAGCCATCCTGATATGACTTTAGATGTTGCCAGGATATAAAACTCAAACAAACGAGCGTATAGTCGATTCACTGTGTAAGATTTGAAGTGTAAATAAGCATTTTTTAAAACAATGAACATATGTACAGTTTTAATATATAAACCAAGCAGTGGGATAACAAACCAACAAAAATAAATTTAAATACAAAGCATCACTGATGTTTAGAGACGTCAGTGAATATAGGCTTAAACAAATATTTTCCATTTTCCAGGAATTTCCAGGATCTTTAGAGAAAGGCCTGGAATCTGAATTATCAAATTCCATGACTTTCCAGGTTTTCAAGGACATGTACGAATCTGGCTTAGCCATTAAAAATCGGTTTCTAATGATATGTAGTAGTCCATACATGAGTTCCACCACCACGGGGTGGCGGCAGGGACTACGCCGTCTACTGTTCCAGTTCGACTGCGTCAGATGGCAGCATACTAGCCAGTGGGCAGTGCCCTGACCGGACTGCCATCTACTGCGTGCGGCTAGCATATCCCCCGCCTCCCCATGAGAGGTGACGTAGGACCTGGCTGGTCATGGGGCAGGTCACTTGGTTGTGGATACCACGGTGGGCGGTGGTGTAATAAACGGAGGTGTAATGACTGCGTGAGAACTGAGTTCTGACTGGCCGTATGCAGCCTACCACAGATATTGAGGATTTACGTGTTACGTAGGCATCACACTACTGCTGGGCCGCTTTCAGAGTGCGCCTCCGAGACGTCTCGGGGAAATCCCTGACGTCACGCTAGTCTGAACGGCAAAAGCAGTTTGTCGCCTCGATAATGGCCGCCCCCATAGGCAGTGGCCATTTGCAATAGAAAAGCTGTGCTGTGATTGGCTGAAACCACTGAATACGGTGGCCATTTTCGAGGCGCTTTTTGTCTCCTATCTGAAAAGGGAGATGTCTTGGAGACGCCTCGCAGATGCACCCTGAATGGAAATAAGCCAAAAAGCATAGCGGAGACGTCTGGGAGACGGACCCTGCATCGATCGTGGTTGGATAGAAGAAGTTCCTTCTACTATCAAGTGTGTGTAAATAAAACAAAAAGCATGAATCTATTCACTGCTATGATCTAATTCTGTTAGTTAGAACTATGAATATTCACTGGAGGGTTGAAATAATGCTATTTAGAAGCATAACTTACTCAAGTGAAATTCTGGTCAAATTAAACCCAAAATCCGAGTGAAAGTACAGCGACAACGGCGTTAATATCGCTTGGATTTGGGTTTTAATTTGACCGAAATTCACTTATTTCACTCGGGGTTGAAATAATGTTACTCAATAATTGAGATTCGGCTCAAATTAAACCCAAAATCCAAGCGATATGAACACCACCGCCGCATTGGCGGCTATATTGTTGAATGTAAACAAAACAAAAGCACAAATCTATTCACTGCTACGATCTAATTCTGTTATTTAGAACCATGAATATTCACTCGGGGGTTGAAATAGTGTTATTTATGAGCATAGCTTACTCAAAGAGTGACATTCGGTCAAATTGGTCGTAATGCTCGCATTGCGTTTGATGCGAGGGAAGGAAGAGACCCTCCCCCCACCTCTCTCCCGCCGCCGCCCGGCTTTCTCACCTTCCCTGCCACCCCGCCCTCAGCTTTCTCCCGCTCTCAGTTCTCCCGCTCTCAGCTTTCTCCTCGCCCTCTCTCCCTGCCCGCCGGCTTTCTCACCTCCCCCGCCTTCACGCCTCCCCGCTCCTTCCCTTATAAGGCCGCCCGCCGGCCTCCTTCAGCCATTCGCCTCCCAGCCGTCCTCCCAACACAAGCTCTTTTTTCCATTTGGCTACCTTCACCTCGGACCACTCCAACACCCTCGGGCCGACCCACATCATGCCTGGAAACGGCAAAGGCAAAGGACGCAAGGGAGCCCGGACGACCGCCGTGGGCACACTGGGACCCTCCTCGGGCACAGCGGGAGGCGCCTCACCTGCCTCGGGCCCGGGTTCCCCTCCGGCACCTAGGGACTGACCCTCGGGCACCGACGCCGACATCCTCCAGGCACTGCAGCAGATAACCAGCCGCCTGGATGTCCTCGAATGCGGGGCCGCCCTCGGGACCCAGGAGACCCCCCCGCCCGCGGCGAGGCGGCAGCTGGCCTACAGTTCGCCGCCCATCCCAGCACCTCGGGCGCACGTCGTCGGGGGGGGCTCACACTCCGCCGCCACCTCAAGAGCCGCTCCCGGGGGCGGTCCACCCGCAGTATGAACGCTATAGCCGCCTTACTGCGCAGTCGTCGGCCGCCCCGCCCACGGCCTACCTCCAGGAGGCCATCGACCATACCCCGGCATCCGCGGCCGACGCCGTAAGAGAGATCCTGGCGTCGGCCGAGGCGCAGCACACCGGGAGAAGAAAGGGTATCTCCCCCGACTACCTTTTCCCCTCTGACCTCGTGGAGAGGGGGCCTGAACACAAGTCGGTAAAGAGGGGCGAGGCCACCAAAGACGAGTACAGCCTCGCCCTCACCACCCTCGTCAGCCACCCAAGCTTCCCTGCACACTCCCTGCCAGGCCTGCACTACCACACCCTCACCGTGCTCAGGGACAACCTGGTCTATCCGTGGCCTACCGTCCGCCGGTACTCGGAGACGATCTTCACCTGGATCACCTGGACCCAAGCCGACACCCGCATCACCTACAACCGAGAGGCTCACAGGGCTCTCTGCGCCGCCTGGAACCACGAGCCCACCTCGTGTGATCGGGCCCCCGTCGGGGAGGCCCACGGCGAGGTGGGGGACAGACACCGGCACATATGCGCTTACTGTGCCAATGTGAGGTGCATTCTCACCATGCACAGCGAGGCCCTGTGCCTCACCAAGCAAGTCCGTGAGCGCCAGACCCCAGCCGCCTCGGCGGATTTTTGATCCGCCGGCCCCCCCTGGCCGGCCCGGGGGGCCATCTCCGGCGCCTCACCCACACCTCTGCCGACAACCCCTTGACCACCACCGACAACCCTGTAATGACCACCGACCGAAACACCACCCAGGACACAGCCGGGGACCATCACCTCGCACCGCAGGCCCCAGACGCCGCCCACACTGACCACAAAACCTCCCCAGACATCGCAGCCGCCGACCTTCACATCTCCCCCGGCGACACCGCCTTCCTCAACCCTCCCCACCCTCCCCCTCCCCCCACCCCCCCAGCCCTGACGACTTTGCTGCCCCCCTCTCCGACCCTCGCCGCACCTCCTCCAGGGAGCGGGCCTCCCCAACTTTTGGCCGCCCGCATCCCTGTCGCCGTAGGCCCCCGACTCAGCACGACCCCCAAGACCACCACTGACGCCCAAGCCACCGATAGCGGGTGCCCCTAACCACAGCTTCCCCTGGACCTCAGACGCGGTGCACGCCTCCGTGCCCTGCCCCGCCCCCTCGGGCGCACCTTGAGCCCTCTCCTCCTTTTTGGTGGAGGGCTCTTCGGCGCCCCTCACCCTAACATTTCAAGCTCCCCCAAGCTCATTTACTCGAAGATTACCTCCGCTCCTTATGAGCCCCTCTTTATTGCCTTTCTTTTACCGCATTTGACCTGTTGTACATAATTGCTTATTTTCTCTGTCCGAGGCGTTCAATAAAGCGCCTTTTTTCCCACCCCTGCCTTGCCTTCTTCCTTTTCGCGCATCAAACCCAAAATCGAAGTGATATTAACACCCGCCGCTGCATCGGCAGTGTTATAGCTGTACTTTCTATCCAACCATGATGGCCGACGAGGCACTGGTCACGTGGTGCTAATCGTTTGACGCAAATCATCAATATACATAATAAGCACAAAAAACAAAGACACATTACTTTATTTCAAAAATGTGGTTTGCCCCTTTATTTCCTCACAATCATATATCATATATATATTTTTTGTTGTTTTAATAATACAGGTATATTTGTAGTTCTCGCTCTCGACAGACATGCATAGATAGCCTACATACGCCACAGAGAGCATCATCTGGTATATTATGCTATGTACATATTACATTAAATGACCAAGCAAGGCATGCTTACATCATAGCACGATATAGTTGTATGGCATTGCCTATCATACAATTGTGTAAGGGAGTGTGGTAGTGGTGGGGATGGGGGGGGGGGGGGGGGGGGGGGGGGGGGGAGGGCAGGCTGGGAATAACCACAATCATTGGCACCAATAGATGTTAAGAACAGGGAGTAGTGCATATTAAGTCCTTCATTCATCATACAAATCATACCACACTACAACACAGCACCATTGCACTGATGAGAGAACACATTTTTTAAAGAAAAAAAAAAGTCTTAGTTGATGAAAATACTTACACGGCAAGTCCATCATGATAAACCAATTCTTCTCAAACGCCAGATATTGCTTTCAGTATGAACAATATTGGCTACCAGAGGGTGGGGAATATATATTAAAAGCATACAATGAACCGATTTTGTTTTAATTGGGGGGAGGAGGGACATAAAAAGAAAATATTAACCAAAATTGCTAACTTTTTTTTTTTGCCAAGAAATGCCAGCCCACTCGATAGTTTTCATAACTATCGACCACAGCATTCTCAGAATTATCATTTTGTTAACATATGTACATTTTTTTTTAAAACAATAAAAACCGGTTAGTAATATAATACAAGAACATATAGGTACATATTTATAAGTCACCATATTCCCCAAAGATACAATTCAACGGAGTTTTGGTATATATATTTATATATATATTTATAACATTTGTACGATGAAAGACCTTTGCCTCAATCAATCGAAATTCTAATCGGAAATTAAACAGGATGGCTATTTCAATCTTGCCTCCCTCCCCCCGCATAATACCTCTCATCCTTTCCCAACACATCAATACCTTTCAACCTATCTAAGTGTGATATTGCATATCATAGTGCTGGCGGCCTGATTTCCCAGTGGGGCAGCATTATAAAGTCACCATGAGTGCGCACTGTCACAAGTCGGTATCCCTCCTGATATGACCTTAGATGTTGCCAGAATATCAAACTCACACATACATAGCATTATATTGGACTTATAGCAAGATGTTTTGTTATTTTTTAAAGCGCTAAATACACTCGAAAGGCCAGTTTTCTCTTCTTAACAAATATGCTTCCAGTAGTTTTTTTGTTACATTCATTGATTAAAGTTGCATGGTCCGATGACGTTCAAATTTGTCCAATCTTTTAAATAGATATATCAGGTTGACTATTATGCTATACTATTCATTACTCCGGAGTCATTTGCATGAAAAATGGCTAATTTTGGAGCAATTTGAGCTGAAAGAATCGAAAATCATTTCAGCAAGCTTGTCAAATCTTATTGTTGTAGCCCAGATTCACATCTCCGATGGTCACGTGATGAGGAATGACCTATTAATGTGTAGGTAGTCTGGAACATGACTGATGCCATATATGGTACTGGGAATGAGGGCAAGAGGTCATGAGATTGACCTAATTGGTTTGTGGCCTCCCTGCCTAATGGCTGCTTCAAAGTTGGCGTCCAAAGGAATAGGGTAATAAATTTACTGATTATTCTGTATATGCTGCTCCAAAGCCTTAGTTAACGAATCAGTACCGAAGTTGGATATATAGAATCAAATCTAGGTAAGTGTTTTGGTTTTGAAAAAAATATGTTTCATCGGACCATGCAACTTTAAGCAGGGAGAAATTTCAACCTCGGACAATTGGTCTTCCTCATTCAAACTTCTCCTTGCCCTATCCTAGTAATGAATACCAAAAACCAGGCTATTGCAAAATATCATATTCAGAACAGAAATAAACACTGCCATATTAAAGTTGCATAGTCCGATGGTTTTGAGTTTGTCAGTTTCTGAGATAAATATATTAGGTTGATCGTTATAATCTACTTTCTTTAAGTTTACTTTAAATGTTTAACTTTTGAGATATTTGAAGTGCAAACATGCAAAAATTAATTATGGCAAGCACGCCAAAACTCCGACACCATAGGCTTCTGCAGTAACAGGTTCTATTACATTGCCTCAGTAATCCCTTCTATGTGGCGACAAATATTTAATAAGCGCACCAGTATCTAAGTTAGATATGTAGGATAAAATCTGCATAATTGCTTTGGCTTTGAAAATTTGATATTTTCATCGGACTATGCAGCTTTAAGTACTCCTGTGGCATCATTCTAATCCACACCCCACATTACTTCACATTTAGGGTTCTAATATTCAACATAAGTAAAGTGCTGGCTAATGCAGGTATCAATTATATAGTAGTCATTAGCAGGGTTGCCAACATTGGAAAATGCAAAACCCGAAGATCTTAAGGGATGTTAAAAATTATATATTTTTTCCCCCCAAATAATCCGTGACATTTATATAATGTTACTATATTAATGGTATTGCAGGGTAGGTAAAATTGGAAAATGAAAAACCGGGAGATTGGCGTACGGTGATGATGGGACATAAAATATTGTACACCTAACGGCGAAATCGTGAGGGTTGGCAACCGTGCATTAACGTTGTTTCATTCAATGCCGTTTTATTATAACATCATTGAGGGGGTGGGGCGGGGTGAAAGACTTGCTAATGGATCAAGGGGTTATTTCAACATTTTATATAAATAGACCTATTTTTAATCAGTTTCACTTAGCGTTGTTTCAGTTAACGTTTTCAGGAACCTAACCATGACGTCAATGGGGGGAGTTAGTGTAAGGCGGCGATGATACACCTTATTGCAGGGTAGGTAAAATTGGAAAATGAAAAACCGGGAGATTGGCGTACGGTGATGATGGGACATAAAATATTGTACACCTAACGGCGAAATCGTGAGGGTTGGCAACCGTGCATTAACGTTGTTTCATTCAATGCCGTTTTATTATAACATCATTGAGGGGGTGGGGCGGGGTGAAAGACTTGCTAATGGATCAAGGGGTTATTTAAACATTTTATGAATAGACCTATTTTTAATCAGTTTCACTTAGCGTTGTTTCAGTTAACGTTTTCAGGGGAGTTAGTGTAAGGCGGCAATGATACACCTTATTGCAGGGTAGGTAAAATTGGAAAATGAAAAACCGGGAGATTGGCGTACGGTGATGATGGGACATAAAATATTGTACACCTAACGGCGAAATCGTGAGGGTTGGCAACCGTGGATTAACGTTGTTTCATTCAATGCCGTTTTATTATAACATCATTGAGGGGGTGGGGCGGGGGGAAAGACTTGCTAATGGATCAAGGGGTTATTTCAACATTTTATGAATAGACCTATTTTTAATCAGTTTCACTTAGCGTTGTTTCAGTTAACGTTTTCAGGAACCTAACCATGACGTCAATGGGGGGAGTTGGTGTAAGGCGGCTATGATACACCACAGATCCACAGATTTGTTCCCAGCAGGAGGGATGTAAGTTCCCGCACCCCCGGCTTAGCAGAGGCATAGAATACAGCGAAATAACTGGTAGAGAATATATCTAAATATATATATTATTTTTTAATTTATTTGATATATTACAATTAGTGGGCAGTCCACACCTCTATACCCCATGCTGATAACCTGTTTAAAAGTATATAGCCTGATCTTTCATGTCAAACTTGTCAAGTAAAAAGTAAAGCTTCTTTTATTTAATGACGCCTCTAGAGCACATTGATTTTCATATCATTGTATGTCAAACATAAGTCATTCTGATATTTCTTTGGAAGAAACACACTGCTGCCACATAGGCTACTCTTTTCCGATAAGCAGCAAGGGGTCAAAATTGTCTGCATACAGTTCCAAGTCCTATTTAATTTAATTTAAGACAATTTTAAAGACAATCCATTATGCTGGTCAGTTCACCCTATTCGAATTCAAATACGTGCCTTTTCATTGTAGATCTTTATACAAATCAAATGCACAAAAAAGTTACTGAAATTCTAGCAATGCATGCACCGAAAATGGGATTTTTTTAAAACAGGAATACACAGTGAAACCCCGTTAAAACGCGATCGTTGGGATCCATACAATGTCGTCACGAGAAGACAGTGGGATTTACTGAATTACCTTTGAATTAAAGAATTCTGGGTTCAATGAATCATCACGTTATATCCGAATTTGCGTTAAATCGGAGCGTGTTTTCATGGGGTTTCACCGTACTTGCTTTTCTTTGTTAATAAAATCGACTGTAAAAGCATTATATATGGCTATAACTGCGAAGCTGGTGCTAATTTATTATACCGTAACTATTTATTCTCAATATACAAGTATGAGGTTTTTCTGCGTTCTTCACCTGCGAATATCAGCTCTTATTAAACAAAAAGTAAATAGGACCAGTTTCGGCTATGAAATAGGTGCCAGTTTAGGTGTGGTCTACCTGGCCATTTTACGCTTTACAATTCGGTCTACCTGCGCTTTAAACCTAACC
The DNA here is from genome assembly GCA_030323885.1 of Branchipolynoe longqiensis. Lineage (NCBI taxonomy): Eukaryota > Metazoa > Annelida > Polychaeta > Phyllodocida > Polynoidae > Branchipolynoe > Branchipolynoe longqiensis. The sequence goes on from CM059192.1 coordinate 86,342,996, forward strand.
TCCAATTTGAGGAGGATACTGATGTGGGCGTTCGTTGATGTAGACCGCACGCCAGCGGTAGACCGCACACTACATAAAGACACACCCAATAGGATTCCCACTCACTCATTTCACAGCCTACTAAGTAGAAATTGGTTCATAAATGCCAGCTTACACCAACAAATCAAGCTAAGGAATACATTTAGGTCTTCGGACATCCACTCACAATATAATATACACAGGGGGTTGTTAGTTAACACATCATTGTTCGCATATGTATTAGAATACTGGAGGTTTGCAGGGCCAACTTGTATTACTTTGTGGTTTTGTTTGAAATAATAAACAACGACGGTCAAAAGAAACCTGAGGAATTCATTCTATGCCAGGCTACCTTACTTTGGGCTTTTGACCGACCGGACGCAGAGGCTGAATCATTAAGAGCGCTGAGCAGAAGGTCGTGAGTTAGAATCCAGGCCGAGTCAAACCAACAGCTTACAAAATTCATTCTTGTCGCTACCTAGCCTGGCACTCAGCATTACTAGGATAGGGCAAGGACTGGTTATCTCAGTAAATTGATGTGACTGAGTGGGATATCGGCGGCCTCGTCTTCCAGTGGGACAGTGCTATAAAGTCAACATGAGTGTAGTCACAAGCCTGGATATGACCTTAGATGTTGCTATGACATAAAACCCAAAGAAACCCGGGACAACCAGTGCAATGCACAACCTGTTAACGTTACATATTCTGATGGTTTTAAGTTTGTTGCTATACCTTATGTTGATTGTTATAATCTATTTTACTTTAGAGTAACTTTTAATTATAAATGGCTATTTACTTTAGTTTTGGAGTAACTTTTAATTATAAATGGCTATTTACTTTAGTTTTGGAGTAACTTTTAATTATAAATGGCTATTTACTTTAGTTTTGGAGTAACTTTTAATTATAAATGGCTAACTTTGAAACATAACCATACAAAATGAACTAAGCGCGAAAAAAAATAAGACGTAATGTTATAACCCCAGCTAGTGGCAAACACTCACATTAATTGATTGATTGATTGGTAATGGTTTAAAACCTTGTTGAACACAGAGGCGATATTCACGGCGAAAAAATGTTCATACATTTACATTAAAATTTACAGCAAATTCTTAAATGGTCAAATTTGTGTCAATGACCGTGATTTATTTCAGATTCAATTTTGAATTGGCTAACGTGTCAAATGACAGGTAAAATTTAACTCAGACGAATGTTAAAATTACAAGAGGCGAAACAGTCTAGTTTGAAGACACCTCAGGTTGGAGGTGAGGAGAGGGGGAGGGAGGGGAGCACTGTTTGGGTGTCCATCCACAAACTCATCTTCCACTCACATGAGGTGTGTTCTGTAATAAGACCGTATTCATGCAAACAGACCGGAGTAGCTCACGAGGCAACCGGAAGTAACTCACGAGGCAACAGGAAATAGGCGCAAAAACATGTTTGAATGGGTACCGGTTAGTGGCGTTTGTAATACCTGCCATTAAAAAAAATTATAATAAAAAAAAAAAAAAGTTGCAAAAGGCCAAGAAATATTTGTTTAAATTGGCGATCGTCTCCACCCGTGTCTGAAAAAATCGCCGCCCCTGAATTTTTTTTTTTTTAACTATTAAAAGTGCGTGGGGGTAGCAGAAATTCAATTTTTGTATCAGTTTTTAAGCCATTGGTTTCACTCGACCAGGGTTCGAAACCCAGGAGTTCGAATCTCATGACCTACCAGACCAGGAGTCGCGCGCTCAACTCGTTCGGCAATCACGACTGGTTATCTATTACGTCTACTTCAAAAATAAAAACCACCCGCTCGACCCTGATTTTTATTTCAAAAGGACGATCACCAATTTAAAATTTGTTTTGGGGCCTAACCTGATGATTTTCAGGTCTATGGATCCGAGGGTGAGCGGAATACACTGGTTGTTAGTTAACATGACACAGCTTACTTTCCAACGCACACGCAAACCTCTATTTACAACAATAAATCCACGCGCTTGGTCCAGGAAAGACTGGGACCCCATGGTCAGGTAGCATGTCCGGTTAAAACTAATGCTCTATGCAAATGTAATTCCTTAGGTCACCAATTTACACTTTGTTTCAAACTTTTGACCGCATTAAAAATTGATCAATTCCTTTCTAATATAATATATCGCTTAATTGGTCACAATGTTAGTATCGTGTTTGATTCAGCGGGAACGATATGCGTCTCCCCCACCAGTCCGCCCGCTGCGCTTTCGACTCAACTTCAGGTGGATGGATGAGTCCACCATCCATCCACCCGATTGGCCAGCGGGCAGTCACACCTTTTCCGGCACCATCATTGGATCGCTTTCTCCTCAGTTATCAGCGAGTCGGCAACACGCACACTTCCACCACTACTACTACCACATCTTCTTTTCCACCCACTCACCCTACAACAACTTGCGACTTTTCTTTAAGGTGGACTTCTGTCCACCTGTAAATAAACTACATTGTCGCGCCATTCCTTTCCGAATCAACCAATTCATTAATAAACTAATCCATCATAAATAACGCGCATAATGCTAATTAGCACAGTCCCCTTCAGTACTCTCATATGAACAGGCATCAATCACGTTTCACCATTTGCTTAATTAACAATCAATTAACATTATAAATAGATCAATTAATAACTAACGCTCCATGCTATGGATACAATTTTGCTTGGCAGTCCGTCAGCGTTTATCCGTTACGCATTTCAGTTCACATATCGGCATTTTGCAGTCGAAGTACAAATACAAGCCAACCTCTTCCCACGCCTTGACCCGCATGCTTCACTAGGCTCAATTCACAGCTCCCTCTATGTGACTATTACAACACTACAGTCATCCCATGTTCAACAACAAAACCAGGCAAACAACCAAAGTGATAATCTATCTATCTACCTACCTACCTAAATACCTACCAGCCAGAGCATTGGTCGTTGAAGACACACTTTCAAAGTCGCATAGAATGACAATAAATAAAGATTTTTGTAAAGATTTTTTTTAAGAATTAAAAAAAAGAAGTTTGAAGCTTAAAGTTGCATAGTCCGATGGTTTTGAATTTCTGTATTTTTTCTGAGATAAATATATTAGATCGATCACTACTATCTACTTTATATTAGTTCAAAGTTACTTTTATTTTAAATGGTAAACTTTTGAGATATGTTGAGTGCAAACATGGAAAATGAGTTTTGGCAAGCTTGCCAAAACTCTGGCACCATAGACTTCTGCAGTAACAGGTTCTGTTAAATTGACTCAGTATTGCCTTCTACGCAGAAACAAATGCTTAATAAGTGCATCAGTATCTAAGTTAGGTATGTCAAATCAAATCTAGATAATTGGTTTGGATTTGAAAATTTAATATTTCATCGGACTATGCAGCTTTAATATTGTAGGGAATTACAGGTTTAATATTGTAGGGCATTACATTCAAAATGCCATATAGAATAGCAATAAATAACTATTTAACAACAAAAAATGTTTGAAGTTTAATATTGGAGGGCATTATATTCAAATGTCACATAGAATGGCAACTAATAACCTTTCAACAACAACAAATGCTTAGTTTAAAGTTTAATATTGTAGGGTATTAAATTCAAATAACACACCCCACTGAAGTCCGACAAAGGAAATGGTCAAACAATATATTTGCTTAATATATTTCAAATGAAATAATTGTTAATTAAAAAAAAAAAAAAAGATTAACAAAAATTATTATACAAAACAACATTTTTAATAAAATAATTACAACAATTATTTTAAAAGGTGAGTGCTGGTGACTGGTGACAGGCCGCCGAGCTGTTCGGGGCCTAGCTGAGCAGGTTGCGGATCTCTTTGTGGATGTGGCAGAGGAAGTCGACGTAGGACGAGGAGCCGTTCGCACCCCGGTCCTCCATGAGGTACTGTTGGAACACCGGCTCCAGCTTGTCGCGTTGCCGGACAATCACCAGCTGAAAGCAGCAGTCAATCACCGGATGCGGGGTTAGTGGAATAGGACTGACAGCGCTACAGTGGGTGAGCGGGGGAGTGGGTGGTTTAGTGGGTCGGTGGGTGGTGGGTGAATGAGTAGATGAGTGAATGGGAGAGTGAGTGGGTTAGTGTGTGGGTGAATGTGTGATGAGTGAATGGGTGGGTGATCGGGTGGGTGATTGGATGAGTGAGTGGGTGAGTGTGGGTGGGTGAATGAGTGAGTGGGTTGGTTGGTTGGTTGGTTGGATGGTTGGTTGGTTGGTTGGTGGAGGTTTACATCCTTGCAACATCTAAGGTCATATCAGGACGGGTACCGACTTGTGACAGTGCACACTTATGACGACTTGATAGTGCTGCCCCACTGGGAAATAAGGCTGTCGGTACCATGACCGGGCCGCCAGCACCACTGTCACATTATTCTGACACTGAGCCAAACAAGTCCTTGCCCTATCCTAATAATGCCGAGCACCTGGCTAGAAAGCGACAAGTATCAATTTCATAAGCCATTGGTTTGACTCGACCGGGAACCGAACTCCCGATCTCCCGCAAACGAGGCCCGCGCTCTACCGATTCGGTCACCGCGCCCGGTGGATGAGTGGGTTGTAGTAGGTGAGTGAGTGGGTGGGTGAGTGAGTGCTTGAGTGAATGCTTTAGTGAATAGTGCATTAAGTGTTTGATTGAGTGATTTGAGCAATAATCTATCAAAATGTTGCGAACTTAATTATAACAAGGCAATTAATCAAAATAATAACGATAATATAAAGAACCATGGCAGGAGGATTTTCAGGTGGTACGCAGACTTTTTCGGGGATGGAAAAAAACGCCATAGTACATAGAGCATACACCCATTTACATCACATATTTGAATTAAAAAATATATATGTAATCTGAGGTGGTATGCAGCTGCGTACTTGCGTATATGAAAGATAGGCCCCCCTGTTCCTGAGCAGTATGCGATAACAGTCCTATTTTAAGTGAAAACAAGCAGCTACACAAACATATATATATATTCGGTTCACCACGACAATCCACCTTACTTTAATTTGAAGTAATTTTTATTTTAAATGGCTTAACTTTGCAGATATTTGAAATGACAACCTGGCAAATTAATTTTGGTGGACACTCCAAGATTGTCTATCATAAGTTATGTTAGCGAGGCTAACATAGGTAATTTGCTAACGAGGCAACTGATCCCGCGACGTTTCCTGCGCTCTCGTACTACAAGTGCTGGTCACTTCTCACCCGACGGCAGCAGCAGCAGGTTCGCTCTCCCACCCACCCACCCTTAAGGGTTGAGCGCTGGTATATGTAACTGTACCAAATTACTATTACTTATCTGTTACAATGTTCTACTCTATTAAGCACAAGAAAGAATTAGTTCGATTTGAACTCAAGCTACTGATAACATAATGTTGCCCACCAGACCTATCATGGTCATCGGAGTATTGTTGAACTGTTATATGCACTAAAAATTAAGACTAGGACCTGTCGCCAAATAGCTATCTCAAACACGTATGAACAACTTCATTGAGGTTACGGACTTGTTTTCTTAAATAAAACTATATACTGCATTGACTTTTTTTGTCTCATTATGTGAATTGCGCAGAGAAGCATAAAAATCTTAGAGTGCACCAATATGTGAGATGATATTTAGGTTGACGTCCAATAGCCGATGATAAAAATCAAAGTGCTCTAGAGGCGTCGTTAAATAAAACAAACTTTCCTTTTTATTTGTGTTTTACATCCTAGTGACATCTGAAGCCATATTAGAACTACTTGTGACAGTTCGCACTCATGGCAACTTTATAGTACTGTCCCACCGATATACCACTCACTCATATTATCCTGATATTGAGCAAACCAGTCCTTGCCTCATCCTATTAATGGCGAGGGCCAGGTTAGGTACTGGCAAATATAAATTTGGTAAGTCCTTGGTTTCACTCGGCCAGAGGATGACCCCATGAACTCCCACACGAAAAGCCGACCGGCACTCTTAGCGATTCAGCCACCCTGTCCGGCGAGGATCAAACCTAATGTTTTAAGTTTCCAAATTGATCATGAACAAAATGTAAAGCTTGTTTTATTTAACGATGCCTCTAGAGCATAGATTTTTATCATCGGCTATTGCAGGCCAAACATATGGTCATCCTGAAATATTTCTAAAAGAGGAAACCCATTGATTCCACATAGGCTACTCTTTCCGATAAGCAGCAAGGGGTCTTTTATATGCACTTTCCCACAGACAGGACAACACATACCACAGCCTTTGATGAATCAGTTGTGGACCACTAGTTGGAACGGAAAATAGCCCAAACTGCAAATGGATCCACTGTAAGTATCGATCTGATGACCGACAGCTTCACAGGTAGACACTCTACTGCCTGAGCTATGTCCCGCTCTATCATGCACAAACTGACTGTTCGCACAAGCTGGACATGGTGACTGCGAAGCATACCTTCATGTGCCGATGACGCTCTTCGCGAATCTTCTTGAACACCCCTCGAACTCGCCGAGACATCGAGTTGTCCAGGTCATGCAGTTGTGTCTGAAAGGAACAAAATTTCCAGCTCAATACCACTCTATATACCCTGATTTCAATTACATTTTGCACACAAAATTTATTTAAAAAAATGTATAACCTATTATATTTTTAAGTCATTGCATTAACTAGATCGGAATCAAAATGTCACCACCTGCCACACAGGAAGTGGGTGCTCAACTCATTCGCCATCCACTCTGGTATGTACCAGTTAAGCTAAGATTCCATATACCCGGTATGCGGCATGCGGCTGTGAATGTGGTATATGTGGAATAGATATATGCCAACCCCCAATAGCTGATGTTTACTTTTTGTGCTGGGATATGGTTAAACAAAAAAACACCAAAAAAGTTACCCATGACATTTTTTTTCGTTTTTCCTCAAAATTTGTGAAGGAAGATCAAAGTTACTGTTGTATTCTATGGGAAACGCAGCAGTATTCGCATTCGCACCGATCGGTCCATGGGTCGATCCATTTGCCACATTTGCATTCGTATTCGAGTTCGTATTCGCATTCGGACGTATGGAAGCACCACTATTCATTTACATGCTTTTCAATTCTTTGCTGCATTCGCATGCCGCATACCACGTATAAGGAATCTTAGCTTAAATATTAACTCAGATGTACCACATTTGTGATCAACAGTGCAAAATACGCATATGTGCATTGTGCATGAACTGTTACTTATATTTAGACTTTTTACTACTGATTTGGTAGGCGATATGGGTCGTTCAGAGAAACTGTGTACCACTTTTGTGACATGGAAACCAAATGATAACATTCGAAATAATAGCAGAATCCATATTCATATGAAGGTTTATATGTTGTGCATATGTAAGAGGTGAATTTTTCCTCTTTTTTTCTCTCACTTTTTGATCTTATACACATTGAGAAAGCCATTACAATTAAATATGCAGCATCCATATATAACATAACACACATCCATGACATCATGCTAAAAACTCAAACAAGAATTGATTGATTACAGTTAAACAAAAACGATTGCGTCTGAACAGAAAAAAGTTGGGGGGAAAACCATTTCGATAGATGAATGGTGTCAATATGCAACTTTTCATATTTTCACTTTAAATCATATAAGCATGTTTCGGATACAAGTTGTGGGATAGATTATATACATGTAGTATTTCTAACATACTTAACACACAGAGGGAACAATATCTATTTGACTTACTAGCCGCCCCGCCCCCCCCCCCAAAAAAAGACAAAATCATTAACAATGTAATGTGGAAACTAAATAATTGGTAGTTTCTGAGAATGACCCATATATATATATATATATATATATATATATATATATATATATATATTTATATATATATATTATATATGCATTATATATATATTTATATATATATATATATATATATTTGTTTTTTTTACATATATATATATAGTATAAAATACAGGAGAGTATGAGGATCAGGAGGGTGCCCGGATGTACGTGGCGACAGTGTATACAATATATCTGTTACTACTACAGATCAACAGTACGCAATCAGAATCTATCCATACATAAACAGTCAGAGGCGCAACATCATTCTAGACAGAAGCCCAAGCTTAGCAGAGCAGATGAAAGAAGCACAGAAGGCACTGATCCAGAATAAATATAGAAAAGAACACCTAGTGTATTTGCTATGATGGAGGATATGAAAACAGTTGTGTTAAGTTTCGCAGTAAGTGTTAGTATAGGTTCATCGATGGAGACTGCAAACCAATGCGTAAAGCCGAAAGCACAGCATATATTTTCATCCGAATCCCGCAGTTGCACCCATTCAAAAAAATTAACATTGCCAATGTTGTTACATAAGGGAACAAAGCGTGCTGTCCAGTTTTCCATCCGTTGCCAAAGAAAACAAAAATGCAGAATTCTTCATTGTTATGGGAGGACATTCTTTTTAGTGCACGCACAAAATTAGTCAGCCACCCTTACGTTCAATACACACTTTGTGGACATACAGGAGTAGCGGCTCTCTGAGGTTAAGTGTTCAGGTTCTCAGTTAGTATGGGTTTACAAGAGTCAAACCAAGGCACAGACTGGCAACACAGAGAATTGACGATTCACAGACTGGAGGCATTTAAGCCAATCCTACACTGGCTGACCATTTGCTGTGTGTGACTAGTTGTTGCAACTAGATATGTGATCAGTTAATCACTAATTGAAACAATTTGCTGTTACCAGAGCCTCACTAATTGAAACCCATTGATGTGACTAGTTACCTTGACTTGTCTTGACTAGCTGATGTGACTAATTGTTGTGAGTAGTTGTTGTGATTACTTATTGTGACTACTTGATGGGGCTAGTTGCTGTGATTATTTGCTTTGGCTAGTTGCTGTGACTAGTTCCGGTGACTAGGTCCAGTCATTAGTTGTTGTGGCTAGTTGTTGTGACCAGTTGCCAGTGACCAGATTTTGTAATTAATTGATGCGACTAGTTATTGTGACCAATTGATCACTACATGAAACGAATTGCATCGTCTAGTTTGCTGTGAGCTGATTATGCTAATTGCTGGACCCGGATGTGCTTCCTTCTCCCTGGGCTATGAGTAGCCAGAGGCGTAGTACCGAAAGTATGTGTACATATATATATTTTGTAACTGTGGTGAGTGAGACGGTCATACAGGAGTGATTGACTTTAAAGACAAGGTGTTCCAAGATCACTCTATTGACTGCACATTACAAAATGTGTAATAAAAGTACTTTTTGGTGTTATAAATGTAGATTTACCTAGTGGATATGAAAATATACTCATTACAGCAAGTTTTATGGGATAAAAAAAAATCAATAATTTCACTGACATAAACTTTGATGGCTTATTACTCAAAATGGACAACCCTTTTGTAGTGTCGCGTCACATATGTATGTATATATGAAGAGCTTTTTTGCAAAACGTGATAAGCGTCAATACAAAAAATGGGGTTACAATGCCAATACCAACTTCATAGACACATGTTTTGGAAAAGAACTCTTCATATATAAACAGCTCTTCGTGTATTTATATATATATATGAAAAGAGCTCTTTTCACAAAACACGATTTAGAAACTTGGCATTGACATTGCAAACTCATTTTTTGTATTGGTGCTTATCGTGTTTGGAAGAGCTCTTCATATATATATATAATATATCACAATCACATAAACCTTCTGGAAATCCAAACACTGGGAGACTTAACTCTTCGCATTTAAGTATTCGAATCGCTTTCCACTGAGACAGAGAGAATCGGGACAGAAGTGGCATATCACATTCATGTTGAGAAGGGAGAGTGAACTCAACAAAATACAACACCAACCAATACAAATTGAATTTTTTTAAATAATTAAAAAATCAGTATGCGGAGCAGGACAAGGTTAGTCTCATTCAGAAATCAGGGGGGTGGGGGGAAAGCACCAAGACGCGCAGTGCAACACCAAACTGCGCTTCCTCACAGTTGTACCAAACAATATGCAGGTTACACCCAAAACAACGTGGGTACAAATTTCTGTTGCCTAACGGCATATTTCGTTGCGTGCAGGGAACACTTTTAACAAATTTATTTGGATAATTGATCCTTCCTCATTCCACTGCTCCTTGCCCAATCCTGGTTAATGCAAGCACCAGGAAAGGTAGCGAGTGACAAGAATAGAAATTTTGTAAGTGTTCATGGTTTTGATTTGGCATGGGATCATTTCCGTGACTACCCGCATGGGAAGCGAGTACTTATTTAGCCATCCTTGGCGCTATCGACAAAAATAAACAAAGCGACAAAGGACTCGCAAGTTAACTGTGTCGGTATGTAGCTCATGTTGCCAGCGTTTGATAATTGTGTCATGTCGAGTTTGGTGTTGACGGCAAGGTCTCACACAAATAATTGCGTGCTGTCACATGTGTGACTCCTACCTCTCCATCATTAACATCAGTTGCATTAAGCTGTAAAAATGTAAGTGACCAAACTCCTGTCATCCAATGAAGGGCAGTAGGGCAGTGGGGCAGGGTCAAGGAATAACTGATGATTGCTGCGGCGTAAAGCTGACGGCTTAACGCCGTGTCGGCAGCAAGGGCCTATATTCATGGCAAAAAGTTAGTGGTATCTATTCTGTTAGTCTTGTCAATCACATTTACATGCATGCCTAAATTAAAATTTACACGAAAATGACAGCAAGATTTGACGTCTGATGATTTTGAGTTCATATTACTTTTTGAGATAAATATATTAGGTTCATCATTAAAAGATACCTTAGTTTAGTATGAAGTAATTTTCATTTCAAATGGTTAACTTTGTGGAGATATTTGGAGTGTAAACATGCAAAATTAATTTTGGCATTCACATCAAAACTCCATTATAGACTTCAGCAGGAAGGAGATTCTATTAAATTGACTTTATAATAAGTCACTTCTAATTATTGTAATATAGATTATAATGATTATCCTAAATTAATCTATGGTAGAAATTCAAAACCAGCTTACTATGCAAGGTTAAATATATATCTCATATTAAGAACCTTAGACTTTGACATCCCTCCTAAAAAAAAAGTCAATAAATTTTAAAAACCTCGCCTAAAATAGGCTAGATGTGACCTTAATTTCAAAATGCAACTACAATTTTAGAACGTTACCACTTTTGTAATTAATGACCAACATAGACCCTTATTTCCATAAAGTGTCAAACAACGTCAGATCAGTACTAATCGCAATGCCATTTTATGCCATGGTGTGCCATTTCATGCCACATAGTGCCATTTTATGCCATGTTGCGCCATTTTATGCTGCATTGTACCATTTTATGTTGTGCCATTTTATGCCGCATTGCATTATTTTAAGCCATGTTATGCCATGTTATGCCGTGTTGGCAGGAACGGCCATATTCACGGTGAGCAGTGTTTACATTTTATTGTCTAATTACTATTTAACCTTCAGTCCTAAGCCGAATGTAAAAGCTCACACTTAAACGTAAAGAATTGTGGCCAAAGATAATACTAAATTCCAAGGTAAAATGGCATCATTAAAAACTGTCTTTATTATATAAGTAAATATGATGTGGTGGTACACTCCTGCTCTTCCCAGAAAGGCTAAAATTTCTCCTTTTTATTAAATTGGTAAAAAGATCATGCATGGTTTTTTTTTAAAGTGTAAAATTGTTGATGGATCACCAGAGCTAAGTCACGCCCTCTGAGGAGGAAATTGAGCGAGGTCGCTTACGCTTAGTAAATAAATAAATAAACAAATAAATAAATAAATAAATAAAGCAGTGGATCCATCAACACCAAATTCCCCTAAGACTATTCTTTTCTTTTATTATCTTAATAAATATGTATGCAGTAGCAGGCGAATTTAAGTATTAATTACCCCACAGTTGAATACAAATTTCAATTATTGCTAGAAGCCTATAACTAAGGCACATAAAGGCTAATTTCAAAGAAAGAAAGAAAGAAAGAAAAGAAAAAAAGAACAAAACGAAAGAAAGAACGAAAGAAAGAATGAAAGAAAGAACGAAAGAAGGAACGAAAGAGACCGAAAGAAAGAACGAAAGAAAGAAAGACAAAAGAAAGACAAAAGAAAGAACGAAAGAAAGAATGAAAGAAAGAATGAAAGAAAGAAAGAATGAAATATAACCAGCTGCTGCAGTGTAGTTCTCACGAAAATAAAAATGCTGCAAATTCTCAGGAGCAGAAGAGTTAACTAAATATTTGTTATTAGTTTTTTGTTATGCCACAAAAACATAAAACGCAGGAGTTTCTTTCTATAAAGAACACATTTAAACCGCCAAATTATATTATGCCAAAATAGTACCAAATTAACTGCAGAATGATAAAATAAAATAAGATTTCTACCACTTTTAACTTCACTCATATCAATATATATTGATAGCAATACAACCCAATAAAACATTATGACTTCATGACTACAAGACGCCACCTGCCTTAATATATCCTGACAACAGGACGCAACCTGCATTAATTAATCATTTTAAAATATTAAAAAATACTTTCAGTTTAATATGGAAGCCATCCCTACAACAAATAAAATGGGCAAAAAAACCATTTAGAAATAATTAACCATTTAAAATCATAAATACAATATTAGTTTTGATATAGAGGCCCCCTCAATGAGCTCTAGGGTGGTGGGAGTGAAGGAGGCAGTGGCTGATACTACTTGCTGCAAGCATACAGAATCTGCGTAGTGACGCAGTGCTCGGCTTGCTTAATGATGCAGTGCTCAGCCTGCGTAATGACAGTTCTCAGCCTGCGTACGCAGTGCTCAGCCTGCGCAATCACGCAGCACTCGGCCTGCGTAATGGCGCAGTGCTCCGCCTGCATCATGACGCAGTGCTCAGTCTGCTTAATGACGCAGTGCTCAGTCTGCTTAATGACGCAGTTCTCAGCCTGCGTAATGACACAGTTCTCAGCCTGCACAATGACACAGTGCTCAGCCTGCATAATGACGCAGTGTTCAGCCTGCATAATGACAGTGCTCAGCCTGCATAATGACGCAGTGCTTAGCCTGTGTAATGACGCAGTGCTCAGCCTGCATAATGACGCAGTGCTCAGCCTGCATAATGACGCAGTGCTCAGCCTGCATAATGACGCAGTGATCAGCCTGCATAATGACACAGTGCTCAGCCTATGTAATGACGCAGTACCTGTGTAATAATGCAGTGCTCAGGCTGCGTAATGACCAGTGCTCAGCTTGTGTAATAATGATGCAGTGCTCAAGCTGCTGGGCCGGTGGACGACAACATACACAGGCTGCACATCATGCATGCTCCTCTGGGCGTTAAATCACAAACCAGCTGCAGCTGCAGGTAGGCAAAAGCACACGTGACCATATATAGCCGCTACCAAGTAGTATGATACAACACCACAACACTGGCGCTGACGTCTACTAATTCTACCAGGGCTACGGTTACGACTAATACAAGTCCACAACCCGCTATCCGAACTTCTGAAATTCGAAAAGCTCCGAAAACATCAAGAATTTCCATACATCATATAAATAAACTGTGATCCTATCCAGTCTTCATGTCACTTAGTGTGAATATTCATGTTTCAAATTGTTTAAAGACTTCAAGACTATTAAAAACAAAAGTTTTTTGGTGGACAGGATTTCCACTGAAACCAGCGATTTCACTGAGAAATAGGATCCCTGATATCAGGAGTGGAGGCAGCCCAGGCCAGGCTACTAATTGGCAGCCAACTGATTTCTCCGACCACTGAGAGTCCAGCGGTTATGCGTTGTTTTGTTTCGAGGCAGACATACCTTATCGATGTCGATCTGGGCGACTGATTGTACGCCGAACACGTTCTGTACCCACTCCGGGATCACATTCATTCCGATCCACACATAGGTAATCAGCCCATTCTCTGAAACACAAAGTACCTGCTTGTTACGTCTGGTTCATACCCATTTTGACATATCAAATTCCAGTGGAAAATTTCAGGACGTTTTTAAGATGTTTATTAAATTAAAGTACCCCGAAACACGTATTCATTGTCGAATCACTGGGTAAAATGCAAATAGTGAATAAGCATGAGAATTAACAATAACTATATGTACGGTTTTAATATAAAAATCAAGAGGTAGGATAATGAACCCACAAAAATCACTTTTAATACAAAACATCACTGATTAAAATTTGGGCACATTGGCAAAAATAGGCTTTAAAAAAAATATGGTCAGGATTTTCCATTTTCAAGGACTTTCAAGGATCTTTAGACAAATTCCAGGACTTTCTAGGCCTGGAATCCTGAATTATCAAATTCCAGGACACGCACGAACCCTGCAACAAGTCCTACAGTGTCAAGGATTTTTGTTTGGTTTGTTTGTTTGAGTTTTATCTCCTGGCAACATCTAAGGTAATATAAGCACGGGTACCGACAGTGCACACCTATGGCGACTTAATGGTGCTGCCCCACTGGGAGACCAGGCCACCGGCACCATGACCTGATATCCCACTGTCACATTATCCTGAGACCAATCCAACCAGTCCTTGCCCTATCCTAATAATGCGGAGCGCCAGGCTAGGAAGTGAGCATAAAAAAATAACAACGAACAGATATATAGGTTTAATATAAAAATCAAGAGGCAGGGTGACAAACGCACAAAAATCACTTAGAAAACAAAACATCACTGATTGCACACGTCAGCGAATATAGGCTTAAACAAAATATAGTCATGATTTTCCATTTTCAAGGATTTTCAAGGATCTTTAGACAAATTCCAGAACTTTCCAGGTTTTCAAGGATCCACTGCTCACCTAAGATGTAGACACCGTTTTCTTTCAACCGCTCATAGGAACATCTGATGGCGACTGGCAATGACGTCGACTCCACATCCAAGTCGTGCTGTAAGAGAAACATCAGGAGCATTTGCTGTAACTTCTCCGAAAAGCTTTTTGTTTGTTTGTTGTTTTACGTCCTAGGAACATCTAAGGTCATATCAGGACGGGTACTGATTTGTGTGCACTCATGGCAACTTTTATAGTGCTGCTCCACTGGGAGATCAGGCTGCCAGCACCATGACCTGATATCCCACTCAGTTACACTATGCGCCTTGAAGAAATTCTGGACGTTGTGCTAGTCTGAACAGGAAAAGCAGTCCGTTACCTCGAAAATGGCTGCCTCCATAGGGGGCAGGCATTTGCAATTGAAAAGAACAGCTCTGATTGGCTGAAACCACTGAATGGGGCAGACATTTTTTAGGTGCGTTTTGCTCCTACCTGAAAAGGGAGACGTCTCGAAGTTGACTCCCAGGCGCACCCTGAACGCAAATAGGCCAAAAAGACGTCTCGGAGCCGTATCCTCATCCCCGTATATATGACTGCCAACACCCAAAAAGTAGGGAAACCGCCAATTGACGGGAAATTCTCATCCCTGTAATAGGCTCATAACAAGAATAGGGAATGGACCTGCATCCATATTGCTGATCAAGCCAAGATAACAATTTATGGTCAGTTTTTCTTATTTTGTCTATAGTGTTCACAACGAGTTGTTGGAGTTCTACATCCTGGCAACATCTAAGGTCATATCAGGAGGGGTACTGATTTGTGAGTGTGCACTGATGGCGACTTTATAGTGCTGCCCCACTAGGAAATCAGGTCACTGGCACCATGACCCGATATCCGACTTAGTCACATTATCCTGACACAGTTAACCTTGCCGTATCCTATTAATGCCAAGCGCCAGGCTAGGAAGTGACAAGTATCATTTTTATAAGTCATTAACTTGACTCGACCAGGGTTCGAATCTGTGGATTCAAATCCCACGATCTACCAAAACGGGAGACCGACGCACAACTCATTCGGCCATCCCATCTGGCGGTTCATAAAGAGGATACTCATTGTCTAGCGTGTAAATATAAACCATCTGCTTACAAGGGGAAGCAGTCGCGGATAGAAGAAGACACAGGTGTCGCGGACTGTCATGGAGTTCACCAGGTGCATCAGGTAACTCCGGTCGTCTGTCTGTGTGTCGGCACCTGAAGGAGACAAACCCATCGCAAGTTGGAACATGGGCAATGTGAAGTGGCTTTAGAATGAGGGGCGTCTTATTACTTATCACATACATCTAGTATTCATTACCATAGTATGTATCTTCAGCGACCAGTGTTTTCAAATAGTTGTGAAATAGGAGTTGGAATTGTAAAAGTTGAAGGTGCCTGTACTAGAGTAGTTATATGGTTCCTAGAAGTGAGAATATCAGCACAGGTCGTGGTGTTTTTACATGTTTCCTAGCAGTGAGAATATCAGGGCAGGCTAAGGCATTTTTAAATGCTTCCTCGAAGCGATAATATCAGCGCATACTAAGACATTATTACATGCTTCCTAGAAGTGATAATAACAGCGCAGGTTAAGGTGTTTCTACATGCTTCTTAGAATTGAGAACATCAGCGCAAGCTAAGATGCTACTATAGGTCGTCCTGTTTTTACATGCTCCCTAGAAGTGAGAATATCAGCGCAGGTCAAGGTGTTTTTACATGTTTCCTAGCAGTGAGAATATCTGCGCAGGCTAAGGCATTTTTACATGCTTCCTCGAAGCGATAATATCAGCGCATACTAAGACATTATTACATGCTTCCTAGAAGTGATAATAACAGCGCAGGTTAAGGTGTTTCTACACACTTCTTAGAATTGAGAACATCAGCGCAAGCTAAGACGCTACTATGCTTCCGTGAAGTGGTAATATCAGCACAGTTTAAGACATTTTGAAAAGCGTCCTAGAAGTAATAATATGAGTGCAGGCTAAGACATTATTACATGCTTCCTAGACGTGAGAATATCAGCACAGATTAAGATGTTTTTAGAAGCTTCCTAAAAGTAATAACATCAGTGCAGGCTAAGACATTATTACATGCTTCCTAGAAATGATATAGCACAGGCTAAGAAATTATTACATGCTTTCTAGAAGTGATAATATCAGCGCAGGCTAAGACATTATTTAATGCTTCCTAGAAGTGAGATCAGCGCAGGCTGACATTATTATGTGCTTCCTAGAAGTGATAATATCAGCGCAGGTTTAACATGCATCCTAGAAGTGAGAAAGAACATCAGCGCAGGTCAAGACTATCTGCAAGTGCGGCTCACCTCCTTGTAGGCAGGCACTCTTGATGATACAGTTTGTGTAGACAGGTAGCAGTTTCATACACTCGGGAAGGATTAGCTGGCCGGCGGATGACGGAGAGGCACAGTTCTTGCGGTAACACGCCAGTATGCTTGCGCACTGGGCCATCAGCGCTTCGCGTACATGCTTCGGTGATGAATTCAGTGATGACCGAATTGCTGAAACGCACATGTTCAGAGTGTTTACAAATGAGTCGATATACGTCCGGCCTAGACTAGACTGAACTGTGCATTGTTAGGATGTCGATGTGGTGAACTTACCGGATGGTTGTATTCAAAATGCACATGCCTAAAGGTTAAACAGGACTGTATATTGTTATGATGTCGATATGGTGAACTTACTATCTGGTTGTATTCAAAATACACACATGACTAAAAGCAACTCCAGAATTGCTCGTTGTTAGGATGTTGATGTGAACTTACTGTTTGGTTGTATTCAAAATGACATGACTAAAGACTAGACAGAACTGGGCGTTGTTAGGATGTCGCTGTGGCAAACTCACCGACTTTGGCCATATGGTTGATGAGTGTGTCGAGCTCACAGTTGCGGAACAGGTCGGCCATCTGCATGCAGCAGTTGAACGCCAGGTTTATGATCCGCAGCCGCCGCTCGCCGCTTATCGTCGTGTACAGCACAGCCGCCTGCCAGGAACAAGTGCCAAGATAACTACTGTAACCTATGTGTGTGGGTGTAGGTGTGGGTGTGGGCGTGTGCGTCAGAGTGAGTGGGTGTGCCAGTGGAGTGGGCATGTAAGTGGGTGTGAGTGAGCAGGAGAGTGAGAGTGTGTAAAAGTGGAGTGGGCATAAAAGTGGGTGTGAGTGGGCAGGAGAGAGAGTGCATGAAAGTGGAGTGGGCATGAAAGTGGGTGTGAGTAGGCAGGAGAGTGAGAGTGTGTAAAAGTGGAGTGGGCGTGAAAGTGGGTACGAGTGGGCAGGAGAGTGAGAGTGTGTAAAAGTGGAGTGGGCATGAAAGTGGGTATGAGTGGGCAGGAGAGTGAGAGTGTGAAAGTGGAGTGGGCGTGAAAGTGGGTGTGAGTGGGCAGGAGAGTGAGAGTGTGTGAAAGTGGAGTGGAGTGGGCGTGAAAGTGGGTGTGAGTGGCAGGAGAGTGAGTATGTGAAAGTGGGTATGAGTGGGCAGGAGAGTGAGAGTGTGTGAAAGTGAAGTGGGCATGAAAGTGGGTACGAGTGGGCAGGAGAGTGAGAGTGGGTGTGAAAGTGGGTGTGAATGGGCAGGAGAGTGAGAGTGTGTGAAAGTGGAGTGGGCATGTAAGTGGGTATGAATGGGCAGGAGAGTGAGAGTGTGTAAAAGTGGAGTGGGCATGAAAGTGGGTATGAGTGGGCAGGAGAGTGAGAGTGTGAAAGTGGAGTGGGCGTGAAAGTGGGTGTGAGTGGGCAGGAGAGTGAGAGTGTGTGAAAGTGGAGTGGAGTGGGCGTGAAAGTGGGTGTGAGTGGGCAGGAGAGTGAGTATGTGAAAGTGGGTATGAGTGGGCAGGAGAGTGAGAGTGTGTGAAAGTGAAGTGGGCATGAAAGTGGGTACGAGTGGGCAGGAGAGAGAGAGTGTGTGAAAGTGGAGTGTGCATGTAAGTGGGTATGAGTGGGCAGGAGAGTGAGAGTGTGAAAGTGAAGTGGGCATGTAAGTGGGTGTGAGTGGGCAGGAGAGTGAGAGTGTGTAAAAGTGGAGTGGGCATAAAAGTGGGTGTGAGTGGGCAGGAGAGAGAGTGCGTGAAAGTGGAGTGGGCATGAAAGTGGGTGTGAGTAGGCAGGAGAGTGAGAGTGTGTAAAAGTGGAGTGGGTGTGAAAGTGGGTAAAGTGGGGAGTGGAGTGAGTGAGAGTGTGTGAAAGTGGAGTGGGCATGAAAGTGGGTAGTGTGGGCAGGAGAGTGAGAGTGTGAAAGTGGAGTGGGCGTGAAAGTGGGTGTGAGTGGGCAGGAGAGTGAGAGTGTGTGAAAGTGGAGTGGAGTGGGCGTGAAAGTGGGTGTGAGTGGGCAGGAGAGTGAGTATGTGAAAGTGGGTATGAGTGGGCAGGAGAGTGAGAGTGTGTGAAAGTGAAGTGGGCATGAAAGTGGGTACGAGTGGGCAGGAGAGAGAGAGTGTGTGAAAGTGGAGTGGGCATGTAAGTGGGTATGAGTGGGCAGGAGTGAGAGTGTGTGAAAGTGGAGTGGGCATGTAAGTGGGTATGAGTGGGCAGGAGAGTGAGAGTGTGAAAGTGAAGTGGGCATGAAAGTGGGTGTGAGTGGGCAGGAGAGTGAGAGTGTGTGGTGAAGTGGGCATGAAAGTGGGTGTGAGTGGGCAGGAGAGTGAGAGTGTGTGAAAGTGAAGTGGGCATGAAAGTGGGTGTGAGTGGGCAGGAGAGTGAGAGTGTGTGAAAGTGGAGTGGGCATGTAAGTGGGTATGAGTGGGCAGGAGAGTGAGAGTGTGTGAAAGTGGAGTGGGCGTGAAAGTGGGTGTGAGTGGGCAGGAGAGTGAGAGTGCATGAAAGTGGAGTGGGCATGAAAGTGGGTGTGAGTGGGCAGGAGAGTGAGTATGTGAAAGTGGGTATAAGTGGGCAGGAGAGTGAGAGTGTGTGAAAGTGAAGTGGGCATGAAAGTGGGTACGAGTGGCCAGGAGAGTGAGAGTGTGTGAAAGTGGAGTGGGCGTGAAAGTGGGTATGAGTGGGCAGGAGTGAGAGTGTGTGAAAGTGGAGTGGGCATGTAAGTGGGTACGAGTGGGCAGGAGAGAGAGTACGTGAAAGTGGAGTGGGCATGAAAGTGGGTGAGTGGGCAGGAGAGTGAGAGTGTGTGAAAGTGGAGTGGGCGTGAAAGTGGGTACAAGTGGGCAGGAGTGAGAGTGTGTGAAAGTGGAGTGGGCATGTAAGTGGGTATGAATGGGCAGGAGAGAGAGTACGTGAAAGTGGAGTGGGCGGGAAAGTGTGTGTGAGTGAGCAAGAGAGTGAGAGTGTGTGAAAGTGGAGTGGGCATGAAAGTGGGTACGAGTGGGGAGGAGAGAGAGTAAGTGAAAGTGGAGTTGGCATGAAAGTGGGTGTGAGTGGGCAGGAGAGACAGTGCGTGAAAGTGGAGTGGGTATGTAAGTGGGTATGAGTGGGCAGGAGAGTGAGAGTGTGTGAAAGTGAAGTGGGCATGAAAGTGGGTGTGAGTGAGCAGGAGAGAGAGTGCATGAAAGTGGAGTGGGCATGTAAGTGGGTATGAATGGGCAGGAGAGTGAGAGTGCGTGAAAGTGAAGTGGGCGTGAAAGTGGGTACGAGTGGGCAGGAGAGAGAGAGTAAATGAAAGTGGAGTGGGCGTGTAAGTGGGTGTAAGTGGGCAGGAGAGAGAGTACGTGAAAGTGGAGTGGCCGTGTAAGTGGGTGTAAGTGGGCATGAGAACGAGAGTGCAGGTGTGTGTATGTGGTGTGTGTGTGTATGTGGTGTGTGTGTATGTGGTGTGTGTGTGTATGTGGTGTGTGTGTAGTGTCTGTGTGTCTGTAAGTTGGTGTGTTCGTGTTGATGTAAGGATCGGACACTTAAATTTTAAAACTGAATTTCCTTTCAAATGTATTCTAATGTTTATGCATGAAACATCGCTTGCATTTATGCAAGCAGCATGTCTATTTTACAAAATAATTATTTTCAATTATTAATTTATAAAAGTTAGCAATTAAATAATTCTAAAAATCATGAAAAATATATCGGACATTAAACATACGTGAATAACACGCCTCTAGCCATGGAAACACATACCACTACACTGGAGTGTCAGAGTCACACCCTCTAGAAGAGAGCGAGGAACTTAAAAAAGCTTCAGCACTAATGCAGTGAATTAATAGGTGGCATTTCGAATGGATTAACCATAGACCGAAAAGCCAGGTTATTCGCTAAAATAGCAAATGCCATCAGCAATACCTGCAGGAAGGCGCCATCGGCTTCTGATAGCTTGTCGTCATGCTTGATTTCTACTGTCACCGACTTGTCGCAGTCCATGGCAGCCAGCTCCACGTCTGTCGTATTTGACATGTAGTAGTTGCCTAGGAAGTCTACGGCCCGGATACCTGGGTGGAAGTCAACAGGGCGGTCAGTATTAAGACACATGTAGGCACTTATGGAATGTATTGATATCATCATACGTGTATTATTAATTATGTAATTATCCTGTTGGTTTTCTTGTAATGGGTACTATCATCATCATCATCATCATCATCATCATCATCATCATCATGCTGGTGGTCGCAATGCGACAAAGACTGCTTTTATTTCTTAAGCGCCGCTATTTTGTGCGGTTGTGCATTTAATAAAAGCTGCTTGCAAAGTGTTGAAGTGCTGCTGGCTTTTGCAAGTTACTAGCAGCACTCTCTCGGGGAGCAAATAGAGGTCTCACACCGGCAAGAACACGTCAAGACAGGCGCAAACTATTTGTCCCTGCAGTGGCTGGTCGGGAGATGTTGGGAGTTCCATTCATCACCGCTCTTAATGCTGCCACGGAAGCATGGTTTTCTGTTAGGGTTTGCTCCCTTAGCCTTTGGTTCTATCAAGTACCTGTACACCACAAGGCAGTGGTTTATAACTTTGCAAGGCAGGGGTGTCAAACTCCCTAACGTATTTTAGCAGGTAGGTACTGCAATACCCGCATACCCAACTATACTATATATACTTGTAATAGTTCTTATCTATGTTCTATGTCTCTTACATACTATTATATGTATCCGCTAGTTGGGGTCCCGAGAGACGTCAGCGGCCTGGAGGGTGGAGTGGTCTGCTACTAAGCAGGCCCCCATCTGTTTCCCCCTCATCCCTCCAGGTGCTGCCCACCTGCCCTGCTACTCGATCCATTTCTCCACCGATTTTGCTTTAAATAAACCGTCTTTAGAGCCAGCCTGAGTGTTTGACTCGAACCAATCCTATCTTCTCTCCCTTTCTTATGGAATACAAAAATAATATTAGGGTTCGAACAGCTTGAGCTTGGAATTTCTATAACTTTTCCATACCTATTCCCGAAGTCTGAAAACTCAATTCCCCCCCCCCCCGCCCAAAGATAATTTCAAACCAACTCAACTATCACAAATTCCAGCCAGGTCAAAGAAATAACATAAAAATGTATACATGTCACTACCTAGCCTGACACTTGACATTACTAGGACTGGACGAGGAGCAGTCGAATGAGGAAGACCAATTGTCCACGATTGAAATTTCCCCCGCTTAATCAATGAACGTCACCATATTTTCTATTAATCATTTCAAATCACCCACGCAGACCATTTGTAAGAGGTAAAGCGTATTCATGTTCCTTACCAGTACTTGTTCGTACCCTCATGATGGCATCAAAGGCAATTGGCCGTTCAACATTATTCTTAAGGTCCTCAAGGAATCGTTGTGCATCTAAGTCGGCCTGTGAGGTGAGGGGATGGGGGGGGGGGGGGGGGGGGGGGGAGGGGAGAGAACGGGTTAGCAGTTAGCAATGTCAGTCAATTTACACTGAAAGTGTTTCTTAAAGTTGCATAATCCAATGGTTTTGAGCTTGTCATTTTTCCAGAGATAAATATATCGAACTGATTGTTATAATCTACCTTGCTTTAGTTTAAAGTAACTTTCATTTTAAATGGCTAAGTTTTGAGATATGTGAATTGCACACATGTCAAATTAGTTTTGGCAAGCACGCCAAAACTCTGACATCATATGCTTTAGACAGCAACAGGTTCTATTAAATTGTATCCGTATTCCCTTCTATGTGGTGACAAATGCTTAACAAGTGCATCAGTATCTGAGATAGATATGTAGAATCAATTCTAGATAATTATTTTGGTTTTGAAAATTTGATGCTTTATTGGACTATGCAGCTTTTAATACCAAAAACGGTGTTCATACCCCAATTTCCATTGTGATACCCATTACAATGGCCGATGGCTTGTCCGGTTTGCGCAAACTAAGTTGATACACAGGGATGAAAGCGGAAAACGATGATGGTCACAACAGGTTCCATACACATGTGAAGATATGGAATTCAAGGCTATTTCAAGGCTGTTTTTGATAGGAATTCAAGATTTCAGGGAAAAAACAATAATGGCGATTTTGGACTAATTTAGATCGGTGGGGGCAGATTACTGGAATTCAAGGCTTTTCAAGACTAATTACCCAAAATATGTTGCCTTTCAACATATTTTGGGTAATTAGTCTTGAAAAGCCTTGAATTCCAATTCAAGACTTTCCAGGGACCGTCCGGACCCTGCAACAAGGACTATCTTATTGCTCATGATGTCAACTACCATTTTCTCTCCTCGCAATTACTGCTTGCTTTTCCGTTTGTTTGGAACTTATGTCCTAGCAACGTCTAATGTTATATAAGAACGGGATTCGGACTGACCAATTGCTGTCATATATATATCCCTGGCATTTTGTGAACGATAATCGAGGGATTACCAAAAATCGCAGAGGTCTTTCATCCCTGATTATAAAATTGTTGTCGCAAGACCACAAAATCTCTAAACCAGTAGGCCATCCAATCCAGTCTTTTAGCAGGATAATGCGAACGAAGGGCATCCTTCCAGGGTAGGACAGTAACTCTTTTGACTGAATTTTCTACTTGCCCGAGTGGCAAAACTAGTTGCCAAAGCCCAAGTGACGTCAGCCAATTGCAATTGAAATCTGCTACTGCAGATCAGAAAAATAATGACTTGCCCCATTCGGGCAAGTCACTGAGAACTTCACCTGCGCGTCTGAGTAAACTAGGTGCCCCGGGCAACCCTTATTGTCCTACCCTGCATATTGTCGGGGAATCGCAGAAAAAGCCAGATGTCCATTTTCATCCACTCCTCTCAAAGCACTATCCTAGCTTCAGTCCTTATTGAACTATCCTGCCTTCGATAAATTGATTAATCAATCGATCAATCAATCAATCGACAAACCTACCTGGAAGTAGAGGTACTTGAACAGCTGCCCACCGGTTAACCGAGACACCTCGCCAATAGTGGCGACATCTATGTAGGAGTTGTTGAAAAGGAACAGATCCACCGAACAACCAATCGTGACCGCCTCCTGCCCCAGTTTCGTGTAGAAGTTGTTCTGCGGAGTCAGCAGCATCTGAAGCGCAACACTCATCATCACTTTCATTTGTTGATTAAGTGTGGGGGGGGGGGGGGGGGGGGGGGGGATTTCAACTACAAACAACTGGTCTTCCTCATTCTACTGCTCCTTGTCCGATCCCAGAGTCCACACACATGTGAAGATAAGGTTATTTCAAGGTTTTTAAAGGCCGTTTTTTGATAGGTTTGATTGATTGATTGGTGGGTTCTTTACGTCGTGTCGGCAGCATAGGCCATATTCATCATGGTGAGGAATTCAGGCGAATATTGGCGTTTTATTGTGTGTAGGTATTTCAGATCATCTTATGCCGAATGGCTATTTCAGACTGCTTTAGATCATTGGGGACAGTTTATTGGAACTCAAGGTTTTTCAAGACTAATTACCCAAATTAGGTTAAATTCAAGGCTTTTCAAGGCCTTGTAATGGCGCAAATGAAGTTCAAGACTTTTCAAGACTTTCCAGGCCCCCGTACGGACCCTGCTATCCTATTATTGCCGAGCAACAGGGTAGGTTACGACAAGTATAACACTTTTAAGAGCAAGAAGTCTGGATGCGCGCCCATGGTTTTCCACATGGGAAGTGATCGCTTAGTTTAATTTGCCAACACAATAATAGATCTTAATGGGAATGAAAGTCAGCTCTGACCTTAAAATAAACAAAAAACATGAAAATCTGACTTCCATTAAATATGCATGTAATTTAATTCTCAGGCACTGTTAAGCATATGATGGGAAGGGGAAGGAGAGGGGAGGATGGAGGATTGACCATTCCCACCTACGCGTCTACTTTCATGTCTACATGGAAAGAAAAATCACCATCTTTGTTTCCCATTGCAGAAGTACTATATATACTATACACCACTCCATATGGCACTAGTACCATTCGGTGGTGCAGAAACACTGCAGTATTAAAACAACATGCATTAAATAAAATAACGCTATGGAGTTTGGCAGGTATCGCTACCTTTTCCTTGTCGGACCCGAGCAGTTTGCGGTCATCCCTATTTTTTAGCTTGCCGGGTGCTTCTGCGATAGGCAGTGAGGAGTGGAAGATGAACAGCTTGCCAGCACACTCGGCTGCCTTGAGCGCATCCATGCCGGCCTGGATCACCGGACCCAGGATGATTTCAGTCTCGCGGCTGTCGGCGAACATGACTGGGATCTGCTCCATCAAGCTAGCCACGACAATAAATAAAAACACATCTTTTTAAAGTTGCAGACCGAGGATTTTGTACTTCTGTCATTTTCTGAGATATTAGCAGAGAGCGTGTATATAAACAGATGAGAGGGACAACTCTCATACTAGACCGTGTAACACATGCCGACTGTGGCGCTCCAAGTGGTGGTTGTTGAACAGTTTACACATATGGGCAAACTCAAGGCATTGTCAATGGCAGTGAGCAATCTTCAGAGACAGAAAGTTAAATATCTCTAAAACTACAACACCTAGAAACAAACTGATTGGAATACACATAGAAAACATGTTTACCAAAAACATTATATTAAATTGATATGGTTAGGGTTCTGGATTTCTATTAATTTGGAATAAAACTGACGTTTTTCACTACGCGTACGGCAAACTCAATGCATTGTCAATGGCGGCAGAGAGCGTGTATATAGATGAGAGGGACAACTGCCATACTAGCCCGTGTAACAGCTGTCGACTGTGGCGCTCCAAGTGGTGGTTGTTGAACAGTTTATGACACGTACACGTACCGGGAAAACGTCAGTTTTATTCCAAATTAATAGAATTCCAGAACCCTAACCATATCAATTTAATGTAATCTTGTTGGTAAACATGTTTTCTATGTGTATTCCGATCAGTTTGTTTCTAGGTCTTGTGGTTTTAGAGATATTAACATTTTTCTGTATGAAGATTGCTCACAACCATTGACAATGCCTTGAGTTTGCCAGTACGTGCAGTGCAAAACGTTAGTTTTATTCAGAATTAAGAGAAATCGAGAACCCTAACCATATCAATTTAATATAATGTTTTTGGTAAAGATGTTTTCTGTATGTGTACCAAGCGATTTGTTTCTAGGTGGTGTCATTTTAGAAATATGTCACTTTTTCTGTATGAAGATTCCTCGCTGCCATTGACAATGCATTGAGTTTGCCTCAAGGCATTGTCAATGGTCGTGTGCAATCTTCATACAGAGAAAGTGAAATATCTCTAAAACCACACCATCTCGAGACAAATCGCTTAGTACACATATAGAAAACATCTTTACCAAAACATTATATTAAATTTATGATGTTAGGGTTCTGGATTCCTATTAATTTTGAATAAAACTAATGTTTTGCACTGCGCATACCGGCAAACTCAAGGCTTGTTCAACAATAACCGTGAGAGGCGCCACTGTAGCCTGTGTTACCGATTTTCGCGGGAGTTGTCCCTCTCATCTATATACACGCTCTCTGATATTAGGTTGATCGCTATAATCTACCTTACTTTAAACTGAAGTAACTTTTTTTGAATGGCTAACTTTTGAGATGTTTGAAGTACAACCATCCAAAATTAATTTTGGCAAGCATGCCAAAGCTCTGACACCATAGGCTTCTGCAGTAACAGGTTCTAAATTTTAAATTGCCTAGTATTCCCTTCTATGTGGTGACAAATGTTTAATAAGTGCACCAGTATCTATGTTATATGTCTCAAATCGTATCTAGATAATTGTTTTGGTTTTGAAAATTTGACGTTTTCATCGGACTATGCGGCTCTAAAAACAGACTATGTCCCAAAAATCGATTATAAAAGATTTTTTTCTACCCAGTGTGCTAACCATTACACCACCTAGGATCTCTGATGTCACCACACTACCCACGCATACCTGTCTATGTGGTACTTGCCTGAGAGCTCAATGCAGACCACTACAATATCATTTAACTATCGCTTTTACACAGAATGTAAAAAAGCTCACAATCACACAAAATAGAAAATTGTGTCAAATACTTTTCGTGTAAACTTTACATATAGAGGAAAAAAAGTCGCTTGATTTTTACCTGTCGATGACTGTTTCGGACTCTTCAAGCGAAACCAGGAAACCATCAAGGAGGGGGACGAAAACATCCTGAATATCAGATACCACCAGCATCTGAGGCTGGGCCAACGAGCCCTACAATACACAAAGTCAGTCGTGATTATGTAAGGCACCTAGCATTCAAGTTGCACAATCCAAAAGCCCAGAGTTTCTAGCATATCCTTTTACATAGATATATTAGGTTGATATATCCCTGTATACAGGACGGTCAATCACCAAAAATTGGGAAACCACCGATTGGCAGAAAATTCTTATCCCTGTATATAGGACTGTCAATCCCCAAAAGTTGGGAAACCACCGATTGACAGGAAATTCTCATCCCTGTATATAGGATTGTCAACCCCGAAAAGTCAGGAAACACCCGATCGGCGGGAAATTCTTATCTCTGTATATAGGACTGTCAATCCCCAAAAGTTGGGAAACCACCGATTGACAGGAAATTCTCATCCCTGTATATAGGACTGTCAATACCCAAAAGTTGGGAAACCACCGATTGACAGGAAATTCTCATCCCTGTATATACAACTGTCAATCCCAAAAAAGTTGGGAAACCACCGATTGACGGGAAATTCTCATCCCTGATATATATGAATAACAAAACTTCACCATATTGCACCCATGATTTTCCATAACTTTCCAAAACCTCATAATAACAAAAACTTACATTTTCAAGGTTTGCTTCACGGGCTTGGTAAACTTCATTTTCAGTTTCTAAAACTGTCCAGGTTTTCTAGAATTCCACACAAACCCGGGTATAGCCTCTGCCCAGTTTTTTATGCGTAATTAAAATTGCAGACATGAGCAGAGAAGTAAAACAAATTAGCTGATTGTGGGTGTACGCCTCAAAACTCGGCCAAAGACCCCCCTCTCCCACAGAGAAATTTGTTTACAAGTAGGACACAATTGGTGCAATTTGGTAGCGACTTAGGAGGGAGAAATTTCACTCTTCACCTGTGACATAAGGTAAGAGTAGGCATATAGACCAGTACTCTAACAATACAGAAGTGTTTTTCTTGTAATCTTGCATAAATGATAAGTCAATAATATAAATAATACACCTATACCATAGTTAATAGTTTCAGTTATTTAATTTATTGTCCAGGAAGCATCTAATTGGCGGAAAGCACCCAATTGGCGGGAAATGCTCATGCCTGAAATTGCCTAGTGCGATGGTTTTGAGTTTGTGTCATTTTCTGAGATAAAATATACTAGGTTACTCGCTATAATCTACCTTTCTTTACTTTGAAGTAACTTTTATCTTAAATGGCTAACATTTGAGATATTTTAAGTGCAAACATGCTAAATTAATTTTGTCAAGCACGTCAAAACTCGGACACCATAGGTTTCGGGTTCTATTCAATTGATTTAGCATTCCCTTCTATGTAGCAACAAATACTTAACAAGTGCACCAATAAGTTGGGTATGTAGAATCAAATCTAGATAATTGTTTTGGTTTTGACAATTTTATGTTTTCGTCGGACTATGCAGCTTCAAGAAATATCAAGCGGAGCTATACAACAATACTTGATATACATACCTTAACGTTGTAGAAGTGAATCTGTTTGGCATATGTGACAAATCCTACTCTAATGTTTGAATGGTCTGCTCCCGTCTCTCTGT
The DNA here is from genome assembly GCA_030323885.1 of Branchipolynoe longqiensis. Taxonomy (NCBI): domain Eukaryota; kingdom Metazoa; phylum Annelida; class Polychaeta; order Phyllodocida; family Polynoidae; genus Branchipolynoe; species Branchipolynoe longqiensis. The sequence goes on from CM059192.1 coordinate 86,371,828, forward strand.
CGAAACAAGAAGAGCGGTTAGAAAGGCATATGTTGGGTGAAGAGGGATGTTTGTTTAGTTGTTTGTTTGTTTTACATCCTAGCAACATCTAAGGTCATATCAGGACAGGTACCTACTTGTGACAAAAACTTGTTTTATTTAACAACGCCTCTAGAGCACAATGATTTTTTATCATCTGCTATTGGACGTCAAACATGTGGTCATTCTGAGATATATCTTTGGAGGAACCCGCTGCCGCCACATAGGCTACTCTTTCCAATAAGCAGCAATGTGTCTTTTATATGCACTTTCCCACAGACAGGACAGCACATAGCACAGCCTTTGATGAACCAGTTGTGGACCACTGGTTGGAACAGAAAATAGCCCAAACTACAAATGGATCCACTGAGAAGGATCGATCCGGTGACCGACAGCATTACAGGTGGACACTCTACCGCCTGAGCTACGTCCCGCTCTCGACTTATGACAGTGTTCACTCAGTGACTTTACAGTGCTGCTCCACTGGGAGACCAGGCTGCTGGCACAATGGTGTGGTATCGCAGTCACATTATCCTGGTACTGTGCTAACCAGTCTTTGTCCTATCCTATTAATGCCGAGCGCGTTATCGTAAGCTTTCCATATAACTCACCCTGACCACACCGGAAAAACTACAATTTATACAGCGAATTGTTGCATAATCAGATAGCATTGAGTTTCTACAATACTTTTTAGATAAATATATTAAGCTGATCATTTATAAACTACTTTACTTTAATTTGACATAACTTTTAATTAAAGCGTTAACGTTGGAGACATTTGAAGTGAAAACATGCTAAATTACTTTTAGTGTGCACCCCAAAATGTTGGATATCATAGGCTTTGTTTTCCTGGGTTTTTTTCGAGCGTAGCAATAAAACACCAAACTGCAATCAATGCTTAATGAGTGTGCGAGTATCGAAACTGGATATGTATGATCAAACATGGATAAGTGTTTCAGTTTAGAAAATGTTGCGCTTTCCAGGGATGATAGTGGTTTCAGGCAACAAAAAGCGGAAATCAAGCAGAGATTCTTATCCCTACCCCAAATTTCCATCCTAGAGGCTAGCTACCGTACTCCCATCATATATTTTTTTAAATGCCCCCAGGCTGTGAACAAAAAACACTCGGAAATACACTTAAAAACGGAAAACTATCATCCCTGGCTTTCGCTAACTAAGCGTCTTTAACAAGCGGTGAAGGCCATGCTCACTTTGGCAGTCGTTGAAGCACCTCCTTCATCTGGGAACAGAGCAGATGCACCAGTCCGCTCTTAACGCTGTTGTACGACACGTCTAGCATGAAAATGAATGCAGGCGCCAGAGGCGACTTTCCATTCTGTCAGAGAGAAATAGGCACGTTGTACCATAGTTGAACCATCACTGAACATGTACTAATTATAGCTATAACAGTAATTGTCAATTCAACTTGATATAATAATGTGAAGTATAAAGTACTTTTGCAAATATTATTCATGTATGTAAGCCTCCTTCCTGTATTATTATTGTTCTGCTACTCAAATATTGCTCCTGTAACCTCCTTTGATATGCTCCTTTGTACTTTCGGTTACCGGAGGCTGGAATGCATCCTGGATAGCAGGAGGCTTGCTTCAAGGCAACTCCCCTAGTTCCCTTCTGTCCACATATCTGTCCACATATGTTATGAAGTGATTTGTTTGTTGTCTTACATCCTAGCAAACATCAAAGGTCATATCAGGACGGGTACCGACTTGTGACAGTGCACACTCACGGCAACTTTATAGTGCTGCCCCACTGGGACACCAGGCCACCAGCACCATGACCTGATATCCCACTCAGTCACATTATCCTGACACTGAGTCAACCAGTCCTTGCCCGATCCTAATAATGCCGAGCATCTGGCTAGGAAGCGACAAGGATAAATTCTTATGTCATTGGTTTGACTGAACATGGTTTGAACCCACAAACCCATGGGTTCGGATCCCCCAATCTCCCAAAACAGGAGACAGACGCTCAACTCATTCGGCCATCCCGTCTGGTCATATATGTTATAAAGCACGGCAAATAAAAATAATGTTGAATTAGTGCTAATGCAGGCATATAAACAAAAATAATTACAACAATAATTTATCATTCATATACATCCTATCACAAGCATATTATATTGAGAGATTATCCCTATGCGAAGAGAGGAAAATCTCTAAGCGATCTAATGAAAACCATAAAATTTAATTAAATCAATTAAAAAGAGGATAAAAACCCATTAAATAATGGCACAATATCTGAGACCACTGAGTTGTGGAAAGCATTCATTTTCACCTAAATTTGGTATTTTGCATATATATATATATAAAAATATGAAAGAATAAAAAAAAAAATTAAAGCTTTAAATTAGTTTCTACTTATCAAAATGGGTAAAGTTTAAAAGCAGAAATAATTTCATAAACTCTTTATGACCTAAATATAGGGTCGATTATTTGTAATTATAAATAAATTTAAATTTAAAAACCCGTTACATTATAGTTTCTACGTATCAAAGAAGCTAAAGATCTAAAGCTGAAATAATTTCATAAACTCTTTATGACGTAAATATATGGCTTCAGCCCCTTGGAACCATTGAAATGTGCATCAACGAACCTCAGATTCGCCTTAGTCAATACATATTGCAGGGTTGCTAGGGCCTCAAACCCCCACATATAACAATAACTGCTCATTGTCAGGTTATTGTGCCACAGAAGGTTCAGTGAGCAGAGCCGGTGTGTGAGATTCATTAAATGTGAGGAGCAGCAATTTGAGGTGTGAGTGATAAATCAAAGTAAATCGAAGCAAGCATTATGTTTGACACATTGATGACGCAAAAATAATAAATCTCGTTAAATGTCCAGAGTTCAAGGGAAATCAAACCATAGAAAATCTAGCGGGAAATTGAAAAGTGCTACTTAAACTTAAAGGTTATAAGCCAACACACTGTTCGCTCTATGAACACACATAATTCAGGTGACGCCTGTAGCACTTAAAAAGAGTCACTAACATTATCGCACATGTACACTTGAAGAGTACTACTTATAGTTATATGTCATAATACTATTCGCTATACGAATGCGCATAATTCAAGAAATGCCTGTAGAGTCACTAACATTATTGCACATGTATTACTTAGATACTGCAATGAGGTCAAACCCGCCTGTACACTGCATCGCTCCCCCACCGCACACCCCGCTGGCCTCCACAAGGGAAGAGGTAGCTGTTGTTGTTGTTGTTGAAGATTTATACTGAATAGGCTTGTTTTCACTATTAGACAGTTTGTCGATAGAAAGCCAGAGCCTACACTTTTACCGACCTACACTTTTACCGACCCAAGGGATTTTTAACCTCCCACACCCCATAGACATCGTATGAGAGCAACTGGCCTTTGATGACGCTGTAAGTTATACACAGCGGTGGAAATCCAAATTGGCACAGGGAATCGAACCACTGACCTTCAGATTAGGAGTCCGACCTAGAAAAAAGTCAGACACTCTAACCACTCCGCCACAGAGAACACTACAATTCGGGATTGGTCACCTATTTATTGCAAGCCGCAGTTCCACCACTTGTGATCAGGAGATCGACCCTCCCCGCTAGCGTGAGTGGTATTTAAGAGCCCGTGACACATGCCTTGGGATAAGATCACAACCAGTGCTTGACCTCTCGGGGGGAGTGGGGGAATAAAGACTTGAATGGACATGCCGGTGTCGGTGTGTCATCTTTCAGTTCCAAGGTTCGAGTAGGGAGAACCAAGCTTATCACAATACCACAGTATTTTGTCTCCATCCAATGGCTTTTGGTGGGTTGTTGGAGTTTTACATCCTTGCAGCATCTAAGGTCATATCAGGGCGGATACCGACTTGTGACAGTGTGCACTCATGGCAACGTTTTAGTGCTGCGCTACTTGGAAATCAGGCCGCTGGCACAATGACCCAATATCCCACTCAGTCACATTATCTTGACACTGAGCTAACCAGTCCTTGCCCTGTTCTATTAATGCCGAGCGTCAGGCTAGGAAGTGACAAGTATCAATTTGATAAGTCATTGGTTTGACTCGACTGGGAACCGAACTCCCTACCTTCCGCATGCGAGGCCCGCGCTCTACCAATTCGGCCACCGCACCCAGTCAACCATTCAATGGCACTCGTACCATTTGAAACCGTTTAATTTGTGTTCTTGCTTTATTTTGGAATCATGGGCAATATAATTTTATAGCAAATAATGAAATTACTCAGTACATGTGCAATAATCTTTTTTTAAAGACGTGATTTGATATACGTATAGGCATACCTAATATTCCTCCTAAGTGAATATTATTTCTGATTTCAGAATTGCATCTTAAATCATGTTTCCTATCATTTGACACGAATGTGACCATTTCAGATATTCCTGTAAATTTCAACGTAAATATTTAATGTGATAATAACACATTTATTTTGTGAAACAAAACCGACCAAATAAATACCACCAACTTTTCGCCATGAATGGCCTTGGTGTCGACACGGCTTTAAACCATCATCAATCAATCAATCAATTAACGATCATTAATTAATTGTCAGTCTTTGGCTGCGGTTCATTTGAAATCTTCATAAACTATTACGCATGCCTATGCGGATGTAAAATCATGTCTTTCACTAATATGTACGCATTTAAGCATCGCAATATACACACAGGCAACACAAGCAAATTTACCTAACACAGGGTTCATACAAACATTTGAAAATGAATTCAAGGATTTTCAAGGGTTTTGGGAACTTTCATACACACGATTTTCAAGGGTTTTTCCGAATGACTCCCAAAGAACTAACCCATCATGTCACCGACCCGCAGAGAGAATTTCAAATCGAGAACCTTGCAGTCTGGTAAGCCATTTTGATGAAAGAAAATAAATAGTTTGTTGTTTGTTGCAGTTTTACGTGCTGGCAACATCTACGGTCATATCAGGACGGGAAAATAAATAGGACTCATAAGTGATATAGTAACGGTGGTGTTGATGTAACGCATAATATTCAGACAGTACGAGATGCGATGCGAACATGATGCATAGCTAGTGCAAGCGAAACATGCGCACACAAATAAAGGAAATAAATTTACAGAAGCCAGAGACAGTCGTAGCAAGATGAGCGCTTTTGGGAATTGTTTGTTTTTACCTTCATGCGTTGTACTGTAGACTCCTGGGTTGACAACAATACGCATAGTTCATATTCGCATGGTTTCGCAACAATTCATGTGGGTTAATGGGGGACCTCCGACTTTTTAGTTCAAATTCCTGCCGTTCGCGTCTCCACTGAACTAGTGGGCCTATTCGGCACACTGTCACACTGCAAACCCAATGGCTATGAGCAATCTTCATACAGAAGAAGTCAAATATCTCTAAAACCACATGACCTAGACACAAACCACTTGGTATACATATAGAAAACATACAACGAATACATTATATTAAATTTCTAAGGTTAGGGTTCTGTATTTCTATTAATTTTGAATAAAATAAACGTTTTGCACTGGGCGTACCGCCGAACTCAGTGCATTGTCAATGGCCGTGAGCAATCTTCATACAGAAGAAGTCAAATATCTCTAAAACCACAAGACCTAGAGACAAACCGCTTGGTATACATATAGAAAACATACAACGAATACATTATATTAAATTTCTAAGGTTAGGGTTCTGTATTTCTATTAATTTTGAATAAAATAAACGTTTTGCACTGGGCGTACCGCCGAACTCAGTGCATTGTCAATGGCCGTGAGCAATCTTCATACAGAAGAAGTCAAATATCTCTAAAACCACAAGACCTAGAGACAAACCGCTTGGTATACATATAGAAAACATACAACGAATAGATTATATTAAATTTCTAAGGTTAGGGTTCTGTATTTCTATTAATTTTGAATAAAATATACGTATTGCACTGCGCGTACCGGCAAACTCAAAGCATTGTCAATGACCGTGTTGGCCCACTACTACCGATGCGCCACCAAGTGTCGGAAAATGAACTACGCCACATGTCCCCCATTAAATAACTGCATAGTGCATGATAAAGATAATATCACCTTGCGTTCCACACCACAGAGGAAAGACCACACATGGCTGAGAACATGTGAGAATGTATCAGGGCCAGCACACATGTGAAGATACGGAATTCAAGGCTACTTCAAGGCTGTTTTTGATAGAAATTCAAGACTATTTTCATTTCGATTTCAGGGGGCGAAAACAATGGTGAATGGCGATTTCGGACTAATTTAGATCAGTGGGGACAGCTTAATGGAATTTAAGGCCTTTCAAGACTAATTACCCAAAATATGTGAAATTCAAGGCCTTTAAATGGGGAAAGTGGGTTTCCAGGCCCCGTATGGACCCTGATGTATAATCAAAATAATACAACCACACATCCCACCCCGCAGAGAAAAGAACACGCATGATTAAGAACATGTGAGAACGTATAAGAATGTATAATAAAGATAATACAAACCCACATCCCTCCCCACTTAGGAAAATGCATACATGGTTAAAATTGCAAAGTGAGGGAAGAAGAGAGGAGGGGAGGGGAGAGGAGGGGAGGGAGGGGGAGGGGAGGGGAGAGGGTAGGGAGAAGGGGGGGGGGGGGAGGGCAGGGAGAGGGGAGGGGAGGGGGAGGGGAGAAGAGAGGAGGGGAGAAGAGAGGAGAGAGGGGAGGGGGAGAGGAGGGGAGGGGAGGGGAGATAAGGGGAGGGGAGGGATGGAGAGGGAGGGAGGGAGAGAGGAGAGGGAGAGGGGAGGGAGAGGGAGAGAGGGAGAGGGGGAAGGGGGAGGGGAAGGGGAGGGGAGGGGAGGTGAGGGGGGAGGGGAGGGGAGGGGAGGGGAGGGGAGGGAGGGGAGGGGAGGGGAGGGGGAGGGGAGGGAGGGGAGGGGAGGGGAGGGGAGGGGAGGGGAGGGAGGGGAGGGGAGGGGGAGGGGGAGGGGGAGGGTGGGGTGGACGGGAAAAGACCGGGAGACTGGGCCACGCGCTTAATTAAACGATACTAGACACTCAGCTACCAAGAATGACAAGGGATGAGAAGTTTCCCATTTTCGGCGGATTTAGGATTTTTTCCCTCATAGGTCATGTGGATCATTTCCCCCTCAATTCCTTAACCTTGTTAAAGTTCTGTTCTTTGGGGAGCTTCCTTTTGCTTTTTGTCAGCGGCGAGTGTCTTCCCTGCCCAACCCCGACACTGCGATAGCTCACCTTGCAGTAGTCCTTAGTGGCAACAAACTCGTATGTGCCGAGACTCAGTTCGGGCCGCTGGTAATAGTCAATGCGCCGCCCTGTGTGGTCTAGGTGGTTGAAGTAGTCCTGCGGCACTGCAAGGCAAATAGCCAGACGGTAAACAATGTGTTGACTACAAGGCAACCGGCCAGACAGTAAGCAACGTGTCGACTACAATGCAACTAGTCAGACGGTAATCAGCATGTTGACTACAAGGCAACCAGTCAGACGGTAATCAAAATGTTGACTACAAGGCAACCAGCCAGGCAAATAGCCAGACGGTAATCAACATGTTGACTACAAGGAAACCAGCCAGAAGGTAAGCAACATGTCGCTTACAAGGCAATCAGCTAGACAGAAAGCAATGTGTCGACTACAAGGCAAACAGCCAGACTGTAAGTAATGTGCCGACAACAGGGCAACCAGCCAGACGGTAAGCAATGTGTCAACTACAAGGCAACGAGCCAGACAGTAAACAATATGTCAACTAGAAGGGAACCAGCCAGACGGTAAGCAATGTGTCGACTACAAGGCAACGAGCCAGACAGTAAACAATATGTCAACTAGAAGGCAACCAGCCAGACGGTAAGCAATGTGTCGACTACAAGGCAACCAGCCAGACAGTAAACAATATGTCAACTAGAAGGCAACCAGCCAGATGGTAAGCAATGTGTCGACTACTGCTATTTGTTAAGTACTTCCAGTTTTTCAAAAATATGTGACATTTTCCGATCACACGCTAACATAAATGCAGTTTAGAAACCCTGAACAAACTTGGTAATGATTGACAAGACACCCTCACCCTGATTCTTAAGTATAGGCAGCCTTGGGGCGTTTGTGCATTTTGTTTTTGTATAAAAACTGTTCTCAGAATTAATAGGCAATTACATAAAAATTACTTTTCAAATACTTCAATAATGAAAAGATAATGATAATTGACCATTGATGGTATCAGAACAAAGACTAATATTAAAGGCAGGATCCGTACACATTGTTATTGTTCCAGCAGTGGAAGGAGGAAGACCAGTCGTCTATGACTGAAATTTCCCCTGCTTAAACAACTAATGGACCAAAAAAAAGAAGAAAAAAAAAAAGATATTTCAGATCATTTCAAGACCATTTTCATTTGGATTTCGGGAGAGAGAAAAAACTATGGCGAATAGTGATTTCGGACTAATTTAGTGGGGACAGCTAAATGTAATTCAAGGCTTTTCAAGACTAATTACTAAAAAAAAAAGAAAAAAAAAAGGGGTTAAATTCAAGGCATTTCAAGGCCTTGAAATGATGCTCAAGACTTTTCAAGACTTTCTAGGCCCCGTACGGACCCTGTAATAGCAATGCTTTGTTGGTTTGTTTTGTTGGTTTCTTCACCATCGGTTGTGCAGCTGCAGAAGCAGCACTGGAAACGCCTTCCGCCATCGGCGAAGATCATGTTTGGACACATGTAGGCCTTGCAGCGGTTGCACCGAACCGGTCCCATCTCACCCAGGTCCACGACAGGTGGTGGAGGCTGCAACAGTGAATGCACAGACGGGTGTTATTAACTCATTCGCTCAAGGGTATCCCAGCGCATAAGAGTAATTCATACCGCCTTCTAGAACATCCATCAACTTCAGCCGTCAGAGGTCCTCATAACTCTAACCCCATACTAGAGTTCTGACACTTTGGGTTGGTTGGGTGTTTTACGTCCTGGCAACATCTAAGGTCATATGAGGATGGTACTGACTTGTGACTGCGCACTCATGGTGACTTCATAGTGCTGCCACACTAGGAGACCAGTCCACAAGCACCATGACCTGATATCCCACTCAGTCATATTGTCCTGACACTGAGCCAACCAGTCCTTGCCCTATCCTATAATGCTGAGCGTCTGACTAGGAAGCGACAAGTATAAATTTTTAAGTGATTGGTTTGATTCGACAAGGGTTCGAATCCTACAATATACCAAAACCCCCAACACTTTGGGCTGAACATACTTTCATAACATGTCAGTACCAAAGCCCACCACTTTCAAATACTAATCAAGGTTCATGATCCAGTCTTTTTTAAACCTATTTAGTTCTGTGAACATAAGTTGTTTGGCTTGTTTTAAAGACAATGTCTGCCATTTTTAGACCACTTACGCTCACCTTATAAATATCAGTGAAAAGAGTAAATCTTCTATAAAAATCATTTCAGAATTAAAATTTCAAACTATTCCTACCCCCAACACATAGCCACCAAAACTTCTGACCAAAAAGGGGCGGCTAGCCACGCCTTAAAAAAAAGGAACGCTAAAGATAAAAGGACTACAAAATGTTACTTTGCAATACCTACTCTTAGTAACCCCATGATATGACCTTCGATGTGGCCAGGACGTAATACTCCAACAACCAACCAACTTAGTAACCCGAGTTGTTGAAGGTCAGATGGTTGGTTGGTTTTTCAGGTTTTACGTCCTAGCAACATCTATGGTCATATCAGGACGGGTACTGACTTTTGACAGTGCATACTCATGGCAACTGTATAGTGCTGCCCCATGGGGAGACCAGAGCATCAGCAGCATGACCAAATATCCAACTCAGTCACATTATCCAGATACTGAGCCAACCAGTCCTTGCCCTATCCTAGTAATGCTGAGCACCAGGCTAGGTAGCAACACGTATCAATTTTGAAAGTCATCGGTTTGACTCGGCTGGGATTCAAACTCCCGAAATTACACACAGGAAGTCTGCGCTCTGATTCAACCACCGCATCCGGATGAAGGTCAGATTTGGGACTGCCTTTTTTCTTCATTATACGTATGTGTACTTAGATTTATGTAGCATTAATATGTCACTCACTCATTAAGACATAGAGAGTTGAATTATTCAGTCAGACATACAGATTTAACAACACCTTTCCATAACATTCCCAGGGTCAGCTCACATGTGAAGATATTGAAGACTATTTCAAAGCTGTTTTTGATAGGAATTAAAGACTATTTTCATTTGGATTTAGTCTGAAATCGCCATTCAGAATGACGATTTTGGACTAATTTAGATCAGTGGGGACAGTTTAATTAGGTATCCCAAGTGAAAGTTTGTATGTGTTTGGAGTTTGATATAAATGATTCCATCTGTTAGTATATGCAATTCGAAACACAATGATACTTCATTTGTCAAAATCGGTCAAGTATTAAGGCAAATACAGCCTTTTAAAATTTTACTAACCCTACTTGAAATCGGTCACGCTGCAAAGTCTAAAAGATAGCATTTTTGATGGTCTCCAAAATTTAAAGGGATCACCCAGCTTGCTCCACAAGGCAGAGGCTAAGAGTCCCTGGTCTGTACACAGTGTATATACAGTTACAGGTGCATGGGGTGGCTAGTTTTAAAAATATAGACCTTCAAACTTGGTAAAAATAGCATTTTCCTTGAATTCACCATTTGTGAAATTAGGCCCCAGAGCACTTTTTCGAGTGCGCTGGTGGTAAAAATTGCCACCCAAATTGATTCTTTTCTAATTATCCCGGGCCTATGGGGTAGTGCTAGTAACTCTATTTTTGTTCAAGGCCCCAAACCATGGGGAACAATTAAAATAAATAGGCTGAAAACACCCGAGAGCCAGTTTTGGCAGGTGATAAAATTTGGTGAAAAACTGGCTTTTTGGAAAAGTTTGAAAAATCACAGAACAAAAACTGTACAATGGAATTGGATGAAATCTGTCGCGTTCACGCGTGCTATTCATCTTTTATCTCGTTACTTACATACACTCCATCAACTAAACATACATTACAAATCAGTCTAAAGCTCGCTTTCATATCGCTGCAGGAGGAAAGGGGATTGCAAATTTTACCATAATCATGTAAATGTTGAGTTTTGAAAAATCGCAGAAAAAAAAACCTTCAACCAGTATTGCATGATAACTTTCATGTTTTCCTTCTATCTTTTTCAGTTTTGTTGATTCAGTCGCCCCCCTTTTATGTGTTTTACTAACATATTTAGCCAGTTTTTGCTAATTTCTTCGCATCTTTCTTGCCTAAAACTTATTTCCTATATCTCCTCAGTGGCGGTCCGCCAGACCAATGCCTCTGAACATCTACTCTTCCGGCACTTCCAACTCTACCTGACCTATGAAGAATTCTTCATCATAAGCCACAGCAACCCACACACCTTGGTTTGAAAATTTGAAATTTATATCCACTTCAGTGTTGCTCTCTACATCAGAATCACCCACCCATTCCATGTCGTTCGAGCAGACATCATCTAGATTTATTCCCTCACTTTTTTCACTGACACTATCTGATTCACCAGAATCGCTGTCACTGTTTAGCCGTTTTCTTTTATTTGGGCGAGAGGTGGAGCTTGAGTTAGGAGTAAGTTCTACTAGATGAGTGGGCACAGGCAGACGAGACTTCTCAGACAAAAAACACATGAAATCATCTTTCAATTTGTCTATAGTTTTGGAACCAACAACTAATCTTGGATCCTTGTGGCCAAGTAACTTAGTGCAGTAGTCCAATTCAGCATGGAGAATTGCTTTCATGTCTTTCTTCAATCTTACACCAGACAAAACATTGAGAACATCTTTTATTTCTGCTGTCATGAATTTGTTAAACCTCTTCTAGATTTTTTTTACCAGGGAGTTGAAGTGAACCATTTTTTTCACAAGATTCAGCCATTTTCAACAGGTTATCTGCATGCAGTTGGGGTACCTAGTAATAAGTACTACTACCACATAGGTATCCCAAGTGATTTAAAAAAACAGGTTTTAGCTTGATTTAATGGATTTCACGTGTTAGGATATTGAATTTGAAAGAAAATGACATTTCATTTGTTAAAATTGATCCAATATTAAGGAAGATATGGACGTTTTTAGGTTGTTACTCTATCGGTCCTGCTCAAAGCTAAAAAGCTATAAAAAAAATATATAGCTCCCAAATTTAAAACTAGGGAAATGAGCAGTGGAAATGAGGAAGACCAGTTCTCCTGCTTAAACTACTAATGTACCCAAAAACAAATTTTAAAACAAATTTCTTTTTTAAAGTTAAAAAAAACAACCCAAAAACCCCATTTTTAGTCATTAAATCGCCGTGCGCATGAGCGCCATAGGTTCGCATGAGCGCTGATAATTATTTGGGGGGGGACCCTTGGACAGGAAATTATAATATTCTCTTTTACATGTCAATACCACTCTTTCATTGCGTCGAGTATACATTATTATCACTTCACGCCTATAAAATAGCACTTAAAAGTGGTAAATTTTTGTATACTTCATTAACAGCAATCAATATTCTTTGCATTGTGAATTGTTAAACATAGTTTCTCTATGTGTTCCAAACCTCGGAATCTCACCTATCTAGGGGTATTAGTACCTTTTTCCTGGGTACTTTGATCAACAAATGGCGTTGTTGCACAAATTGGATGCCTCACACGTACGCTCCACATTGTACCTAAGCGCCATACATAGACTACCTGCTCCACCTGGGAATTTACATGGTTTGAGAGTGGAAAATGGGAGTTGGTGGTAGTTTTTATTTAGCTATATCAGGCTTATTTATTTGAATAATAAAATGAATCCAAGACCAGGTTAAAGGTAAGAGAAGAAAGGTTGTTTCTGCTGTAATACATTTGTAAAAATCCTTTGTGGTTTGTTTTGCAACGGTGTTGAAGTGGAGCATTTTTTGACAGAATTTGGCATATTCAACAAGTAATCAGCCTGGGTTTGGGGTACCTAGTTTAATGGAATTCAAGGCTTTTCAAGACTAACTACCCAAAATAGGTTTTAATTCAAGCCTTTTCAGGGCCTTGAAATAGGGAAACAAAAAGTTCAAGACTTTTCAAGGCTTTCCACGTCACATACAGACACTGCATTCCATTCATTTCTAATCTAAAGTATCCAGGTAACTTCTTTATTTAAAAGTGGCATGCCCAGATTTTTTAAAGATGCATGAGAAGTATGTTAACAAGTTGCAACTACAAATACCTCTTTCGGATGGAGTCTGGCGAAGGGCGATATGTTGATGGCGAGTGGAATTTGTGTCTGTTTCAACATGTCTCCTGTACAGGGGATGTTGTACATGGTCGACCGGATAAACCGTGGGCTGCTGTTGCCTGAAGCGGAACAAAAACAGCAGAATTTTATTGATCAATTGACTACTTTATGCCATATAAGCAGCAAACAATCAAGTATATGTCAAAGGAGAATAATGAAGTTAAAACGCTCACAATTATAAAAATTGTGGCCTAGGAAAATATAATTCCAGATAAAAGTTATTCTTAGTAAATTGGTAAAAATTGGATTTAATAAATTATACAAGGTATTACCTTGATCTTCGGCGATGAAGTTTGTGGTGACGAGTGGGGGTACGGACCCTCTCTGGCCTGTTGGGAACAGCCCTCCCTTACTCCGCTTGTCGTCTTCTATCACTTGGATCTAAAGACAAACGGAGCAATAAGCAACAACCCGAAACCACGGTACCAACATCACCAGCCGACACCCAAAATTATAGTCGCTTTCGGCTTTCGCGAACAACATACACCTCGTTCTTTTGGAACTAATTTAACCCTGTTACAGTGTCATCCAAAGCGATCAACATTTTCACTGTCGTACAAAGCATATTATTTACGAGAATGGGGTTTTTTAATTTGTTTTTTTAAAGTCATGTACAACATAACATTCATGGTACAATTCTTTCACGTCGCTCCAGCATAAACCACTGCCGTGTTCAGTGATAAAATATTGATGTGTACTACTTTGTGCGGGGAGGGTGGGAAGGGGTCTCGAAAAGTAGTACTCTTTGTATGACCTTGAAAATGTTGACACCTTTGAATGACCCTCACCCCGGGGTCTAACAGGCCAAGAGTTGATTAGCACAGCTAACTACATAATCACGCTGAGTATGCCAACGTGATTTACAGATATGGAACAGGTGGTGGCACTTTCAAATTGAACCGACTCACACCACCAGCGACATCAAGATGCGCACCTGCGACCTGTACTTTATCAAAAAGACAGACTATACTCCATAACATTGCGTGCACTGCAATACCGCATCTGCAACTTCTACTTTTACAATTCCAACTGCTATCTCCACACACTAATTCCACACATTGAAACCAATGTGTGGAATTAGTCTTTATAACTAAAATACCTGATTAATACTCAATTTCCCTGTATTTAAACAATAAGGTTTGTTCTAGATATATAATTATGCATTACTTATTTATTAGTAAATTATCTTTGAAAGCGCTTAGTCATAAAGGTAACCGTGAAAATGGATTATATTTATTTCCTCCCCTCAGAATAAAGATCTTTGTGAAGTCCATGGAACCATCCCTGGCAATTAGTCCTATATGTTTATATAAATAAGGGTCGTTCTCAGAAACTGTGTACCACTTTTGTGACATGGAAAGGAAAAGTGAAAATATTCCAAATAATAGCTTGTTTGTTTGTTGCTGTACGTCCTAGCAACATCTAAGGTCATATCAGGACGGGTACCGACTTGCGACAGTGTGCACTCATGGCGACTTTATAGTGCTGTCCCACTGGGAAACCAGGCCACCAGCACCATGACCTGGTATCCCACTCAGTCACATTATCCTGACACTGAGCACACCAGTCCTTGCCATGTCCTAATAATGCTGAGTGCCGGGCTAGGAAGCAACAAGTATTCATTTTTAAGTCATTGGTTTGATTCGACCCCACGACCCCACGATCTACCAGCACGGGAGACGGACGCTCTAACTCATTCGGCCATCCCATCTGGTTCCAAATAATAGCAGAAAACATTCCAAACAATAGCAGAATCCATGATCATACATAGGTTTTTATTTTCTGCATATGTCAGAGTTGAAAAAAAATATTGACTTTTTGATTTTGATGTTAATTGTATATATACAAATTGAGAAAGCTGTTAAAATTAACCGTGTAACATCCACCCATAACATCATTTTAACAAACATCCATAACATCACTTTAGCACACACAACAAATTCAAACAAGATTATATTGATTGTAGTTAAGCCAAAAGAATTGTTTCTTTCAAGAAAAAAGTGGAAAAAATCGTTGGGTATGATGTCAACATGCAAATTTTCACTTTTGCACAAAATCATATAACCAGCGTTCAAAATAAAAGCACGTCCGCTTGTCTGAGACAAGTGACAATTCAGGCGGACAAGTGAAAATCACACCAGACTTGTCCGGTGGACAAGTGAATTTATTTTTCTTATTTCTATCACTGTATAAGGATATTTTGGATACATTTTGTGGGATAGATTAAATACACATACCATTGCTAACATACTTAATACACAAAGGCAACAATAATTATTTGACTTAATACTCCCCAAAAAGAAGCCAAAAATCATTTACAATGCAACGTGGCAACCAAAAATGTGGTACAGTTTCTGAGAATGACATATACACACACACATATTTATAAAGAAAATGTCCACCTTTATGACTGGAACCAACAGAAAACCAATACAAAAGGCAGTATGGTAGATAACCAAGGGTCTTGCCAGGCAACCAGTAATTATGCTGGGCAACAAGCCATTATTGGGGGGAGGGGCGGGCAACCAGGCATTCTCGTAATGCAGGTAAAACCAGGAAAGCTGCAGTAAAATGAAATTACCATACCCAGGCAAGGAGGCCAGTAGTTAGAAGTACCGCTATGTTAAAATGGGAGTGATTGTGATGGTGGTGATGATAATAATGATGATGAAAAAAGGGGAGTGGTGATGAAAAATGGGGACTTATGGGTGTTAATGATGATGACAATGAGGATGATGGTGAGGAGGATGACATAGGTACCAACATTTGAAAATGGGAAAGCATAATCTTTTCACATGAATTGTGACATTATGGATTATGTTAGCAATGTTACATGTATTTAATCTATCCCATAAAATACATCCAAATACATTTATATGATTTTGTGTGAAAGTGAAAATATGGAAATTTGCACATCGACACCATATATATATATATCTACCCAAAAGGTTTTTTCCAACTTTTCATTTTGTTGTAAAAAAGAATTCATTTGGCTTAACTGTAATCAATCAAATCTTGAATTAGTTGTGTGTTAAAATGATGTTATGGATGTGCGTTAAAATGATGTTATAGATGAATGTTACATGGTTAATTTTAACAGTGTTCCCAATTTCTATAACATCAAAATAAAAAACTAAATTTTTTTGGGTTCAATTCTGACTTACGCAGAAAATGTAAACCTACGTATGAACATGGATTCTGCTATTGTTTGGAATGTTTTCTGCTATTATTTGGAATGTTTTCTGCTATTATTTGGAATGTTTTCACTTTGGGTTTGCATGTCATAAAAGTGGTACAAGGTTTCTTAGAACAACCCATGTATGTATGCAACCAGATTTAATGGACAATGGGGATTTACCGTAATGTTTCATGGTACAGGCCTAATGCAAAGCCAGAAAATTGTAATGATTCCGCAGAAATCGTAACGGTTGCCAGCTCTGTAATCATGATGATGATGATGATGATGATGATGATGAGAAAAATGGGAGTGATGGTGATGGTTGTGATGGTGATGATATTATTACTAAAAACAGAATAGTAGCGTAAGATGGTTGACTCCGATGTTTCCCTTAGTTTTGACCTACCGGTGAAAAGGTCATTGACTGCAAAACAAGCATTTGGCGTTACCGTTGGGTACGTCCACAAAACTTTCCCACGACCAGAAATTCTAATTAATTTACAATTACTTGAAATGGTTGAATATTTGTAGTTTTTTTGTGGGTTTCTTTTTAATTTGCGAAAGCAGACAATTCTAACTACCGAATTTACCATCTACATGATGTATATATCTTTAACAATATTGAGAGTCACCTCCAAACAAAAATAATAAAATGGAAATCTGATCTCCAATAAATTTCATAGTGCTATGTATATGAGGAGTAAATGACCCATATATGCCCAATAAAGAAAATCTTAGACCCGTCAAAAATCTGAAACTTCTCAACCCTGGTCCAAGGGGTTGTGATACAGTTCATAAGGGAAACATTGAACCATCCCCATCCCACCCAAACCTTTACCCCTTTTATAGACAATCATCAAGAATTACACACATAATTCCAACGCGCGCATTGCCAATTTGGAAGAAACAGACACGAATTAAGAGGATCAGCGTATTAGTATGGAGAAGGTGTTTGCCTAAACGGGAACAAATTATATATATGGGTCATGCTCAGAAACTGTGTACCACATATTTGGTTTCCACGCTACATGAATAATGGTTAAGCCATTTTTTATTTTCGGTGATAACAAGTTAGGTAGCTATTGTTAACTGTACATTAAATATGTTAGCAATGCCACATGTATTTAATCTATCCCACAAAATGTATCCCAAATATGCTTATATGATTTTCTGCTAATGTGAAAATTTGGATATCGACACCATGCTTCTCTACCTAAAACTTTTTTCTTGTATGACAATCTTTTTTTGTTCAATTGTAATCAATAAATTCTTGTTAAAATGTGTGGTATGGATTTGTGTTAAAACGATGTCATGGATGGATGTTACATGTTTAATTTTAACAGCTTTCTTAATTTGTATAAGATCAAAATCAAAAAGTGACAAAATAATTCAACTCCAACATATTCACAACGTATAAACCTTCATATGAACATGGATTGTCCTATTATTTGGGATGTTTTCTGCTATTATTTGGAATGTTTTCTGCTATTATTTGGAATGCTTTCACTTGGGTTTCCATGCCACAAAAGTGGTCCACAATTTCTGAGAACGACCCACTTATATAAATATCATATACCTATTTAATATACATTACTTCCGAACTCGCCAATATGCGATTTGACATTTCACAATAGATTAAAAATTTGCGTAGATTACCCATATATGTTAAATATACCAACAGCCAGGATATATATTTTAAATCTACCAAAAGACCATGTGGCAACGACAAATTTTAGATTAAAAATTTGCATCTATAGACAACCTGTATATGCTAAATATACCAATGGCCAGCTGGTAACGACAAATATTTTAGATTTAAAATTTGCGTAGTAAACCCATATATATCTACCAATGGCCAGAAAACCAAGTGATGACAAATATGAGATTTAAAATTTGCGTGGGTAGCCTGTATATATGCTAAATATACCAACAGCCCAAACAAAATGACAAATTTTAGATTTTAAATTTGCGTAGCTAACCTCTATATATATATATATATAGACCAAATACCAATGACCACTGCCTCGATCGAAACTAAGTTAATTCTTTCAAATAGGAACTTTTACCCAATCGAAGAAGATTCAAATCACAAAATTCAACATGGCATTAAAAATTACATTAGCAGAGACTATACACACACAGGAGGACATTAGGATGGCAATGGGAAATCAAATAAAACTTACATTCTGGGTATTCAGCTAATGCTAATGCTAATGCTAAATCTAATGCTAAAACCCCACATTGTTTATATACATACGGGGCTCGGCATCTGATCAGGGTCCAGTTTACGTGGTTGTTGTGGAGCTGCCATCGGCCCACCTGCTGGCGCCATAGGCCTTTGTCCATAAGCGGGACCAGGTGCCATAGGCGGTGGTGCCCCCTGGTAAGGCGCCCCCATCTGCTGACCCATCTGCATGCCCCCTGCGACTGGCGGAGGCGGCATGCCCATCTGCAACCCACCCGCCTGCGGAGGACTGGTGACTGGTGGCTGCTGCTGGCCCATCATCGGAATAGGTCCTGGCGCCATCCCAGGCATCATGGAGGTGGGTGGCACTGCCATTATAGGCGGGTCCGCCATGCCGGAGCTAGCCATTGACATGGGCGGACCTCCCATCGCAGGCGGTCCAGCCATTCGCGGTCCAGCTGCTGACATGGGCGGACCTCCCATCATAGGAGGCCCAGCCATTCGCGAACCGACCATGGCCATTGATGTGGGCGGACCTCCGATCACAGGAGGTCCGCCCATTCCTGGACCGACCATCGATGTGGGTGGACCTCCCATCATAGGAGGTCTGGCCATTCCTGGTCCGGCCATTGATGTGGGCGGACCTCCCATCATAGGAGGTCTGGCCATTCCTGGTCCGGCCATTGACGTAGGTGGACCTCCCATCATAGGAGGAGGTCCGGCCATTGATGTTGGCGGACCTCCCATGGGCGGTCTATCTTGTCCAGCTGTCGGTTGCCCCAACATGGGAGCACCATTCGTTCCTGACGCAGGTCCATTCGTTTGGCTCAAACTTGTCTGTGGTGCCCCAGGACCCGGCTGACCGCCCATTGGAGGTCGCTGTCCCATTGAAGGAGGAGCATTGAATCCCATAGACGAAGGCGGGACAAACGCTCCTGGCTGGCCAGTTCGTGGAGGCACCCCTCCCATCGAGCTGGGAGGTCCTGGCATTGATGTGTGAGGTACGCCCATAGAATTTGGCAGTCCTGCCATGGAGTTTGGAGGTCCTCCCATAGGCATTGGATGGCCAGACATCGGCTTAGAAGGTCTCGCCATCATATTGGGAGGTCCACCCATTGTGCCAGGTCCTGCCATTGTGCTTGGCGGTATCCCCGACCGTGGCCCCTGACCTGATATGTTCATGGTGCCCATGCTGTTGATAAGCTGGGAGGAGCAGGGATAAAAAAAACATCTGGGATTATCAGACAACCATTATAGATTTAGCACATTAGGGGTAAATATGAAAAGAAACAATATAATTAAAAATGCAATAGCCAATGTCCATCGGCACAAAATTTAAGAAATCATGGAGCTAAAGAAATAAAAAGAATTGGTGATTTTGAAATGAGGTGTTAAAAAGGTTATGCCTAGGTTATTAATATATATATAAACAATAGCTACATGTCCAATTGAGTCGAAGAGGCATACAGACTTTATCCGACTAATTTTCGATACCTCATTACTTCACATATATTTTCTCGCCATGACATTTGAGGCCAAGAAATGTATGCACTGAGCGAAGTTAAAAGAAACACACCCAAAAAAACAACGTAAAATCAATATTTAGGCATGAGTCACCACCAACAAAATAAGTGGCAGAAATCTGGCTTCTGCTAAGTTTGTCAGAGCAAAGCATTTGAAGGGGAAATGACACATATAACCAAGATAAAATATCGGTAAACCTCTGAAAATGGGAAATTTCTCATCTCTATTTTGAAAACAAGCATTTTGTCTACACCCAAAATTGGAAAGTAGTAAGATACAGCATTTTGTAATATACAGCAGCAACATTTGTAGACACTGGTCGAGATCAACATCAAGTAAATCACTGATGCTACCTGATGAAACAAAAAAAAAGTAAAACTTGTTTTATTTAACGATGCCTCTAGAGCATTGATTTTTTTTAATTTGTATTGTATCATCGGCGATATTGGGCGTAAAACATGGTCATTCTGACATTGCTTTGGAGGAAATCCACTGCCGCCACATAGGCTACTCTTTCCGACAAGCAGCATTGGGTCTTTTATATGCACTTTCCCAGACAGGACAGCACATACCACAGCCTTTGATGAACCAGTTGTGGACCACTGGTTGGTGATGAAACAATAACTGGAATTATTCAGATAAAAACCAACCTGGCCTTGTTGTAGAGGTGCTCCACTATATTGACTTCCTGGTAACGGAGGTCCAGCCATTCTGGAAAAAAAACCACTAATCTTTATAGTCCACCAAAGACCCTATAATACTAAGACGGCTCACTCAGCCTGAACTGTGTAATCAAAATGATCAAACGCACCACTTGGTGCGCTGGCTGTTCTCTTGCTTAAACGGTTGCTATATTATATGTATAAATGTATATATGAATGTGAAAGATGTGTGATGATGGTGATGATGATGCTGATGATGATACGTATTTGTTCATAGCAATTTCATATTGATGTGTATTCATACTTACCCATCTCATGTATAATATAATTGTATGTGTTTACATGTGAAACACCAACCAGCAGCCAGGCTGATCAAACCCACCACAAGGTGGCACTGCGAAATTTACATTACCATGGTCGAGATAGGTAGTGAGCCGTCTTAGTATTATAGGGTTTTTGAGTACCCCCAGTAAAGTTATATTAGTGTTGTAGTCTGCAATGAGCTCTAAGGCAAGGAGCCACATAGACAGGTAGGCATGGATAGGGTTATGACACATTACTAGGGTCAGGCAACGAGCAGTGGAATGAGCAAGCTTGTTTTATTTAATGATGCCTCTAGAGCACATTGATTTTCACATCATAGGCTATTTGACATCAAACATATGGTTATTTGAACATATTTCCTTGGAAGAAACCCGCTTTCGCCACATAGGCTACTCTTTCTGATAAGCACTGAGGGGTCATTTATATGCACTTTCCCACAGACATCTTTCCAGAACGCGTACGAACCATGCCCTCCCCCCAAAGTGTGAATGCAAATTACTTACGGCATAAATGAGACATAACTCTCTCACCTTTGGTGTGCGAATGGATCTCCAGCGGGTGGTCCTCCTGCCCCAGGACCATTGGGGATAGCGCTTGAGGTTCCTGGTTTTGTGAACCCTGCGCAAACAAATAACAAAACAATTACAGGAGAACATGTATTCATAGCACAATTCTGCATCCAGACCAATATTGTTGTAGTAGACTGCGTTGACCTCTCAGGCAAGGAGCCACATAGACAGGTGGGCGTAGGTTGGGTGATTGCATCAGGGAGCCTAGGTAGTGTAATGGTGAGCATGCCAGCTCTGAAATGGCAACATGTGCTGGTTCAAATCCTACTCTAGGCGCAATACTTCCCATTCAAATCGCCCTCCATAGCACTAAAACTTATTTCGTTTAAGACATAATCTTGTTTGCTTAACTGTAATCAATCAAATCTTGTTTAATTTGTTGTGAATGTTAAAACGATGTTTGGGATGCGTGTTTAATTTCCATGTCATATGAGCAGGATGAAAGTGGTTTCCGGGAAAAAAAGCGGAAATGCTGATGTTGTCCCATAGGCTTAGCATTGTCAGGGAATCCCTGAAAATTCCCGGAAGTCGGATTTCATACATATTGGTATACGCTGATAGTGCTGCGCCGTTTGAAGCATGTATTAGTAGTATATGCTGCTAGTGCTGCGGCGCTTGCACCACATATCAGTATATGCTGCTAGTGCTGTGGCATTAGAAGCACGTATTAGTAGTATACGCTGCTAGTGCTGCGGCGTTTCCCCCACATATTGGTATACGCTGATAATGCTGCGGCGTTAGAAGCATGTATTAGTAGTATACGCTGCTAGTGCTGCGGCGTTTGCCCCACATATCGGTATACGCTGACCCTGCTGCGGCGGCTAAAGGCATTAGTAGTATACGCTGCTAGTGCTGCAGCTTTTGCACCATATATTAGTATACCCTGTACTCGCAGTACGGGGTGAATCTTTTATCTAACGCTAATGGTGCTGCAGCGTGAAATAACGTATCGGTTGGTTGGTTGTTGGAGTTTTACATCCTGGCAACATCTAAGGTCATATCAGGAAGGGTGCAACGTATTAGTATATACTTATAACTATAGGAAAAATCCCGGAAATCCGCGAAATCGCGGAGATCTTTCATCCCTGCATGAGTGATATTAATGTATTGCTCAATTTCAAGATCAGAATCAAAAAGTGAAATAGTTCCCCCCCCCAACTCTGCCATATGGACAACATGTAAACCTCCATGCTAACATGGATTCTGTTATTATTTTGGAAGGTTTTCAGTTTGGTTTTCATGTCAAGACTTTCATGGTCCGTACACATGTAAAAATATGGAATTCGAGGTTATTTCAAGGCTGTTTTTGATAGGCATACTTAAACCATTTAATAGAACCTGTTACTAGCTACTCCAAACAGGCTGACATCAGTGACTCAGCCAGGCTACATGAAACCTGGCAGGAGCTTGCACTGAACCCCCATGTCTCTTTAATCACAGTGATTGCCATGTTAAACAGTTACTAAAAATATCTACCAGTGGCAACAGAAGACAGTTTGAGCCTCATTTTGAGATTAAACATGTTGAGATACATGTGATAGAAGTGAGGGAAAATTCAAAAGGAAAAAGTTAAAGACAAGATTTCACAGTGACAGACACAAAAATTCCAGGTTCATCACCGATCAAATTGAAGAGTAAGGTTTGTTGCTATTCAATCAGCATAAAAAACAGTAAATTCATTTATGACATGTGAATAAAGATGCTGAAGAAGTGAGACCGATTTAGTAACCGGTGAGCTGAAAACAATATTTCAAATGTTTCAAAGTGGATGATGTCACTGATTTCTACTACATAATAATGTTCTGCCTGTGAGCAGTGAATGCTGTGTTTGTCATGTGGAGTGTATTGACGACATTGTGGAGGCATACAACAGAATTTCATGTTATCATGAATGGTAGTTTAATACAATTTTAATGTTCAATTGTCTACATTTTAGAAAGTGAATATAAGTTATAGATACATTTCTACTGATTTTAATGATACCAACTTTATCTCAATCTAAATTAGAAGCTGAGATATGGCATTTTGAAATTTCCATGAAAATGTTACTTTTATTGGTAGGTACTGTTAACTTTATGACAGGGCCAATTTGATATTTTAGCTGTTTTAAAAGTGGTATATTTGTGTGTTGTTTTTTTCCAGAAAGAAAATAAATGTCCGTAGCTTTGGTTTCCAATTATCTGCACATGTCCTATGGCTTTGTGAATTTGCTAATTTGGCCAGTTTCATTTTTGGACACGAAAAGCCCTCAAAATTACAACTTAAAATACATCAAGATAAATTTTATACCACTGAAAATGTGAAATCAGTGTATAAAGTTCGATCTGATTATCACAAAAGTGAAATGGAACCATACGTTTCAAAAATCAGTTTGGAGTACCTACTGTAGAAGCCTATGGTGTCAGAGTTTTGACATGCTTGCCAAAAAGTAACCACTTTAAAAAAAAGCGTTACTTCAAATCAAAGTAAGGCAGATTATAACAATCAATTTCATATATTTACCTCAGAAAAATGACAGAAACTCAAAAGCATTGCACTATGCAACATTAACCGCAAGATTTTACGGTAATTACCTGGAGGTCTGGCTTGTTGGTTGGGACCGTTGTTGAACATCTGAGGGGGGCCGGGCAGGGCCATACCAGGGCCTGGTGCACCGCCGTGCCCCGGGCCAGGGGGCGGAGCAGCCTGCCCATAACCCCCCGGGCCTTGATTCATATACTGAGGATTCATGGCTTGACCTCACAGAAAGGTCATTACAACTGAACACCTGCAATGGAAGAAAAAAGGAATGGGATACTTTATTTGCGTTTGATTGATTGATTGATTGATTGGTGATGACGGTTTAATGTTGTATGGGCAGCAATCGTCACATTGATGGCGAAAAGGTAGTGGCATTCCTGATTTGTTCCGTCGTTTTTCTTCCGCAGAATTTGTTGTTGTTTTATGTCCTAGCAACATCTAAGGTCATATCAGGATGGGTACTGACTTGTGACAGTGGGCACTCATGGCGACTTTATAGTGCTGCCCCACTGGGATACCAGGCTGCCAGCACCATGACCAGATATCCCACTCAGTCACATTTTTTTCTTATTTTTTTCTTCTTGAAGATTTATACTGCCTATTATGGATAAGCCTGAATAGACTTGTTTTCACCATTAGACAGTTTGTCAATAGAAAGCCCGAGCCTACACTTTTATCGACCCAAGGGATTTTTAACCTCCCACACCACATAGACATGGTATGAGAGCAACTGTCCTTTGATGTCACTGTAAGTTATCCACAGCGGTGGAAATCCAAATTGGCAGAGGTGAGGGCACGGGGAATCGAGCCACCGACCTTCAGATTAGGAGTCTGACCTCGAAAAATGTCAGACACTCTAACCACTCCGCCACAAAGAACACGGTCAGATTATCCCGACATTGAGCCAACCAGTCCGTGCCCTATCCTAATAATGCCAAGCACCTGGGCAGGAAGCAACAAGTATCAATTTTTAAGTCATTGGTTTGACTTAACCAGGGTTCGAACCCACCATCTATCAACACAGTAGACGGACGATCTAACTTATTCGACCATCCCGCCTGGTTTCTTCCGCAGAAAGAAAATGTGTTAATCATATTTGTAAGTTTACATTGAAATGTATACAAATGGTCAGATTTGTGTCAAAATGACAACAAAATTGATGTGCGATGTACTTTCGAGGTGCTTAAATTTCTGTCAAATGAGCACGAAATTTAATTCACCCCCAAAAGCATAGCTGAAATTACAAGAATCAAAACAGACAAATTGTTCTTATGAACTTTTATCATTCCACCCCCATTAAATGACATCTTATCATGGCAGAATCCGCAAAGGCATTGGCTGGTTTCCCGTGTGGGAAGCCGTGGGTTCGAATCCCGGCCAATTCAACCAAGTAATGACATACAAACTTGATATTTGTCAGTACCATACCTAGCCCTCAGGATTACTAGGATAGGGCAGGGACCGGTGTGTTCAATACTAGGATACTGTGACTTGGATTATAGTCATGATAGCAGCAGACAGGCAACACTATAAAATCGCAGCAACAAGTTATTACCTTAGATTCCATTAAGAGATAAAAACCCTTATACTTTTGCTAAAAATCGATATATTGTCCAGTTTGCATTTGCGGGGGAGAATTAATTCAATGAAGTGAGGCTAGAATGGGTTGATTTGCACTTTTAATTTTAAATGCTACGGAATCTAGCTTAATCAGCTATTACCAAATTTTCAAGAACAAAATATTGTCTGCAGCATATTTACTTCAGACAAGTCGACGTGTGCAACATCCTTCTTTTTTAAATCCTAATTATACACAAATAACAATACTTAGTTATATGTGGCAGGTTCAATCCATTAAATGTATGACAAGACGGGATGGCCGAATGAGGTAGCGTCTGTCTCCCGCTTTGGTAGATCGTGGGATTCGAACCAACGGGTTGGAACCCTGGTCGAGTCAAAACCAATGACCTAAAAATGGATACTTGTCACTTCCAAGCCAGGCGCTCGGCATCATTCAGGGACGAAAGTAGGTCTCCGGAAAAAAGCACGGAAATCTATGCCTATGGTGAGGTTAGCTGTAAATAATGTTGCTCTAATAATAGCAGATTATCCTACTACATTTCAACCCCTTTAAACTAAGCTCCGTTAAACCAAACGATCGGTTAATCCAAACTTTTTCGGCGGCCTGGCAAAATACTACCATTAATCATATAAAAAAGTTGGTTAAACCAAAGTCGGTTAATCCAAAGTATCGGTTAATCCAAACAAAATTGTCAGCCCCAGGCTACTTCCGGTACAGTTAAACCAAACTTTCATGTCGTTTTAAGGTCACCTGAGACTTTTTTTATATGATTTAAATGATAGTATTTTGCCAGGTCGCCGAAAAAAGTTTGGATTAACCGATGGTTTGATTTAACCGAGGTTGGTTTAATGGGGTTAAACTGTATGTATACATAAATAACAATAATCATAGTGCCCACATACATTGTACATTCATAATGCACCCCGTTTTTGCCAAAGCCAAAGCTTGGTTAAACCAATGATTGGTTAATCCAAACAAATTTCTATGGTCCCTTCAAGTTTGGGTTATACTGTATTTATTATTAGGGGTTATACTGTATTTATTATTATTATTATTAATAAAAAAAGAAGGGTCGTATTACGGTGAAAAAATAGATACTACTAGTTTTCGCCATGAATACGGACGGACCTTGGGTCTTGTATTGTTGCCGACACGACTTTATAACAGTTTCCTTCTTATAATAAGAGCTGGAATGGAAGCAGAAGGGGCGGGGCGGGACTCATTTGCATGGGAATAGGATGGGAGCGGCGGCGCCATCCTGACTGCATCGGTGCAAATTTCACGTTGGACATCTTTGAGTGCTGTGTTGCCGGCATATCGCCCTGATATAACTGATCTTGCCGACATGGCGAATTTCCGCATCTTCTCCCATAGGTAGAGACTTGCAGATATATGTGTGTTCGGGTCTCCACGCCTCGCTCCATAGGAAAAAGTTGGCCGCGCGACGTGAAAACACCCCTTATAAAACATTGTTTTTCTCATGTTTTATGTATCAACAGTTGAATGGTAATTCGAATGCTTAAGATATCAACATTCTGGTAGGTCATTTTCCAGGACAAAAGATGTGACAGTTCAGCTGAGAAAATTCCTCAAAGGTCACCAAACTTTGAGAGCTTGTCCCTGCTAATCGGTAAATGTCACCCATATAAAATTAATATAATATGATTGGCAAACATGTTATCTGTGTGTGTGTGCCAGGCAATTTGTTTGTATGTGGTGCGATTTCAGAGTTATAGCACTTTTTCTGACATGCTCCTCTGCCTTGCACCAATTGGCATTCACGCCTCGGTGCAGCTGAGATGAAATATCAGGTCATAAGTCCTGCCCGTATAAACCAATGTAGTTACTGCGAGGTAAATAGCCCATTTTTGGGGTAGATTATTCACCATAACTTTGCTTCTACTTGACATATTAGGTCCATCCATATGTCAAATTATAGGTCTTAAACAAGTTAAAGTGGTTTATCAGAAACCAACTTGTTTGGATTCTCATTATATTTATCATGCCATGGTTTTCAGTCATACCATACTGGTTTTCTCAGCTGAACTGTATTCTTTTATGTTTGTTAGTCCTTGGGTAGGGAACTTTCAAAAGGTTACCGTCTGCTGCCCTCGTATTGTGAATCACTAAATGCTTGCATCTAGGTATGATTGATCTTGAGACTCTGTTGCACATAAGTCCTAGGAGATACCTTTTGTGCCTTATCTCTAATTTGTACGCCTCAGCTTTAGCGCGTAGTTTTTATGCATGTAGATTTTTACCGTTGTACTATAAACTGAGCGTTGTGCCCTATATTGCATTGTTTGAAGCTTAGCTTGTTGCTGCTTAGTGAGTAGTTCATGTCATATAATATATATCCCGATTCCTTGCCATTTTCAATTTTGTGAATTTAATCAGTGAATAAAAAAAAATCGTGGAAATCCGCGAAATCGCCATGTTCTTTCATCCCTGGTTGATTGATACATTAATTTATTGTGTTGTTATGCCATGTCAGTACCAAAGTACATATTCCTGGCTAAAGCTGCATACAATTTATTATATCACTGTTGGCTTTTTTTTTAAAACAGGTGTC
Organism: Branchipolynoe longqiensis; assembly: GCA_030323885.1. NCBI lineage: Eukaryota > Metazoa > Annelida > Polychaeta > Phyllodocida > Polynoidae > Branchipolynoe > Branchipolynoe longqiensis. The sequence continues at coordinate 86,400,209 of CM059192.1, forward strand.
GAAAGATGGCAAAAATTTATTTCAAAAGACAGTTATAAGAAATTATATAGTCCAGCTATTCATAGAAATTCTAAATTCATTTTGCTAAATTAATCCATCCTTTACATTTCACTTGATATTTACATTAAAGTATTGTTGGCGCATAATCTTAAAATCTAGACAATCAAGAAAAATGTGGCCGAATGTCTGTGGGTATTGACACCAAATACATTGAGGGGGCCAGTGGTTCCCCCTTTAATAGCCGTGATTGATTGATTGATGGTTTCTTAACACCATGTCGGCAGCATAGGCCATATTCACGTCAAGAATTGTTAGTTTTTTAATTCAACCATTACTTTTATATGGGTCACTCTCCTGAAAACTAGCCAGAAGTGTCACATGGAGAGTTAAAATCTAATATTTGAATTTCTTTTTACATTTTTTGGTTGCAAATGAAAGCTGGAAATCTCCCCTTTACATCTATGTAAAATATAAATTGATGAGGTAAAAAATAAAGGTGTAGTCCATGATTAGGCTATGTCTTATGGCAGTATAACATGTGTGTCACATGTGTAACACATGTTTAGGACACCACACAGTCTACTTAATAAAAATCTAATCAGAATTAAATAATATCATACTTAGAAGCATATTAATCATGGCATAATATAGAGAAATATGTAGTGCTTATATTGATCAAAAAAAGTAATTCCCAGCCATGCTTTATTCACTGAATAATTAGTGTACAATATTTGTGTGGCATCCAGACACCACCGGTTACACATGTGACAGAAATTTGTAATGTTATTTCTGAAGACATCAAAATTTTTTTTTTAAATTTAAGCAAGCATACATGTTAATAAATACTTCCTTTGTGATTTGGGAACTGTTTTGCTTGATATATCAATGCAATACAAGATGTTAATAAGGATTCAACCACGTCCCATGTCATGTTACAAATGGCTGACTGTAAAATGGGGTTTTTTGGTACAAAAACACTTCATAACTAAAAGGACCAAAGTTGCACAGAGTTTATTTTATTTCCCTTATTTCTTTCATCAAATCTGAACATGGATATGAAAAATATAAGGAAAAAAATTAGTAGGAACGTTTTTATTGATGTTTTAAAATCCCATCCCATGCTGACCAGTTTTCAGAAGAGTGACCCATATGTAAAAGCATACAATCACTTATGTGTCAATAGACACTTATTGAATTAAACAGCTCACAATTATATCATTTGTGGCCAAGGGAAATACAATTCTTGAATATTTGTGATTTAGCCAAGAGTGGTCAATGTGGCAGCGGGTAAGGACCACTTGGTCTCACACTCACAGGCAATTTGCATTACTCTTTGGCAGTTCTTCTACACAACTTGTTTGGATTCTCATTATATTTATCATGCCATTCAAATTTGATATATTTTGGATATCGAATTGTCAAATGCTTGAGGAACCCTAAAGGGTTATCCAAAGTTTTCAGTCACACAACTTCTTTCCCGATCTCCCCGATCCCAACAAGGTAGTACATGTTGACACTTTATGAAAATAATATAGAGTGGCTCGTACTATATGGTTGAAAGCAGTGAATGACCGTTAAACATATGAGACTGTCTCAAAAGGTGCTAAGCAATATGGGACAAAACCGTGTCCATTGTAACGATCAACATACTAACTCCTTATGCATTTGCTCAGGAGAAACTAATTTGGTTTTTACATGGCATTTCATAATCCCAATAGAATACATATTGATTTGAAGCAAATGTCCTTGTGTTTTCAGGGTAACCGTTTCTGTGCTGTTTTGTGTCAATCATTACAATGGACAAAAAAAACGAAGAGTTAGCACCTTTTGAGACAGGCTCATATACTATAATGATTCAGTCTCTTCTCTGTTACTCGCTATATATCGCAACTGATCCAATCACAATCAACCAGTTATTTACTTGAATTCAAATAAATATAAGTAAATATAGACCCCTTTCAATGTTTATATGCAGCTTGGCTGCAGAACGAAGGCACACTGCCATTGAGTTTGCCGGTATATGCAGTGCAAAATGTTTATTTTATTCTAAATTAATAGAAATGCACAACCCTAACCATATAAATTTAATATAATCTGGTTGTTGAATATGCTTACTATATATATAGAGGGAGTGCACGTGACGTCATTACTTAGCAATCAGCGGGCTGCCATCTTGGATTACGAGCACCCTCCCTAGCCATGTTGTGAATGCATGCAGATGAAGTAAAATAGAGTTTTCTTGTGTTATGGGAGGTTCTGCTCAGTTTACATCCAATTTGTTTACTTACAGCAATTTAGCAACAACTTCTGAGACCAAACTGCTCAAAACAGCGACAAATAAACCAACAAATCAGTAAATGAGCACAGTGTAGGCAGTTGCAAGCCTTCTGTATGTCATCCAATATGGCCACCGAAAGTTGTCTTGTGACATCATTACACCCCCTCTATATGTGTGTTCCAAGCGGTTTGTTTCTAGGTGGTGTGGTTTTAGAGATATTTCACTTTTTCTGTATGAAGATTGCTCACGAACCATTGACAATGCATTGAGTCTGCCGGTATGTGCAATGCAAAAGGTCTATTTTATTCAAAATTAATAGAAATGAGGAACCTAACCATATACATTTATAATATAATCTATTCGTTGAATATGTTTTCTATATGTGTACCAGGCGGTTTGTTTCTAGGTGGTGTGGTGACGTCCTATGAAATAGGTCTATAGGACACCATCACAATTATAATTAATATTGGCCAATGGTGTCATCCATAGCTGAGTCTAACTAAACTTCTGAAGACATTTGTTGCTACCTCGATAAAAGATTCACCCCCTACTTCCTGTACTGCAAGTACGGGGTGAATCTTTTATCTAGTTGCTACCCAGCCTGATCCTTTCCCATGGCATTACAAGGATATGCCAGTGACTGGTTTGGCTATGTTATGATAATGTGACTGAGTAGGATATGATATCATTGTGACAGTATGGGAAAGCTGGGACCGGGCCTGGCATTACCTTAGATGTTGCTAGGCTGAAAAAACCCACAAGGAATCAATCAATAGTACAATATTTATCCTCCAATATAGTCTCGTCTATACTAAATGATATGTTTTTTATTTCAACTCTTGTAACCGTCCATTTGTTTCAAATGTAACTTATTTATCATCAGAATTTAAATTTTCAATTCGGGCATATGTTCTTATTTCGAATAAATTATACATGCACCCATTGCCTTTGATTTGTCTGAACTATATTGAACATGTCAATGTCAACACCCTGATTGATTGATTGATCAGACAAACCCACGAAGGTGTAACAAAATAAACAAAAATCTGGGATGGGGACAACCTAGACTAGAGTCTAGACCCAAACATACTTCACTCTTCAGTGACCAATGCATTTTGCACAGCTTAAAAATAACACTCTGAAAGTAGCAGTTACAAATCCAGGTGTGTAATGCGTCCGTCGTTCCAATTAGACACTGTTTTCCCACACAACAATGTCAAACAATCCATAAGCCAAAGCTAAACAGGACAACACCCTTGCCTTTTATACTCACTACTGTAGTGTAGTTAGATGGTGGGACTTTTCTGTAGTGTCTACGCACGTACAGGAGGGTATCCAAGTCCACAGAGCCGGTGTCAATTGCAGTGCAATTTGTGCATGTGTTTCTCCCTCGTTTTACATAGATTCGTGGCCGGGCCGATCAGGATAAATCTATCGCTCCGTGCGTTGCTACGATTATGGAAAACTTACCAGAGAATGTAGATTTAATTGTAAATTCCAAAGAGTTCTGACAGATTTCCCAGCAGTTCTGCCACGTACTGGATGGTCCGCAGCCAGTGTTGGCGCATGCGCACACTTGCCACGTCGGCGGAAGTGGGCAGAGTTATGTGGCAACATGGCGGCCGCCATGTGGCACGGATGACGCATCTCAATTCGCAGTAAACACCACATGCTTTTTGCGGATAACGGCGATTCCCGATCAGTTGGTTCATAATGGCAACGGTGGCTTTGTTCCGAGTGGTGTTTTCGTGCGTTTTGATTTCACTGTATGTCTGCTTCGCGAACCACGCGGCGCACACGCCGAGTTCTCCGTATGTAAACACGCGCTTTGCCACGACAGCTGATGTAAATAAGACAGCTGACGCTGTTGTTGTTACATCGGAAAGTGCCACGACGCCAAGTGCAGATGCCTATGCCAGTAGTACCAGCTGGAAATTGGTCCCCGATAGAGACATCCCGGTTATTGTATGGTGGACTAAATGGTTAAACCTTCATGACAAGCCAACTGAGATAACTTGTGGTGACAACACTTGTTACAGCACACGAAATAGAACGTGGCTCCAGTCACCGCACACGAGGGCTGTGTTTATGTATGGCAGTGATCTTGATCCAGATGACCTCCCCCTTCCACGTGAACCATATCACGAATGGGCCCTCCTGCATGAAGAATCTCCACAGAACAACTATATGTTAGTTCATCCTCAGTTCATTCGTCTCATTAACCACACTTCTACCTTTCGACGAGAATCAGATTTTCCTCTTAGCACCCAAAACATTCGGTCGTTGTCGTATTTAATCAACAGAAAACCAATAGCATTGTCCATAAAGAATTCTTTGATGAAAAGAAATGATCTTGCGCCGGTTCTATATGTACAGTCTCATTGTGACGTGCCATCGGACAGGGATCGCTATGTGTTGGAGTTGATGAAGTATATTAATGTGGATTCTTATGGAGCATGCATAAACAATAAACAATTACCTAAACACTTGCAAAATCCTGTTGAGTCTATGGAATCGACACCGTTCCTTGATTTCATAGCGCCATATAAATTTCATATAGCTTTTGAAAATGCCATATGTGAAGATTATATGACAGAAAAGCTGTTCCGACCATTGCATGTAGGCTCAATACCGATTTATATGGGTTCCCCAAAGGCAAGTGATTGGATGCCGAATACTCATTCGGTTATAATGGCAAAAGACTATCAATCACCAAAAGAACTTGCTGAATTTATTAAGAAAATTAACGCCAATGACGATTTATATGAACACTATCTTAGCTATAAAACAGAGCCCATTCAGAACACGTTTTTATTAGAGCATATGAATACGCGACCATGGGGAAAAGAAGATACTTTTGTCCAGAATAATGACTTTATATCCGGATTTGAGTGCTATGTCTGTAATTCAATATCAGACAATTATAATAATAGGCTAACTGTGGGACGCACACGCAGTAGAACGTCCAAAATGGCATCAAGAAATCATCTTCACTGTCCCCAACCATATCCATCTGTTGGAGATGTCAATGAACTCCCTCCGAATGACAGGTTAGTAGGCCTATTTAGTGATATTACTTTAGTAGATATACCGTAATTTTAACATTCGGCTCAGAGGATCGGAGAAAATACGCGATTCGTGAAAATAGCTGAGACTATCTTGTCTTAAACTACTAATATGTAGCATACTAGTCAAATTGAGATTAAGTAGGCCTACTCATGACTGTTTCGTTATTATATTTTAATATTCTTCCCTATGTCTATTCATATAAGGATTTAAGCATTTGCAGAATCATGAAAAATGTGTGTAAATTTAAGGGCAAAAATTAAATATTAAAAGATTCATAACTCAGTGACTAATAGACCAATTTTCCATGATTATATATATATTTGTAATCAGATTGAGCAGAGCTTTCCAACTGTACCATTTGCAAATTAACTTCATGAAAAGAGAAATACCTACTTTTTCTTTGTTCTAGCTGGAATAGGATGTCGTGGATTGATGATTATTGGACGGGATTCGACAAAGCCACAGCCATCCGACAGATGGTAGAAGCGCGTGAAAAAGATCCCGCTACATTTCATAACTATTTTATGAATGTCATGTTAAGACCTGGAAGGATATGACTGATTTTTATGTGGGCATTCCAAGTTCTGCTGGCCTCTCAGCAAGTAGGCCTACTGAAGCTGAGTTCTAGCATGCCGGGTCACAGCTACAGCTTGCATGCTGGAAGGTGGGGATGATCACCCTCCCTGATATATCCTTCAGAATAGGCCATATGCTTTAAACTTACTTTGCACCTATAACCATAAACCTCCTGCTAACTAACTAGAGCCGTGTTTACATGGGCGAGTTAAGCCGCGTCATATAAATCGCCTTGTCTAGTTCGGTTTAGATTCGCCGTGTAAACGCGACTCTGAGGTGGATTAGGGCTGATTTGATTCATATTATTCACTTTATGTAAACCGCCTCGCGAGGTAGTTTATATGAAGCGATCTAACTTGAGTCGGCCTATCTTGCGTGTGTAGACGCAAGCGGATTAGATGAGCCGGATTAAGGACGTCACAGTCGAGACCTGAGTTTGTTGACTTTCCGGTAAATTTGCTCTATGGACCTGCTAGAGGTGCACAGATATTTTTTTTATGACTTATTTTAAGGTTTTCACTGCCCAGCAGAAGTTTTGACTGTTCCAAACCAATACGATTCAGTCCATACATATCTAGGTCGAACCCACACTCTCTCGTGGCGACGTCGACTAACCGCTGGTTAGTCTGGACTCGCTCATACGCAGATATCGATTTCCGCCTTAAACCACTCCGTGTGTAAACGCGCCACTACTTCGCTTCATATAAATCGCTTTGTCTAATTCGCTTTACAATTGCCCGTGTAAACACGGGTTAAGTTGGAAGCTGGGTTATGAATATATCGTCATGAATTTAAAAATCGAATCGAAAGCATTCTGGAGCCTCATCTTGTTGGATTTTGGTGTGTGCATTCTCTCCCATTTCATTAACTGTATTTAAATGTAAATAAACAATAGATGGTGGAAACAGGAGCTCCACCTGTTTTTCAGTTTTTTCATGAAGCAGTTTTTGCTCGGATTTAAAGTTAGTTGTCAATCACTCTCAGAGCGAATATAAGTACTCATATTTGTGGCAAATTAAAGATTATATTTAAGATATATATATACAAAATATATTTTGCTTCGTCTTAGATTATGAAAAACAAACTGACCAAATACTCTTCAGACTGTTATACATCTACAATTAGTCCTATGCAGAACTTGTTTGGTATCCTTACATTTGCAATATACAACAATCCTATGCACTTGTAGACCACTAAAGCTATACCTGTACTAAACTTCATATAGCTTTTTTGGTTAATTCTAAATTTGTGTTAATATATTATCCGATATGGATGACGATGCACGAAAATTAGACTATGATTAATGTGCATATATATATCGGAAAGAGTCCAACTAGAATTGGTCTTTGAGGGTCAACATATAATTTTGTAAAGTATGTGATATTTGATAAGTATTCGGTGTGTTAATTGTTATGACTGGACGCGGTGGGACAATCGGTAGAGCGCAGGCTTCCCATGCTGAAAGTCGGGAGTTCGAATCTCAATCGGGTCAAAGCAATTACTTAACAAAATGTATGCTTGTCGCTACCTAGCCCGGTGTAAAGATTTCAAATTCCCCCCTGATTGAAGTTCCCCCACGGGAACTTGAAAACGTTTTCAAATTCATCCCACAGGAATTTGAAAACGTTTTCGATTTCCCTCCCTCGTTTTAACTTTCCCTCCCTCCATTTTAGGGGAATTTTCTTTATTTTTAAAAATTTTGATGACAAATATAATAATACACAGAGAATATCATAATCAAAATTATTACTAGTACAACAAAACATATTTCACCCTAAATGACACAAAAAGTCTCCAAGATGGCTAAGAAAAAAATATTATAGGTCTGAATTTTAAAACGTTTTTTAAACAATTTTAAATTCCCTGAGGGGGGAATTTGAAAATAGGGGGAGGAATCTGAAAACTGTTTTTAATTTCCCTCCCGGAAATCTGAAAACTGTTTTTAATTTCACGGGAGGGAAATTCAAAATGTTTTCAGATTCCCGGGGGGTGAAATTGAAATCGTTACACCGGCACTGGGCATTACTAGGATAGGGCAAAGGACTGGCTACATCAGTATCAGGATAATGTGACTGAGTGTCAGGTATTCCAGTGTGGCAGCACTATAAAGTCGCTATGAGTGTGCACTGTTATAATCCAGATAGCACAGGGCCGACGATGGCTATTGGTCGCACGGTTGCCACACATTTCTCACCGCCGGGTCACCGTCAGGCCGATGGTGGTTGCCGTGGATTTTCCACATATTTGCTGACGGTGGTGTCCGCCGCTCTTTGCCGTTCTTTTTCTCCATATTTGCCACAGTGGTGGCCCGACGGTGGTTGCCGTTCATTTTCCATATATTTGCCATTTTTGTCCCCCATATTTGCCACCGTTGGGCCACTGCCAGGCCGACGGTGGTGGCCCGCCACTGGTTGCTGTGCATTTGCCATCGTCGGGTGGTCGCTGGTGGGCCGACCGTGGTGGCTCGCTGGTGGTTGCTGTCTGTTTTCGACATATTTGCCACCTTCGGGGCCCAACTGGCCCCACATCGGGCCACCACCCATGGCCCGGCGGTGTAAAATATAATCTTATTTTGTCAATTATTTTGTTAATCTTATGGCCCTGTCACATTACGACGCGTATCTCCCAAGCGCGTGGCCAACTCATAAGATCACTTTTTTATGTCAAGATGCGTCAAACCTTTCGGCACCGGGGGCAAAGTTGGACGTATACATAGCGTATGGCCAACGTATGGCTAACTTGCCTCCCGGCGAAAAACGCTTGAAAAACGCTCATGGTACGCTCATACGTTACATATGTCAAGACACAGTGGAGAAATGCAAAATGTACATTAGACGTACATTATCCATATGTTGTCAGTATGTGGACTATGTGTTTCACTACCTTTAACGTAGGTCAATGTAGTGAACAACATTTGTCTAACTTACATCTAACATACATTGACATACACATAACAAACGTGTAATGCATTACAACGTATCCCGACGTAGTGGCCAAACATGACATATGTCGGCGTATATTTGAGCGATGCATAGCAGTCACCACTTCTTAGCTTAGCTTTTTAGCCAATATTAGTGTCTTATCATCTTAATATCGAATATGAGATGCATGCACCTCTATGATATTAAACTGGTTTCTTTTAATTGGGGTTTACTCCTCAGTGTCATCTGTGGTAACTTCTTTGTGAGACTGGGAACATATATCTTCTCCGTGTGGTATCCAGAGATTCCTGTTTGGAAAAACCATGTGAGGCCCACAATGTAACCCATATGGACCATATATGGGTCCTATATTTTTTGCTGGCTGGCTGGCCAGCTTACCACCGTTGGCCCAACGGTGGCCCAACGGTGGCATATGCTTCTATGGGTGGCTTGCCAATGGTGGGCCAATGGTGGGTCAGTGGACAAAACAATGTTGGCCCAACATAGTTTTGCCACCTTTGTCCCACCGGTGCTGCCACCGTCGGACTAATGTCGGCCCGACGGCTGTGCTATCTGGGAAGTCGGTACCAGTCCTGATATGACCTTAGATGTTACCAGTATGTAAAACTTCAACAAGCAATTAATTATTATTGACCCACTAGATGAGGAAAGAAGTCGGGGTATATGCATCCCCAAATTATTGTATCAAAAGAGGAAAACGGTTTTAAATAAACTGCGCATTTGAGAGAATTCCTTAGAGTTCAGTTTATATTATATATGTGGCTAGACTATTATGATATAACAGTGGGGCTATCGTTGCATTTAGTGGGTGCTGAGTACCTGTTTGCAATAAACTGTGATAGGTAATTCCTGACTTGAGAGCAGGGCCATAGCTAGCAGGGGGGACGAAGTCCCCCCCCCCCCTCACTGTGATATATGCGTAATAGACGTCCAGACACGTGGGTAATATATGCTAATGAGATGCATGATGTTCTAGGCAGTGAGTGAGACAAAGGAGTATGTAAATGAGATGATGTCATGGAAAGTTTAGCCGGCGGTTCAGCGAGCCCTGGATGTGAATAAACCATTCTGTATCCAGAAGTCAAAGTGTTCATACGTTGTACTTTCACACTCACCCTATGATAAAGAAAAACATACACAAAAAAACGATTATGTGACTCGCCTGAAATGGCTGAAAATGGCATTTCAGGGGGATTAAAATGACATGTTAGAACATCTGAATTTCAATTTTTTTTCTTGGGGAGGCAACCCCCCCCCCCCGACCTTCCTATAGTGTATCACGCCTTCGTCACTCTTCCGTTCCAAGAAAGAATCTGCAACCCTAAACAAAAGTTCCTAACACATATAGAAGACATATTCAACAAATAGATTATATTCAATTTATATGGTTAGGATTCTGCATTTCTATTAATTTTTAATAAAATAGATGTTTTGCACTGCATGTACCGGCAAACTAAATGCATTGTCAATGGCCATGAGCAATCTTCATGCAGAAAAAGTTAAATATCTCTAAAACCACACCATTTAGAAACAAACCGATTGGAACACATATAGAAAACATATTCAACGAATAGATTATATTAAATTTATAAGGTTAGGGTTCTGTATTTCTATTAATTTTTAATAAAATAGACGTTTTGCACTGCGTGTACCGGCAAACTCAATGCATTGTCAATGGCCGTGAGCAATCTTCATACAGAAAAAGTTAAACATCTCTAAAACCACACCACCTAGAAACAAACCGATTGGAACACATAGAAAACATATTCAATGAATAGATCATATTAAGTTCATACGGTTACGGTTCTGCATTTCTATTAATTTTGAATAAAATAGACGTTTTGCACTGCGCATACTGGCAAACTCAATGCATTGTCAATGACCATGAGCAATCTTCATACAGAAAAATTGAAATATCTCTAAAACCACACTTCCTAGACACAAACCGATTGTTACACATATAGAAAACATATGGTTTGGGTTCTGTATTTCTATTAATTTAGAATAAAATAGACATTTTGCACTGTGCGAACCGGCAAACTCAATGGCAGTGTGCACTCGTTCTGCAGCCAAGGTGCGCGCGCACACATAATGTTTATAAGCATCGTAAGGGGTCTATAGGGATAGTGAGTAAACCGACTTGCTTGTAAGCAATGTGTGTATACATGTACGCTGATCCAAAATCCTTGATCTGGAGCAGCCTTGATGGTATGGCCCTAGCCCAATGACTACACCTCACACACACTGCCTACTCCCCTCCCACCGCTGAAAATAAATCAGCCCACAAGAAAAATACGTGTAGGGCTAGATAAAGGATTCACCCTGTACTCGCAGTAGGCCTACTACAAGTACAGGGTGAATCTTTTATCTCGTGCAGGGCCTACCCTCCCACCTACAAACAGACACCACAAGTAGTCACAGAACACACGTTTTAAAGTGATTTTTGCATTGGAGGAATACAACAAAATCCATAGAAAAACTTGTATATGATGGTGTGCGTGTTAAGTGATTTAGATGTCTTAGTCTTACACATAAAAAATACCCCAAAATGTTGAATTGAGAGCTTAGTATCTCAAAACTGCAACGTATACAGAATGCGGCTGCCGGGTTGTTGATGGGTACAAAGAAATTTGATCACATCACTCCTGTCCTGAAATCATTACACTGGCTCCCTGTGGAGAAGAGAATTGATTTCAAGGTGCTGCTTCTTCTATATCGTGCCTTGCATGATCAGGCTCCAGAATATATGAGAGATATGCTCCAGGAGATAACAAATGTTCGAACGCCGCGCTCCACAGTCTCCAGCCAGTTAGCAGTTCCTCAGACCAGACTCAAAGGCTTTGGGAATCATGCTTTTAGTATTGCCCTGAGACTATGGAATGCTCTGCCAGGATATATCACAGTGACACAGATTGTAAATCTGTTGGTGCTTTTAAAAAAGGTGTTAAGACACATTTGTTTAAATCTGCTTTTAACTAGGTGAAATTTATTTTCCTGTATATTTGTTTGCTACGTAAAGCACCTGAGAACGGCTTGCTGGATCGGGCACTATAGATACATGTTTTATTATTATTATTATTATTATTATTACTGTGGCCTCCATTTTGCATGGGTGCATTCTCCTCTAATATCTCAAAAACTGCACCAATGTAAATAAACACTGCACCCACAGTTAATTCATATAAAAGCAATTTTTGTTTAGGTTTAGGCAGGATTGTCCTGTTCCCTCCTATTTTGGCTAGGGGTGATCATTTATCTAGGCAAGAACTGCTTGGCGAAACTTATACGTGTATTAAACAGGGACCCGCTGGTTACCTTATAGTTGTACGCCCCCTGGGCCTAAATGTATGAGCCACCGGTTATCTTCGCCGGAGTTAAGGCCGGCCGACGGGGTAGCTATGGTCGGTGTTGGTATATGTGTCACGTGAAATGTATGCGTGCCAAGCGCGCACTTGTTAGCTACCCTGTGCGTTATTTATAGATTTGGGGAGCCCCCGTGGGAATGTACGCGGCGAGCGTCGTAGGAGTCGGGAGGAACCACCCCCTTCCTCCCCCCCCACCCCTCAGTGTGTGACTCTGTGTTTCTGTGTGTGTGTGTTTCTGTCTGTGTGTTTCTGTCTGTGTGTGTGTTTCTGTGTGTCTGTGTGTGTGTCACTCTGTGTGTCTGTCTATGTGTGTGTCTCTGTGTTTCAGTGTGTCTGTGTGTGTGTCTCTGTGGGTGTGTCTCTGTTTGTGTGTGTGTGTCTATGTGTGTCTGTGTGTGTGGAGCTGTGTGTGGAGCTGTGTGTCTGTGTGTGTGTGTCTCTGTTTGTGTGTCTGTGTGTGTGTTTCTGTGTCTGTGTGTGGGTGTCTCTGAGACAGACACACACACAGCAACAGAGACACAGAGACACACACACAGAGACACACACACAGAGACACACATACAGATACAGAGACAGAGAGACACACAGAGACACACACATAGACACACAGACACAGAGACACACACACAGACACAGAGACAGAGACACACACAGACACACACACAGACACACACACACAGACACAGAGATACACACACATAGACACACACAGACACATACAGAGACACACACACAGACACACACACAGAAACACATACAGAGCCACACACACATACAAAGAGACAAACACAGACACACACAGAGACACACACAGACACACACGCAGAGATACAGAGACACACACAGACACAGAGAGACAGAGACACACACACAGAGACACACACACACATACACAGAGATACACACACATAGACACACACAGACATAGAGACACACACACAGACACACACACAGAAACACATACAGAGACACACACACAGACACACACATACAAAGAGACACACACAGAGACAAAGAGACACACAGACAGACACAGAGACACACACACACAGACACACATGCAGAGATACAGAGACACACACATAGACAGAGAGACACAGACACAGAGACACACACACAGACACACACACAGAGACACACACACAGAGACACAGAGATACACACACATAGACACACACAGACACACATACACATACAGAGACACACACACAGACACACACACAGAAACACATACAGAGACACACACACATACAAAGAGACACACACAGCGACAAAGAGAGACACAGAGACACACACGCAGAGATACAGAGACACACACATAGACAGAGAGACACACACACAGACACACACAGAGACACACACACAGAGACACACAGAGACACACACACAGACACAGAGACACATACAGAGACACAGACACACACACAGACACACACACAGACACAGAGACACACATCCATCTTCAGTCCACGCGTAACACCGACGATAAACCACCTAAAAGTTGGGTTTAGCGCAGGCCACGTTAACCCTCGAGGGGTTTGCCTAACCCGTGCACACACATTGTGAGTTTCGGCCGCTAACCGGGGAATTCCCGACTACGCTCGGGTTATGACCGCTAACCCCCGCTAACCCGCCCTCATACATTTGGGCCCTGGTGATAAATATTAGTCCTCCCACCCAGGGGCTAAATGTATGAGCAACGCTTATCTGCGCCGGTGTCAAGGGCGGCCGACGGGGTAGCTATCGTCGGTGTTGGTATATGGGTCATGTGAAATGTATGCGTGCCAAGCATGCACTTGTTAGCTACCCTGTGCGTTATTTATAGATTTGGGGCGTCCCCCTGGGAATGTACCCGGCCATCGTAGTAGGAGTCGGGAGGGACCACCCCCTTCCTCCCCCCCCCACCCCTCAGTGTGTGACTCTGTTTCTGTGTGTGTGTGTGTGTCTGTGTCTGTGTGTGTTTCTGTGAGTGCGTGTCTCTGTGTGTGTCACTCTGTCTCTGTGTTTCAGTGTGTGTCTGTGTGTGTGTCTCTGTGTTTCAGTGTGTCTGTGTGTGTGTCTCTGTTTGTGTGTCTCTGTTTGTGTGTCTGTGGGTGTGTGTCTGTCTGTGTGTCTCTGTGTGTGTGTTTCTGTGTCTCTGTGTGTGTGTCTCTGACACAGACACACACACAGCAACAGAGACACAAAGACACAGAGACACACACGCACAGACACACACAGAGACACACATACAGATACAGAGACACATGCAGAGACACAGAGACACACACAGAGACACACAGACAGAAACACACACACAGACACACACACAGAGACACACACAGAGACACACACAGAGATATACACACACAGACACAGAGACACATACAGAGATACACACACAGAAACACATACAGAGACACACACACAGACACACGCACAGACAAAGAGACACACACAGGCACACAGAGACAAAGAGACACACAGACAGACACAGAGATACACACACATACACAGAGACACATACAGAGACACACACACAGAAACACATAGAGACACACACAGAGACACACACAGACAAAGAGACACATACACACACAGAGACAAAGAGACACACACAGAGACACACACAGACACATACAGAGACACACACACATAGAGACACACACAGAGACACACACAGAGACAAAGAGACACACACAGAGATAAAGAGACACACACAGAGACACACACACAGACATACATACAGAGACACACACAGACAAAGAGACACACACAGAGACAAAGAGACACACACAGAGACACACACACATAGACAGAGAGACAGACACACACACACACACAGAGACACACACAGACAAAGAGACACACACAGACACACACACAGACACACACAAACAGACACAGAGATACACACACACACAGACAAAGAGACACACACATACACACACAGAGACAAAGAGAAACACACAAAGACACACACACACAGACACAGAGACACACACACAGACACACACGCAGAGACACACATAGACAGAGAGACACACACACAGACACAGAGACACACACACAGACACACACACACAGACACACACACAGACACATACAGAGACACACACACAGAAACACATACAGAGACACAGAGACACACACACACAGACAAAGAGACACACACTGACACACACACAGACAAAGAGACACACACACAGACACAGAGACACACATCCATCTTCAGTCCACGCGTAACACCGACGATAAACCACCTAAAGGTTGGGGTTAGCGCAGGCCGCGTTAACCCTCGAGGGGTTTGCCTAACCCGTGCACACACATTGTGAGTTTCGGCCGCTAACCGGGGAATTCCCGACTACTCTCGGGTTATGACCGCTAACCCCTGCTAACCCGCCCTCATACATTTGGCCCCTGGTGTCGATTTGTGGAATCAAAGCGCTTACATGACGAACTCTCCTCTAGGAAGGCCGTGATAGATTCTACTTCCGGCCATTTAACTAGACTATTTGGCGGGCGCATGTTTGTTGATATTCTTTCAACCTAAGGGTGAATCTTTGGATATGGGAAGGTAAGCCAACAATCAGTTGGTGTCCTTCCCTATGTGTTTGTATTTAGAGATGTCGGTGCCAATTAACTACTCCAGCAGCCCTGTTTCGTTAACGGTGTCTAGTCTCGTCTCTAGACAAGTTACTTAGTACTACTTACTACTAGAACTAGTACTAGTAGTAGTAGTAGTACTACTACTACTACTAGTACTAGTCTAACTTAGTAACTAGATACAAGATTCACCCAGTACTTGTACTGTAAGTACGGGGTGAATACCCTATATAGGGTATTCACGTGACGACACGAACCGGATGCGCGGCCATTGTGGCGATATCAACCAGTAAACATCCCATAGAGTTTGGCTGTACGCGCAGTGGAAAACGTGTATTTCATTCAAAATTAATAGAATTCCGGAACCCTAACCTTATAAATTTTATATAATCTATTCGTTGAATATGTTTTCTATATGTGTACCAAGCAGTTTGTTTCTAAGTGGTGTAGTTTTAGAGATATTTCACTTTTTCTGTATGAAGATTGCTCACGGCCATTGACAATGCACTGGCACTGACACTCAGAATATCCCAACTTTCACTATTATCTCTTGTTTTTAATACTTTCAGCGTAAATTGCTCTTAGGTTACATTAAATACTTCAGATCTTCCTCTTCAATCGCGCATTAAGATATTTTTAATCGATCCAATGAAAGCTTTTAAATTTATTTTACAAAAATAAATGCTCCACATAGACATAGCATTGCCGTATTTTACCCTTCGCGGGCAGTTTGCCGGTGTCATGGTATACAACCCCTGCCTGATCGCAGCCCCTGTCGTGAAGACAGTTGACTAAGCATTTATTTTTGTAAAATAAATTTAAAAACTTTCAGTGGATCGATTAAAAATATCTTAATGCGCGATTGAAGAGGAAGATCTGAAGTATTTAATGTAACCTAAGAGCAATTTATGCTGAAAGTATTAAAAACAGAGATAATAGACTAAATAGTGAAAGTTGGGATATTCTGAGTGTCAGTGCAATCTTCATACAGAAAAAGTGAAATATCTATGAAACTATACACCACCTAGAAACAAACCCCCTGGAACATATATAGAAAACATATCCAACGAACAGATTATATTAAATTTATATGGTTAGGGTTGTGCATTTCTATTAATCTTTAATAGACACTGGCAGTGTGTAGTCGTTCTGCAGCCGAGCTGGGCTTGTTTACAACCTCTGCGCATGCGCAGAAGCCACGACAGGGGCTGCGATCAGGCAGGGGTTGTATACCATGACACCGGCCATCACGTCTGGTTACATATTATGTCCATGTCATACTCCAGAAAAATAACAAATAAATACCGCCCACCGACCTTGATTTGTGTGATCAAAAGGACGATCACAAATTGTCCATGATTGAAAATTCCCATGCTTAATCAACTAATGTACAAAAAGACAAATATATTTGTATTGGCAAAATACATACTTATATATAGAATAAGCAAAGATGTACCTTTAATTATGTAGATTTACCAACAGATAAAGGCTTAATAATTCAGGTCTCAATTTATTGAGCAAGTCAACAAAATAGACCGTCATCATATCTAAATAGTTTGACATGGGCAGATTAGGTTGGTTGGTTGTTGGAGTTTTACATCCGGGCAACATCTAAGGTCATCAGGACGAATACCGACTTGTGACAGTGTGCACTCATGGTGACTTTATAGTGCTGCCTGACTGGTAGACCAGGCCACCAGCACCATGACCTGATATCCCACACAGTCACATTATCCTGACACTGAGCCAACCAGTCCTTGCCGTATCTGAATAATGCAGAGTGCCTGGCAAGGAAGCGACAAGTGGGCCTATCAATTTTTAAGTCATTGCATGTTACTCGACCAGGGTTCAAAGCTCTGTATTCGAATCCCACGATCTACCAAAACGGGAGAGGGACGCTCAACTCATTCGGCCATCCCATCTGGTTGGCAGACTAGGAGTTCACATGGTGGACTATTCGGATTTGTTAACCAACTGGTGGCTGGGTGTTTGATTGTGTTTCGTGGTGTTTTGTTTTAGCGCAGTACCTAACAAAGTACTCACACTTGCGTTTGTGCGAGAGAAAGCTCAAATTCTTTTGGGTCTTAAGAAACGAGGATTTGGTGAGGGACGCTGGAATGGATTTGGTGGCAAAGTGAAACCAGGTGAAGGAATCGAAGCAGCAACTAAGCGGTAAGATATAAGCCGGAGTAAGAATATTCTGTTTTTGTGTGTCTTTTTCTCCCCTTAGCCACAAAGGTAATTCCTCTATGCTTTGCACTGTCAACTTTACAGTTAAAATCACCCCCCCCCCTCCTTTTTTTGTTTGTTATTTGAGGATGACTCATCCCTGTGGTAAGCTCAGTCTACTATTGGCGGGGAGTTCCTTTGTACATTAAAAGAAAACATCATTTAATATAGATTTGTGGTATTTCTTAAGGTGATTGATCAGAAATAACAGCAGCGAACGCCCAGTCACTCCCAGCTATATGGATCGATGTACATGTTTTTTTGTTTTTTTTTGTAATACACTGTACAAAGTGTTGTTTTTATCACCATGCTACTAGTTTTCCAGCCATAAATGAGTTATTTACATATGAAAAAATGCTTAGTACAAAAACTACCTGAATTGTGGTCATAATCATGATAATGGTTTCTAATCCATATAATGGGTTAGCCTTATATGTTTGTCATGAACCATTACCTAAATCCAGAAAGTGATGTTACTTATTTATTCTTTCTTCAAGTGGTTTTATGCCTCTATTACTAGTATTAATAGTATTAGGCTCTAAATAACAGCTGTTTACGAACCCGTCTTAATCATAACAGGCATGAGCATTTCCCGCCAATTCGCTGATTTCCGCCAATTAAGCAGAAAAAATGAACTAACATTGTTTTTTAAATGAACTTCAGATTAGTTTTATTATTGTATTCGTTGACATTTTATGCTTTATTATAGCAGTTATGCAAGTATTAAAAACTGATGGAGGGAGTATAAGACTATATATTGAGGAAGAATAAGACTATATATTGAGGGAGCATAAGACTATATATTGAGGGAGCATTAGACTATATATTGTTGTTGAAATGAAATTTAATTTCTTTTTATCATATTCCTTTACATTTATTATACCAATTAAACAAGTATTACCATATTACAAGGACTGCCAGCTGAAGGAGTATAAGACAATAAATTAAATAACAAACTATTAACTATGGTATAGGTGTATTATTTATATTATTGACTTATCATCTATGCAAGATTACAAGAAAAACACTTCTGTATTCTTATAGTACTGGGCCCGTATGCAGGAGTCAGTGTTAGCGTGGCAAAACGGTGTTTGGCGGGAATTCCCGTTTTAACGGCGAAAAATGGTATGCACGAGTCGGTGATAGGCCTAACACCAACAGCTTAACCGCTGATACCCTACCCCTGATAGATAGGAGGTTTAGCGAGTTCATTATGCCCAAATCTATTCAATGCTGTCATATTTAACAGAATTACATACGCAATAAATGAAATTTGATCAATTTAACCCTAAATTCGAAGCGTTATTAAGGCACTATCCTAGTAAGTTGGCGGCGATATTAATAGTTATATTTTCGAATCGACGAACGTAAAGTAAACAAATCGCCGCCGCCGCATCGACGTCGTTCCATACTGGCGGCGGCGGAGGTTTGTTTACTGTACCTACGTCGATTCGAAAATATAACTAGTAATATCGCCGCCAATGCGGCGGTAGCCTTAATAACGCTTCGACTTAAGGGTTAAATTGATCAAATTTCACTTATTGCGTATGTAATTCTGTTAAATATGATCGCATTCAATAGATTTGAGCCTAATATATGGCTACAAACGCAGAGGGATTTCCCAAATCTATAAATAACTTCACGTTTAGCTATAATGAAAGTGTTACGCGCTCCTGCATACGACTTGACACAGGTCCCGACTTCGATGATAGCTAAACGGTAACACTGACTCCTGCATATGGCCCCTGGTCTATATGTCACAGGTGAAGAGTGAAATTTCTCCCTCCTAAGTGGCTACCAAATTGCACCAATTGTGTCTTACTTGTAAACAAATTTCTCTGTGGGAGGGGGGTGGGTCCCCCCCCCCTCCATCTCGGCCGTTGGCTGAGTTTTGAGGCATATGCCCACAATCAGCTAATTTGTTTGACTTCTGCTCATGTCTGTCACAAATGTTGCTACACACGAAGCAGGGTGAAAGTAATAGTCTGCATTGACCACCTCATTGCTTCTTGTGGTTATAACAAAATGAATTTTCGCCATTTGGTGTGAAAAGGGGAATTTGATATTTAGAATAAAATGGTTACAACGTACAGGACCACCAATTAAAAATGGAATTGATTTAGAAGAAAGCGGTTACAACGTGAGGGGTACCACCAATTGGGACCAGCATCGAAGAAGAACCCACTATTTACACATTTCTTTGTTGTTTATACCAGTGAGCTGGAGGAGGAGTGTGGTCTTGTGGCGACGGACTTGGAGAAGGTGGGAATCCTCATGTTCGAGTTCCTCGACGACCCGCAGCTACTGGAGGTACACGTGTACCAGACGTACCACTACAAGGGCACAGTCACAGAGTCGGATGGTACATTATCTCATTCTCCCCTTCCATGTCCCCCTCCAAGTGTCTTCATATTCTCTCTCTATTTTTGTCTCCCTTGCTATCCTACTCTCCCTGTCTCCCTCCCTTCTTCTCCACCAGACGGGATGGCCGAATGAGTTAGAGTGTCCGTCTCCCGTGGATTGGTAGATCCTGGGGTCGTGGGTTCGAACCCTGGTCGAGTCAAACCAATGATTTAAAAATGTATACTTGTTGCTTCCTAGCCTAGCATTTGTCATTATTAGGATGGGACAAGGACTGGTTGGCTCAGTGTCAGGATAATGTGACTGAGTGGGATATCAGGTCATGGTGCTGGCGGCCTGGTCTTCAAGTGGGGCAGCACTATAAAGTCGCCATGAGTGCGCAGTCAGAAGTCGGTACCCGTCCTGATATGACCTTAGATGTTGCCAGGACGTAAAACTCCCAACAATCAACCAACCCTATCCTATCCTACTCTCCCTCTGTCTCTTGTGTCCCTCCCTCTCTTCCTGACCCGTTCCCTTGCAATCTCCTGTTATCCTTCCCTCCTCCCTTCTTCTCCTGTCGCCGGTCCCTCTCTCCTCTCCATCCCTCCCTTCCACCCTTCCTCCGTCCTGTCCCCGCCCCTCTCTAAAAGAAAACCAGAAACATCCATTGCAATACAAATATGCCCAGTTCTGATGATCCGTCAGAAAGGATTGAAGCTGTGTTGCAACCTGCCCGATCCCAGCTTCAACCCCTCCCACCCCTTGCCCGTCCTGATATGACCTTAGATGTTGCTAGGACTTAAAACAACACAAAAACTCCCACCCCCGTCCTTCACTACAGATCCTATGCGTTAAACTCATTTTGCACCGACAACTATGTGCCGCCAATGACCAAACTCAGTTGTTTTTTCCCCCATACATTTGACTCTTAACGTAGATTGCAGTGAAATTCTCCCAGCAAATATATTTACATTAGATAAAATACCCACTTTATGTATGTGTATTCACCACCTCCCATACCTTCAGACACATAAGCTAATTTCGTGACCTGGCATGCTGGGTCACAGCTTCGGTCCTTCTTGAGGGACCAGCAGAATTTGGGATATCCATCTTATCTGACCATAGATGTGTTGTTTTCAGAGATGCGCCCGCAGTGGTACAGCATATACGACATCCCCTTTTGCAAGATGTGGCCGGATGATGTCTTTTGGTTTCCTCACCTGCTGCGGGGCGACAGGTTCTATGGGTTTTTCACGTTCCGTGGCATGGACACCATTGTTGCCAAGACGCTGCTGGCAGTTACGTCACTGGATGACATCACAATACCAAGCGGACCCCACGAGTCACCTCATAAGGAACATTAGCAAAACTTTACCTTTTCATTTCTTTTCTAGGTATTTCAATTTTTAGAGACTAAGGAGGGCCATTCACAATTATCAACATTATTATGTGTAGTAGTCTGCACTGAGGTAAGGAGCCACACCGACATGGAGACGTGGATAGGATGATTGTATCAGGGAGCCTAGGTAGCGTAATGGTTAGCACGCCAGCACTAGGCGCAATATTTGCCATTTTCACCCCACCCTCCTCCCCACTACACTGGTTTCTGTGACCTGGATCCCATACAGGCTACTCTATCTATGTAATTCCATGAGGATGAGTGTAATAGTCTGCATTGACCTCTCCGGCAAGGAGCCACATAAACAGGTAGGCATGGAATGGGTGATTGCATCAGGGAGCCTATGTAATGTAGTTGTTTGCAAACTAGCACCAGAATGGCAAAAGAAATATGGGTTTGAATTCTTCTCAAGGCGCAATATTTCCTATTTTCATCACCCCCACGACATAACCATACAAAAGAAAAATTCAGGTAGAAGTGACCAACCGGTGTTAGGACAGGAAGCACTTGCTGACCAGCTGCCTTGCTTACCTGCCCCAACCAGCAACAGGGCTCCAAGCCGCTCTAGCTGTACCATAGAACCTTCCAGAATCAGCACACAATAGATTCACTTTCACCACTTATATAATATTTGCATAAAGGTAAACATTTATACACACATATAAAATTAAAAGTTGATGTTTTTACCATGACTGCATTGTGTTGAAGAATTAATACACATTCAAATTCCATTGTTCAACGTGGAAGTGGTGGGTGATGCGATTTTCACAAAATAACATTGGGGTTGGAGCAGTAAAAAACTAAGTGTACTTACTCTTCATACATTTTTGACAATGTTAATTGTGAATCGCTTCTTGGTTTCGGTTGAGTAAAGATGCGCCCTTGCTGTCATATGTTAAGCTCAAATCAAGAAAACCCAGTGGAGAGGTGTACAAACATAATTTAATTAACTTTGTATGTACAGTTATTAATTAAAGCCCTATCACAGTTTCCTCCTGTTTATTTTCTTCCTTTCTTTCTTTAGTCAGCGATATTAAAGTCGCATAGTCCGATGAATGTGTTGAACTTTTCTAACCCAAAACCCTGATCTAGTTTTGATCCTATATATCAAACTTAGATACTGATGCTCTTATTAAACATTTGTTATTGCTCAAATGGACCTACTAGGGCAATTTAATCGAACATGTTACTGCTGAAACCTATAGTGTCAGAAATTTGACATGCTTGCCAAAATGAATTTTCACATTGAATATCTCCAAATATAAGCATTTATGATTCAAACCAAACTAAGGTCGATTATGACGACCAACTGATATATTTATTTTATTTTTTAAATGCCAGAAAATCAAAACCGGGCTCCATCATCGTTACTCCATGTAAGTTTAAAGTTGCATAGTCCGATGGCTTTTGAGTTTCTTTCATTTTCTGAGATAAACATATTAGGGTGATCGTTATAATCTACCCTACTTCCACTTGAAGTAACTTTTATTTTAAATAGCTAACTTTTGAGATATTTGAAGTGCAAACAAGCTAAATTAGTTTTGGCAAGCTTGCCAAAACCCTGACACCATAGGTTTCTGCAGTAATAGGTGCTATTAAATTGCCTCGGTATTCCCTTCTATGGGGTGACAAATGTTTAATAAGTGCACCAGTAGTTAAGTTAGATATGTAGAATCAAATTGAGATACTTGTTTTGGTTTTGAATAGTTGATGCTTCATCGGACTATGCAGCTTTAACATTGCATGGTCCGATGGTTTTGAGTTTCCGTCAAGTTGGTCGTTATAATCTACCTTCCTTTAATTTGAAGTAACTTAAAATTACTAACACAGAAGATATTTGAAGTGTAAACATGCCAAATTAATGTTGGCATGCTTGTCAAAACTGTGACCTCATAGGGTTTAGCACTAACAGGTTCTATTATATTGACGTAGTACCTCCCTTCTCTGCAGCAACAAATGCTTAATAAGTGCACCCGTATCAAAGTTGGATATATAGGTTCAAATCTAGATAAGTGTTTTGCTTTTGAAGATTTGATACTTTTATCAGACTATGCATAGGGTCCGTTAAGTTGTGAATAGTCATTTGCCCCATTTCAAGACTGAAAAGCCTTAAATTTAACCTATTTTGGGTAATTAGTCTTGAAAATCTTCGAATTCCTTTAAACTGTCCCCACTGATCGAAATTAATCTGAAATTGCCATTGTTGTTTTTTCCCTAAAAACCCAAATAAAAATAGTCAAATTCTTATAATTAAAAATAGCCTTGAATTCCATATCTTCACATGTGTATGGACTCTGCATGTGCAATTTTAATCACAAGTGAGTATAGTACTATTTGGTTATACACCCGGGAACAAGAGTAGTCTCCTGCCTGAACTCTCCAGCCACGTCCCGGTTTATATATAGTTACAAGCAATAAATATTTTAATGAAAGGTCAAGGTCAGTCAAGAAACATTTTTGTGTGGAAGGTCATCCAAAGGTTTCAAGGTAGTAAGTACTCCAACAACCAACAAAGCAGTGTTTTTACCAAGTTCATTTTATCACAAAACAGCAGTGGCTTTTTAAAAGTGTCATTTTATCAGAGAACATAGCAGGTTTACTTCTTTTTTTTAAGTTTCATTTTACCACAGAATCTAGTAATGGCTTTTTAGAAGTGTCATTTTATCACAGAACATAGCAGGTTTTCTTTTTAAGTATCTTTTTTTTTAAAGTTTCATTTTATCACAGAATCTAGTAATGGCTTTTTAAGTTTCATTTGATCACAGAATCTAGGCGTGGCTTTTAAAGCTTTATTTGATCACAGAACATGTTTTTTTTTGTGTCCCCCCACCCCCAAAGCTTCTGCCCTATAATTTTAGAGATAAATATATTCGACTATAATCTACTTAACTTTTATTTGAAGCAATATTTGTTGGTGAATTAATTGGGTGTGACAATCAATTCCATTGCATACAAAAAGAAGGAGGGCATTTAAAGGGCTAACTTAGAGACATTTGATGTGAAAACAAGTTAATTCTGGTTTAAGAACAAATCTGTTTTGGTTTATAAAAATGTAATGCTTTCATTAAATTGTGCAGTAAAGAACATAGATCACTAATTATAGTAACTGAATAGGGAGATCGCATGTTTCCCGTGTGGAAGGTCCTTGTCAAGTCAAACCAATGACTTACAAAATTGATATTTGTCGCTACCTAGCCTGGCGATCGACATTACTAGGATAGAGCAAAAACTGGGTAGAGCTTGGTATGAGGATAATGTGACTTGAGTGAGAAATCGGGTCATGGTGCCAACGGCCTGGTCTCCCAGTGGGGCAACACTATAAAGTCGATATGAGGGTGTTCTGCCACAAGTCAGTACCCGTCCTAATATGAATAAGATGTTGCTAGGATGTAAAACAACAAATTATGACCATATATGATGCTAGGACGTAAAATCCCAACAAATGAATACCAGTCATATAATTATGAATAAAAGTGGTCCCTGGCAACAAGAAAAAGCGGAAATCTATGGCTAAGTATCCATAAATAACTAGGAATATTGGAAATAAAGTCATCCTAGGAATTATTGCCTTAAATTCTCCAATATCATACAAATTTAGAAATAAGGTCAGAACAAGGTCAGTGGAACACTCTCCAAGGATAGTCTGAACTGACTGATCAGTGGAATAGATCTAGGATGGTGCCAGGAGCACATTGGTTGAAACCTGACTTTCTGGATTTTTCCGCGATTCCCTGAAGGGAGGCCTATTAAACTCATGGGAGATTTTCCATGTTTTCGTGGGAATTCACCCGCATTCAGTATAAGAAAAGCCCAATGCCCGCTGTCACCCCAACACTTGCCGGCTAGTGATCCAACACCGGCCATCACAAGCTCGAAACAAGATTAAATTATGTGTTTTAGGAAATTTTATGTAGATATTAGGTAGTAGATAGAGACTTGAAAAAAGATTTTAACCCATAAAATCAGATTATTTCTTTATTTGCGGTTTTACATCCTAGATATATTAGAAACTACACAAATCACAGATTTACCACACACAAAATGCGGTACGGTCTTTGATCCCTGGTACATGATTGACACCCCCCCCCCCCCACACACACACACGCACACTCGCATCCCCTTCCGCTGTACATATTATACGCCCTTGAAAATGTGGAGAACTTCAGCTGGCACCGACTGTCCTGAGGCCTTAAAAAAATACAAATCGATGTTTCCGGTTGCCGATTATAACCCTGTTAGAACCTCCTGACTTGATTTCTTTTTCCGCTCTGAGAAAAAAATAATTTAAAAAATCGCAGTCTTACGTGGTTTTGATAACTGGAAATGCAGTATGTAGTTTGACAAACAATTGTTGCTGTTTATTAAACCCAAAAAGATTTCCATTGCGACCGGAAACATGAATATTTTTCTTTTTGGCCTGATGACATCTGCGCAGCCTCAGACCTTTCCAAGGCGGGCCATTTCAATTTTCTTCCTCACGCCACTACAGGACAGGGTCAGCTCGGAGTGGTACATCTTGAGCTGCTCAATCTTGCCATAAAACCTTTCCGACTCATCCTTTTGCTCTTCAAAGTCGCGCAGCAGCGGCTCGTTGCCAAGCAGTCCACAGCTCTGCCGCAGTTTGTGGTTGTCTATCCTCAGATGGTCGCGCACCTGCTTGGTTCTTGTCAGTTTGTCCCGTTTCTGGCAGAAATGCAAAAGAAAGAAAAATGCTTGGTTCTTGGATTTTTACATCCTGGCAACATCTAAAGCCGTGTTCACACCCACAACTTTAGGCCGAACTAGATAAGGCGAACTAGATGAGGCGAACTAGTGTCGTGTCCACACACGGAGCGGATTAAGGCGGAAGTGGATATCTGCGCATGAGCAAGTCCAGACTAACCAGCGCCATTTTGGGTTCGTCGACGCCGGCACGAGAGAGTGTGGGTTCGACCTAGATATGTAATGACTGAATCGTATTGGTTTGGAATGGTCAAAACTTCTGCTGGGCAGTGAAACCCTAAAAATAAATGCTGAAAAAAATATCTGTCCACCTCTAGCCCCTTCATAGACCAAATTATACTGTACAGTGTGACGTGCTTAATCCGCTTCAAGTAAACCGCTACCGTTCACACAAGCAAGATGGGCCGACCCAAGCTAGTTCGCTTCATTTAAACCACCACGGGAGGCGAACTAGATGAGGCGAACTAGATGAGGCGACTCAGCCCTAATCCGCCTGAACATCGGGTTCACACGGCCAATGTGAGCCGACTTAGATTAGGCGCACTAGATGAGGCGAATTAACGCCGAGGTGTGAACACGGCTTTAGTTTATATCAGGATGGGTACCGACTTGTGACTGCGCACTCATGGTAGCTTTATAGTGCTGCCCCACTGGGAAATCAGGCCACCGGCATCATGACCTGATATCCCACTCAGTCACATTATCCTGACACTGAGGTAACCAGTCCTTGTCCTATCCTATCCTATTAATGGCGAGGCTAGGAAGCGACAAGTATCATTTTATGTCATTGGTTTGACTCGACTGGGAACCAAACTCCTGACCTTCCGCACGTGAGGCCCGCGCTCTACCGATTCCACCGATTTGGGATGAAAAATAACCTATTAGCAAAAGTGATGAAAGGCTGGGTAAATGAAATCAGTATATACATTCTTAATTTAAGAAGCAAAATATATTCTTTATATACATCTTCATATTTACCCACTAGGTTTGAGTTGAAAAAATATAATAAAACATGTAGTTTAATGAACTTTAAAATCGACAGAATTCTATCGTCGTGATCCTGTCTTTTTTTCATTCATTCCCATTTCACCAACTATGTGCCGATATATATAGCCATTTGATAATGAAACCAAGAATTCCACTTCCTGTTCCATACTAAAGCAATTTTCGTCAGTATTTAGACGACGTTGTCATTCATCCCTACTGCAAGTATGGGGTGAATCTTTTATCTCAGGATTATAGTGGAGGCATTCGACTGGGCCTCTCAATATGAATATCAAAATATTTCCTTACAAATTCCTATTGGACTGGGACAGGAAGTGGGTTTCTATACGTATGATTCGGATGTGTGTTGTGGTTCCATCCGCTCCATCCATAAATCTTGCGGAAAGAAAGGTCCCAGTCGAATGCCTCCATCGATTATGCACTTTTTTTTTTTTTTAATGGCGTCGAAGTTACCTTAGCAGCTTCATCCTCCACTTCGTGTAGCGTTTTCTTCAGCACCTGGTTTTCGGCATAAACAAACTGGAGTTTTTCTTTCAGGTGCGTCAACACCTGCACTGTAGATGTGATTTTCTTACGCAGCTTCAGCAGGTCCTGTAACCACAAACATAATTATTCATAACTCATTCACAACACCACCTCTCGGTTCGCTGCCGCAATAGACCTTTTTCCTTCCGCGGAGTATGCGCACTCAGCTGAAACTTAGGTTGCAGGTCAATTGTGAAAGACTGCGTGTCAGATAGGAGTCAGTGCCCATTGATACTCAGGCATATTTGACTTGATTGTGTATATTTGATCACCTTACAGTAAGTTACACGAAAAACGTTGCATAGTCCGTTGCATTTGAGGTTCTGTCATGTCCTGAGATAAATATATTAGATTGATGGCTATAATCTACCTTACTTTAGTTTGAAGAAGTAACTTTGAATGGCTAACTTTAGAGATATTTGAAGTGCAAACATGACAAGTTAATTTTGGCAAGCATGCCAAAACTCTGATATCAGAGGCTTCAGCAGAAACGGGTTCTGTTAAATTGCCTCAGTATTCCTATCTGTGTGGTGACAAATGCTTAATAAGTGCACCAGCAAATAAGTTAGATATGTAAAATCAAATCTAGATAATTGTTTTGGTTTTGAAGATTGGATGGTTTCATCGGACTATGCAGCTTTAATTTAAATAGCATGCAAGACCTCAAGACAAATTTCAAAGTTCCTGGGGAGAGCTGGAATGTATCACGTTATTAAAATGTTGTCCATGTTGCCGGTAACATGCATAATTCAAACATTGACCACCCGCCACATAGTGATGATGACCTTAGATACTAAATGCAGTACAGCATTCGGTAACCCTGACCATAGTTGACTTCCGGGTGCTCTGCTCGATTGAAATCATTCCTCACTGTATCACTGAGCTGTAATGACCTTGGTTGATTGTATGCAGTGATATTTGAAGAAGCTCACGAAAGCTTGATATTGTCTCGGTTTTCCTGTGCTGAAATGCCGAAGGTGAAATCATCAGGTGTATGAGGCAGTGGCCGGTTCTCGAGGGAGTTGCTTGCTACTGCGGGGCGTCAGTAGTTTGTCGGTGTGTCATACCAGTGTTTGTCAGTCGTGCTCGGCGTCGGTGGCGGTTCATCGGTCAGGTTCTGCAGCGCCTTTGACGTCCATGGTGAGTGCAGTGGTCAAGGGGGTGTCGCTGGAGATATCTCGCCTCCTTGACTCCAAGTTGTGTTTTGCTACTGCTCTGTTGCTGTCTAGACTCAATCAGCTGGAGTCAAACGTCAATGAGTCACCATTGTTGTTGGTGGATTTGGGGAGGGCGGAAGTGATGTTACCTGATGGCACGGAGCCAGACGCACTAGGCGGACATCAGCTTTGTCGAGTAAACTGTGTGTTTGGGGCGGTACCAGTAGTGGGCAAACTTTAGCAAAAGGAGTAGCTACTGAGTATAGTGATGTTGTTAGTACAGAGAGTGAGCTAGTGTCGATTGGATCGGTGAAGGAGTTGGGTGGGCGGTGGGAGTTGGAACATTGCGATGGCGACATAAGCGACTCCGACGATGAGTTGTTGACAGATTTTTTTGCGAGTAGCAGGAGCTTAGGCTAGGAAGGCATCAAGTAAAGGTAAATTATTGCCATTTCATTATGTGATTCGGTGTGAGAAGAAAGGTAAGGTTGCTCAGGATTAGTTGACGTGGTTTGAACATTTAGGCGCTATCCATAGGATGATACGTCGAGGAGATATTCCAAAGCACTGGGTGCCAAAGGTGGATACGCTCATCGACATGGCGCAAAATTATACCTGGGAGACTTGCCTTTCCTATTCAGAAAGAATTTTTAATACGATTTCGGATAAGCATTTTCCTAATGGGTGGGACGATGTTAGTTTGATTCAGGAAGTATGGCAGGATGAGAGTAGTCTTGGTCAGAGGGTGCATAAGGTGGCAGCCAGAGTAGGGTAAGAGAGCTCTGGGAACGATTTCAACAAAAGAACTTGATGGCCGCACATGCACAATATGGAAAGGACTGGGTTTTCACCAAGTCACGGGGTGGGTAGGGATCGTTTTGTTCATGTCTGCACGTGGTGTGCGTATAATTTGCGCACAAAACACGATCACAAGGAACTTGAGTGTAAAAGCAAATTGAGATCATGTGACATTAGGAATGATACTGATGTTGTCAGTGCGTCCTCTTCGAAGAATATTTAGGTGTCTGTCTGGCTGGGACCTGACTGGATGAGAATATAGTGTGAATACCTGTGGACGACATTGGCAAGTTTCGGCCGGTTCCAGTAAGTGGCATGACAGTTGGCGGCGAACCACACGGCTGTATTGAAGGTAGTAGAGGATAAATTAATTGATAGTGCTGATTATTTTGACTTGGACCTGCAGTTAGAGGCAGATGATGTCACGGTACCAAAATGTTATTGTGAAAAATCGCCAGGGCAATATAAAGGGACAGTATTACAGTTACGGCCTACTTGGGGAAAAAGCTTGGAAGTTCATTTGAATATAAGAAAATTTTTGACTGTGTTAAAAAGACAGGCTTGCCAAACTATTTAAAAGCAAGAGTGCCAATACCATCAGGTCTGAATATTCAGGTTTGGAGAAGTTTATTATTAAATTATGAAGACTATCAAGCAGTAGATTTTTTGGAGTTTGGTTGGCCAGTGAAACTATACTGGAAATGTGGCACCATCACCAACAGAAAGTTAACCATTGTTGTGATGAGGAAGATTTATTTTGGTTAAATAAGTATGTGTCTACTGAGCTTAATCATGGGGCTTTGTTGGGGCCACTTAATGATCCACCACTTTCTCCGTGGGCACAAATTAGCCCTATTATGACCTGGCCAAAAAAGAATACCAAGGAACGGAGAATTAATGTAGATCTTAATTTCCCAAAAGGAAAAAGTTTTAATGCAGGGATAGTTAAAGGGTTTTACCAAGGGAAAAAAGTGTCTTTTAATTTACCAACGATTATGACGTTAGCTAGGGAGGTTACAAGGTTAGGTAAGGACTGCTATATGTGGTCGATAGATTTAGCTAGAGCATATAGGCAATTAAGGACTTGTCCATTGAGTGTACCACTTTTCGGGATTAAAGTAGAAAGGAAATATTATTTTGATATAGCACCTCCTTTTGGTTGTAGGACATCAAGTATGGCTTGTGCCAGAACGACGTCAGCAGTATTGTACTTGATGAAGAAAAAAGAGGTTATTTAGATGATTTTGTAGGTTAAAATGACCTAAAACCAATGTTTCTTCCAAACAGTTTTTGTTTTTTTAAAGACTACTTACCTCGTTCCTCTCCTCAATCTTTTCATTGTATGTCTGATTTTCGATCTTCAACTGTTCGAAGTCAATCAGGTGTAGGCCCTCTGCAAGCTCCTCCTGCAGAGAAACCAACAAATCTCACGTGAATTGACATTCCTTGTGGCCTAGATAATAATTATGAAGAGGTCAGACAGACATATTGAAGAAGGGTCCACAGCGAGGAAAGGAGGGAAAACGGGTGACAACTGTCCCATATTGAGCATACCCTTGCAGGAATAGTTTCCCATTCTTTAAGTCCTGATATTGTGTGATTTAAACAGAAGTCGATGTAGATAAATTAAAAATATACTTCAAGCACTTTAATCTGTGCAAAAGATACATATATATGTGTAACTATGTCTGAACAAGAAACTACTAAAAAAAATGAATGGACGTATTGGATGGGATTTTCCATAATTTGAGCCAATCAGAGCTGTACTTTTCAATTGCAAATGGCCACCCCTTATGGGGGCCGCCATTTGCAATAAAAAAGAACGGCTCTGATTGGCTGACACTGAGAGCTGTTCTCAGCCAATCAGAGCTGTTCTTTTCGATTGCAAATTGCGGCCCCCATGGAGGCGGCCATTTGCAATAAAAAAAAGAAGAGCTGATTGGCTGACACTGAGTTCTCACGAAAACGAGAAGACGAAAATCCATTTCCTGCAAGTTCAAACAGGCTCAGAACTTAACTAAAACTAAAATTAAAAATTCACGAAATCAAGCAACCACTCTCCTAAAAAACACAAATAAATATGGTAGAAGAAATTGAATGCAAACTAGGAAGGGGCAGACACTTTGCCCATCTAAAGTGACAAAGTGCATCCAACAAAATTGACATAATATAAATACACCCAAAAAGAGAAAATCTCGACGGACTAACACTGTCAGACACATGGTTCACTGACAACCACAAAAAGAACACCCTCAACACAGATGCATAATGATAGACAGCGAAATAACGCACTAAACCAACCAAAACAAGGTGGAGGTGTAGCCGTTTACTGTAAAATCACCAAAAATTTTGACATGGAAAGGCTAAAACCAACAAATCTCTCAAATAAACACACTTCTATGGTGCCTAATAAAGAACGAAAAGCAAGCAAACATAAGCCCTGTTCACACACGGGCGTTAAGTCGCCTCAACTAGTTCGGCTCACATTGGCCTTGTGGACGCGACGCTGAAGCGGATTAGGGCTGAGTCGATTCATCTAGTTCGCCTCAAGTAAACCGCCTAGCGAGGTAGTCTAGATGAAGCGAACTAGCTTAAGTCGGCCCATCTTGCTTGTGTGGACGGTAGCGGTTTACTTTGAGGCGGCTTAAGCACGTCACACGCATGCGCACTCGAGACCTGAGTTTGCTGATTTTCGAGTCGATCAAAAGTGCATATTATATAATTTGGTCTATGAAACTGCTAGCTGTGCACAGATATTTTTTTCATCATTTATTTTTAGGTTTTCACTGCCCAGCAGAAGTTTTGATCATTCCAAAACAATACGATTCAGTCGATACATATCTAGGTCGAACCCACACTCTCTCGTGGTGACATCGACTAATCGAAACTGGTGCTGGTTAGTATGGACTTGCTCATGCGCAGATATCGATTTCCGCCCTAAACCGCCCCAAGTATTGCATGTGTGGACCCGACTCACTTTCACGCCTAGTTCGCCTCATCTAGTTCGCCTTATCTAGTTCGGCCTTAAGTTGTGTGTGTGAACGGGGCTTTAGCCATAGCAAGTCTCTATACCACCATCAGGGGTAATGGAATAATTCCTTGAGGCCCTAGAAAGCAGCATAAACACGGTAAAAAAATAAACAAATGCAGACATTTTCATATTAGGGGATTTCAATGTAAACTACAACAATAATGACAAAAATAAACAAATGCTGCAAACCACTATAACAATCCTAGGCCTACAACAGCTCATCACTGAGAAGACAAGGCTAAGCAACAACAGCTCAACAATTCACCTAATACTAACAAACTCAAACCACACCACTAAATGGGGCACCAGAGGTTGGGGTATAAGTGATCATGAGCTATTATATATAACAAGGAAAAAACTAAAAAGCACAAATCACTATGAGTATGAGTATAAGATAGGCAGGTCCCTTAAAAACTACTCAATTTATCAAATATTCCCCATGAAGAACCTAAAAGTACAAAAAAAACAAGACCCATGGGTAGATAGTGAACTGCTAAGTCTCATCACAACCAAACGAAAACTGGGAGACAGAGCAAAACACACAGAAAGCACAGAAGATAAACTGGCCTACCATATTGGCAGAAACAACTCCCTCAAAGCAGTTAGAACAGCAAAAAAAGAAACATAATAAAACAAGACAAGGACTGGGGAAGCAACACAAATAAATTCTGGGAAAAATGTAAACCTGTTATTCCAACAAAAAAACCCACAGAAGATTACATAAACTTCCAGGATAATGAAGGTAAAACTCTCACAAACAAAGATGCTACAAATAAACTAAATATGCACTTTGCCACAGTAGGGCAAATATTGTCAGAAAAGTTCACAAAAAAATGGGAAATAGATCAGGGACTATACAGGATGAAATCCCCAACTGCAAAACTGATATATCAATGGCAAAACTAATAAATGACAGACACAAATAAACAAAGTGGAATAGATGAAATCCCCACCAAAATAATAAAAGAGGCACTCCAAGCCCTCCCGGCCACCATGGTAGACCTACTCAACATCTCCTTTGACAAGGGGGCTTCAGGAAACTGCACTACACAGCAAAAACAATAGCAAATCTGACAAATGACATACTAGCATCAATGAACCAACAACAATTAATTGGACCACCCTTCATTGACTTTGGTAAAGCTTTTGATACAGTAGACCATAATATACTACTGGGAAAACAAAAAAATATGGGCATAAAATCCAACACAATGAGCTGGATAAAATGCTACCTAAACAACAGACAACAGAAAACTAAAATAAACAACACACTGTAAAGTCCACGGCTCGAATCTGTGGTTGTGTAGGCAGGCTATAGTGAAATCAATACAGGCAAAAAGAGAAAGGAAGAGTATAAAGAGTGAAAGAAGAGAGAGAGCCAAGCCCTCAGGTTTATTATTTATATGGTACATAGATCCAGTATAGTATATCACCTGACCATATTCTCCCAATGAGAATCAAGCATTTCCAGCTCTACCAATGAGAAACAAGCATTTCCATCCCCATGGTTACAGTGATCTGCCCACCACCAAGCAGTGTGGCTTCCCTGGCCACCACCTGCCTTGAGCTGAGTGTGTGGTGATCCATGACTAGCAGAGGGGGGGGGGGGTAGTGGGTAGAGCGCTGAGTACCCCTTACACACTATCTTACCAGCACCACAATGTCTATTTACCAATGAGTCAAGTAGGCCTACCACCAGCAACTACATAAACCCATTTGTGTACCTGGCCCTATAAACCTTTTTCACAAATAGAACATTTGCATTCCCCCCACCAATGCGTCATTATCGGAATATTTTAC
This sequence comes from Branchipolynoe longqiensis, assembly GCA_030323885.1. NCBI lineage: Eukaryota > Metazoa > Annelida > Polychaeta > Phyllodocida > Polynoidae > Branchipolynoe > Branchipolynoe longqiensis. The sequence continues at coordinate 86,435,033 of CM059192.1, forward strand.
AACACTATCAGATAATCAACCTGTCACATGTGGTGTGCCCCCATGGGTCAGTATTAGGGCCACTACTCTTTATAATCTACATACATGACCTTGAAAAATGGCTGCAAACTGAATGCCTCCAACTATATGCAGATGACACAGTCATATATATGCAAAGGGCACCACAGAAGAGGGGGTAATAAATGAGCTAAACAAACTCCTACTAAAGCTGGATGAATGGTTCGAGTCCAATAAAATAACCATCAATGCAAGCAAATCAAAAATAGTACTCTTCACTCATAAGCAAACACCAGAAAGAAACCTACACTGTAAGCTAGGAAACCAAATACTAAAAAATGTAGACCATTATAAATACCTAGGTCTTGAGTTGGACAGCCAACTAAGCTACAACCTATTTATAAAATAATCCAAAAAATAAACCACAAACTATGGCTATTTGCAAAGCTAAGAGACTACATGACACAAGAAATGTCAATAAAGATCTTCAAAGGCATGGTGCTCCCCTATTTTGACTATGGGGATGTAATCTACATGGGCTCGAAAAAAGAACTACTAAAAAAAACTACTAATACTGCAGAACAGAGCCCTAAAAATCTGCCTAAGAGTAGACAAACTACACCCCACCTATGACATACACAAAAGAACTAAAGTAAAATTACTGGAAAATAGGAGAATAATTCACCTAAAAACATTAGCATATGTCTATAGTCAGGACTCCTAACAAAACCAGAAAGGAACACTAGAGCAAATAATGTGCCACTACTAAGGCAGGCCAGAAGCCAAATCAAGGCTCATGAAAGAAGCATGCTGGAAATGGCAAGGTATGGAAGGCCCAAAAGGTAAAGGAACGACAAATTCCTGACCTAAAAACATACAGCAAATATCTGTGCAAAATAAGGCTAGGAAACCCCACTAAGCTGCACTGTAAGGGGGCATGTGATATGTCACGGCCCACCAGCGGGACAGTCAATGGAAAGTAACCATGCCAAAATTAACCAGATAATACACATAACAACCGCATGCAAGCCTATGATATGTAAATAAGAGTCGGCTAGTCTAGTAATAAGAGTAGAAATAATCAAATATATATAGGCTATACCAAGAAAATCAAAGAAAACTAACATAGTCTACTAACCATACTAAGCAACTGTCTACCTGCTACTGTAATGCAGGCAACCAAGTAAGGTGCTTGGTTGCCTGCATTACTGCTAGTGTGTACACATCTGCTACTGTGTGATAAGATAACACCACCACTACAGCTGGCCAGCATTGAAAACAAGCCTGAGTATTAGAGCTTATATGCTATGGACAGTATAAATACAGCCTCAATAAAAAGAATATAAAAGAAATAGCCCATTTGGGTCCCATATAGCTTTGTTTGCTATTTTGAGGTTTAGATACTGTATCCATGGGACCCACATGACCACACCATTGGGCCAATGGTGGCAAACGGCAGTGGGCCAACGGTAACACACGGCGGCAGGCCAACGGTGGCAAATGGTGGTGGGCTAACGGTGGCAAATGCCGTTGGGCCAACGGTGGCAATAAACACCATTGGGCCAATGGTGGCAAATGCTGTTGGGCCAATGGTGGCAAACACCGTAGTGCCAATGGTGGCAAACGCCATTGGGCCAATGGTGTTTTGTCCACTGATTCACCATTGGCCCAACAGCTCATTAAACACCATTTTCATTACAAAAGCCTTTTAGTTAAGATTTAAAAATAATTTACAAAAAAAGATTAGATTTTACACCGTCAGGCCATGGGTGGTGGCTCGATGCGGGGCCGGTTGGGCCCCGACGGTGGAAAATGTGTGGTGACCGTCCGACCAATAGCCACCGGCGGCCCTGTGTTATCTGGGCTGTGGCACTATATCTTAGTGACTTTCTACGGCACTAGTGCCATTCGGCCTGGCAGAAGGCGCCCTGTTTCAAAGTGAGGTATGCAGTAATGCATGAACTTACCTTAGACTTGAGCTGTTGTTCTTTCTTCTTTAACTTGTGCTTGAGTTTGATATTTTCCAGACGCACGTGTACCACCTCTGCCTCCTTCCTCGCCTCCATCGCCAAATACTGGTCGATGTCCTTAGAATGAAGAAGGCAAAGCTCAAATAAGAATTTATTGAAAAGGAAATCAGCATTAAAAATAGCAATTCATTCAGCTGTGAAGGATTACTTGAAATGTTGCCCCCCCGCCCCCACCTACACCATCCATCTTGTGTGATTGTGAAAATGTTGTCCACTTTCGATGGCCCCCTAAATAAATAAATAATTATTTATCTCCTACTGACAGTCTTGGATACAGTGACAGTCTACCTCCTTATGACATACTTTCATATGGTGACAGTCTACCCCATTCGCCTATTGACAGACAGAGAGGTAGTCTACCCATGGTCTACTGACAGACCTGTACAGTGACAGTCAACCCCAGGTCATACTGACCTACTTGCATATTTTGTTGTTGTTGGTACATTAGTTGATTAAGCAGGAGAAATTTCAGTCGCAGACGACTGGTCTTCCTCATTCCACTGCTCCTTGCCCTATCCTAATAATGCCAAGCGTCTGGCTAGGAAGCGACAAGTATAAATTTTTAAGTCATTGGTTTGACTCGATCAGGATTCGAACCCATGATCTACCAACACGGGACAGTAACATAGTAACAGTCTATACCTTCTTCCCCTACTAACAGACTTCCATGTACAGTGACACATTACCCCGATCTCCTACTGACAGAGTTGCATACAGTGAGAGTCTACCCCAAGTCATACAGACAGACTTGCATACAGTGATAGTCTACCCAGACTTGCATAGACTGTCAGTCTACCTCCTTCTTTTATACCGACAGACTTGCACAGAGAGGCAAAGGCGCCTTCTTACCTTGATGGGAATTTGCTTTCCAGACCGACTGTTGAGCGAGTTGCGCGCGACTTGTCTCTGGAACTCCATGAAGCTATTCTGCTCCATTTCGACGAGACTCTGCTTACCTTGGCAGCGTTCCTTCATTTCCTCAATTTGCAACTTGTAAGTCTCCCTCTCCATCGTGTCTTGGGACCGCAGTTCCTCAAGCTGAGCTAAGAACACGGGGAACAGAGGAAAGGGTATCACCTATCAGTCTAGTTTGTTTGTTTATTTGATGGGGTTTTACATCCTGGAAACATCTGACGTCAAAGCAGGATGAGTAGGCCTATGGACTAGTGAAAAGTGTGCACACATGGCGACTTTATATAGTGCTTGCATGCCCCCTGAGAGAGTAGCTAGCCGCTGGCACCATGACCCAATTTCCCACTCGGTTACATTATCAGGGATGAAAGTGGTCTCCGGGGAAAAAAGCGGAAATGCTGATATTCTCCCATAGGTTTAGCATTGTCAGGGAATCGCGGAAAAATACAGGAAGTCAGGTCTGAAGTAAGCCTTGTTGTGACTGAATTATCGCCCATATCTAACAATTTCTTGCTTAGGTTTTATGTTCTAACTACATCTAAGGTCATATAAGAATGGGATTCGAACCACCGAACTGTTGTCCTATATACATCCCATCTTTTGGAATTTTGTTTAACATTGATCGGTGGATATAAGAAATCCCGGAAATCCGCGAAACCGCGGAGGTCTTTCATCTCTGCATTATCCTAACCAGTCCTTGCCCTATCCTAGTAATGCTGAACGCCAGGCTAGGTAGTGACAAGTATATATAGGGCCTAACAATTTTGTGTCATATTGGGTTTGACTAGGCCGGATTTTGAACTCCTGACCTTCTGTGCAGGAAGCCTTCACTCTACCTATTCGGTCACTACATCCGGTTTTCAGTCTAGTCTCAACTTCTTCAACCACACCCATTTTAATTAGAAGATCGATGTAATCGATGTATGGTAATTGAACCACTAAAAATGTAATTATTAAGTAGCAGTTCTAATTATCAAATTTCAGGCCTTTCCTGGTTTTCAAATACCCATCTGAACCTAGATAAAAGATTCACCTCTAACTTTGTTTAGAGGTGAATTACAACCCGATGTATAAGTTGAAGAAAATGTGTCTCACTGTTGATAGTCTTAGTTTGGCATTCCTACCTTCTGTTGATTAAAATCCAATAGCTACAATCTGATTGTAGGCCTATATGTTTTCTCTCAACATATACTCTCCAGCGTGTTCAGATCACAAATATAGTATCAAGGCATATGACACAAAATCAGTTTGAAGTGAGTCCATGAAGTAAATCCACCATGTTTGAATGAACTGGTTGTAGCACCTGACTACCTCAGCCAATGAAAATGACTGCTTCCTGACCTAGATTGGATTATTACGCAGGAACCTCTCAACTTCCTGCCAATGGCTGCCATGTGGATATGTGGGCTCTATCAATTCAAGCTCTAGAGTTCATTTATCTCATGGACTTAATCTACTAATCAGTTCAAAAGTTGCGGGTAAATATATCAAGGTATGTGAAGAATATATTTTGCGTCTTTGAATTTATGTTCTCATTTCACTTTCCCGCATTTTCTCCACTTTTTATATAGGTTTGTTGTTCACCCCATCTCAGGTTACTGTAGTATGGGATGAATATTTTAATTTTTATCTAAAAACATGCTCACCGATATACTTGAGGTAGCGTTGCTCAGAGTCCGCCGCGTTCTTGTCCATCTCTTGCCGTGCCTCCTCAGATTTTTTCTTCCGGAAGTGCTCAGCTAGCTTGTGTTGCAGTTGGTAATTCTGGTGAAGTGTTAGCTGTCGGTCTGTGACTACTTGCTGCAAATCAAATATCGCATTTTACCAGATCTGCCCTTAGATAAAAGATTGACCCCGTACTTGAAGTAGGGGTGAAAAAAGTGGCAAACGGCTGGGTAAATTAAATTAGCACATCAATTTTTAATTTAAGAAGCAAAATGCGTTCTTCATATAATATACAGTAAAACCTCTCTAAATCGACCGACCATGGGACTGACTTTAAATTATCCATTCAGGGAGGTGGTCGGATAAGGGAGTTAGAATATGGTTACAATGGTATTGTTGGGATCCCAAAAAAGCGATCGATATAGGGGAGTGGTCGATCTGTGGAGGTGGTCGGTTAGAGAGGTTTTACTGTACATCTTCATATTTACCTGCTACTTTTGAGTTAAAAAATATAATAAAACATGTGAAATCGGCAGCATTCTGTCATCACCATCTTGCCTTTCTGCATTCTCTCCCACTTCACCAACTCTATGCCAATATAAGTAGCCATTTGATACTGGAACCAGGAATTCCACTTCCTGTTCCATACTAAATCAATTTTCGCCCATATTTACGTTGTCATTCACCCCTACTGCAAGTCTGAGGGGAATATTTGATCTAATCTGCCCTTAGCATTCCAAGTTCTGCTGGTCCCTCAGGAAGGACTGAAGCGGGGAACTCAGCAATGTGGGTCACAGCTTCAGCTTAAGCCCTGTTCACACACAGGCGTTAAGTCGCCTCAACTAGTTCGCCTTGTCTAGTTCGCCTCACATTGGTCGTGTGGACGCTACACTGAGGCGACTTAAGTCTGAGTCGCCTCATCTAGTTCGCTTCAACTAGACCACCTCGCGAGGTAGTTTAGATGAAGCGAACTAACTTAGGTCGGCTCATTTGCGTGTGCAGACGGTAGCGGTTTAGATGAGGCGGCTTAAGCATGTCACACGCATGCGCAGTCGAGACCTGAGTTTGTTGATTTTCCGGTCGATCAAAAGCGCATATTATATAATTTTGTCTATGAAACTGCTAGCTGTGCACAGATATTTTTTTCATCATTTATTTTTAGGTTTTCACTGCCCAGCAGAAGTTTTGATCATTCCAAAACAATACGATTCAGTCAATACATATCTAGGTCGAACCCACACTCGCTCGTGGTGACGTCGACTAATCGAAACTGGCGCTGGTTAGTATGGACGATTTCCGCCTTAAACCGCCCCAAGTACTGCATGTGTGGACACGACTCACTTTCACGCCTAGTTCGCCTCATCTAGTTCGCCTTATCTAGTTCGGCCTAATGTTGTGTGTGTGAACAAGGCTATACACGGCAGTAGTAGGAGTATATAAAAGATTCACCTCGTACTCCAGTAGTGTGAGTAGGTGAAATACTACATCCACAGGAAAGATGGAAAGTTGAGTGCACTAGGGAACCTAGATAAGTTAATGGTGAGGACACTAGGACTGAAACAGGACTGCTGAACCACTAGATAAAAGTTTCACCCCTACTCAAAAATTGCTTTAGTATGGACACTGGCCTCTGAATGGCAGTAGTGTGGGTTAGAACACTCCTCCTGCAAAGAGAATGGCAAAGCACATCTCTCAACCTCATCAAATTCCTACTTCTATGTCTGAAGATTTTCAATTCCCAAATATGCAAATTTTGGGAGAAATTTTATTTTTTTAAAGTATTTATACATGAAAAAGTTATAAAAAGTAGTTTTTCCTTGAAAAAAGTATAATACTTTCAAAAAGGTATAAAGTGGCAGCACTGCAAAATCACACATCACCACTACCACCACCAGCTACCACTGTCCCCCCCCCCCACCCCCCACCATTACATACCACTATTACACGCCACCATACACCACCACCCATCACCCCCACTACCATTCACCACTACTAACACCATCACCCCCCCACCCACCACTACCACCACCACTATCACCAACACTACTACCCACCACTACCACCCTCCAGCCCCACTAACATCCCCCCCCCCCCCACCTTTCGGGCCAACCCGTCAATGTGTTGCAACTCCAGCCTTGACTCAAGGAAATAGCTAAATCTGACAGAAGGCTTTGAATAGCTGGCAGAGGATACCGGGGCACGGCAGTGCTGCTGCTACTGTTTACTACAATCACATATACTTACGTGGTACTGGGCTACCACTTCCTCCCTGGTCAATTCGGGAACTTGGACGACACTAATGTAGTCTTCCTCAGGTTGTGCTTCATCGTCTGTCAGGAAGAATACCTATTAATAATTTACTTAAAATGGCATCATCCGATTGGTTGGTTGGTTGTTGGAGTTTTACGTCCTGGCAACATATAAGGTCATATCAGGACAGGTACCGGCTTGTGACAGTGCACACTCATGATGACTTTATAGTGCTGCCACATTGCCAGCACCATGACCCGATATGCCACTCAGTCACATTATCCTGACACTGAGCCAACCAGTCCTTGCCCTCTCCTAATAATGCAGGAAATTCCACTGAAGAACTTCTCTTTTTTTCAGCACCAATTAAGGCACTGGTCTTTCAGCCTTAGCTATTTATCTATCTATGATGAGATGGCATGGACAATATAAACAATAGCAGGTAACAACATCACTAGCACGTAGTGGCAATTGTCATTAGGGCTGGAAGACCACTGCATTAGCACTGACATGTTATTCAGAGGAATAAAAACACTTAAACAAAAACAAAAAACAAAACTATAAGGCTTTGCATATATTATGCGGGATCTTATTTTGTATATGTGGACTGGAGCATAGTCGTTTTATTTGAAAATATTTAATTGATTTGCTGCTTATACCTTTATTGTAGATGAAATTATCATACTATAGAGGGGGTGTAATGACATCACAAGACGGTGGCCACATTGGATTACATATGAAAGGCTTGGTACTGCTTACATTGTGTTTATTTACCGTTTTTTTTTGTTTATTTGTCACTGTTTTGAGCAGTTTGACCTAAAAAAATTCAGGGAAAAGGTTTTTTTGATGGAGGGGGGAGTATTTTTTTAAATCATGTAGCAGTATGTTGACACTTTGGATGCTCTGTCAAGGAACTACACAGGTTCGGGCAGTACCCTCTAGGTGGCGCCACATACTTCGGCAGCTGCTAACTAGGTAAGCCCACTGGTGACCGTAGTGTTCTTGGTATGAGTCAGGGGGCGCCATAGGTGGTAAAGATGGCTAACCACTGAGTGTTGACGTCAGGTGCACTCCCTCTATGGATAGGACTTGCAGCTATATATTACTAGTGGATTTGGGATTATGCAGATAATGGTTACAGTTATAGGATATATTTGAATTGTTTTGGTCAACTATAGATTTGTGGTTCAGGGATGAAAGTGGTCCCTGGCAAAAAAAAAAAAGGGGGTGAAATCAGGCCGAGACCTTGGCGCCATCCTGCGGGTTCTGGCAGAACCAACGGAGAATTTCCGAGAAAATGGGGATTCCCCCCCTCTCCGGCCCCCACAGGATTAGCATTCTCAGGGAATCGTGGTGGTAAAATGCCAGAAGTCAAGGTTTTCAACTGACCTTATTGTAAATCTATTATCGCCCATGCCAAACTCTTGTTTGGGTTTTCATCTAACATATAGGCCTACCCAATAATAGGTCTCCTTAAAATTCCAAAGGGGTCCAAACATTAAAAATATAATTTCACTGAACGCTCAAATGATTCAAAAGCAATATGCTTTTAGAATTTTTTTAATATTCCAAAATGTGAGTGAGATATGTGCATTTGAAAGTTTGTTACTTTCAGATCTTCCGTATTATATAATGCATCGGAGAAGTGCCTTCTTAAAGTCGCCGGTTATACCTCACCCAGATACAAACAAATCCAGCATCAAAAGCTCTCCAAACATACCTTTGCTTAGTTTGTTCAGTTCATGCCATTGAACATGTGGGAGGAGAGTTGAGGTCTGTGATGTATGAATGACATCATAGGTGGGATTCCCTCATCACATGACCTAGAGGCGTTCCCCACACACAGGGGAAGCCATGGCAACCGCTAAGATGGCAGCCACAGAAAGCTCTCAATTCAACTTTTAAAATCTATTAATCTACATGATTTAATCAATTATTCACATAAAAAGTAGCTGGTTATGATAAATAAACATTTGAACTTTATATTTATCATTTTAGATTGCAATTTCTAAAAGGTTTTCTCTATATGGTTGTCTAAAGGTGTCAGTGCTGCTGGACTAAATAAAACACAACAGAAGCAACCAATGTCAGCACTCTCCACCCACATATGTAGTTGCATAAACTGAAAACTGGCAAATGTATGCTTTATCGGAGTATGGGTAGTGTCTCAGCGACCTATATCTGGTCCCTTTAAAGTCTCCTGTTATACGTTGTGGCGACGGGGACCATACTCCGACAAATGCTCTCCAAGCATAACTCTTCTTAGTTTTTATATGTATATAACCAAATATGTGGGGGGGGGGGGAGTTGAAGACTCACTGCACTTGAACTGGGTCAGGGAGCATGCTGAGGTCAGTGGGGGGGCGGGTGAAAAGTGCTGAGGCTGGGACTCCAGTTGCTGTTTTGAAAATGACTGAATGAGTGTAGAGAAGGGAGAGTAAAACTGGGGTATTTTCAATTTTCTTTAGAGTAGTTCAAACAGGAATTAATATGGCCTTATCTGTGAATTCCACGTTCAAAGGACTCTGCTGCAGATGTGGTCACAAAAAGTTGGGACGGAAAAAAAAGGTTTGGCGATAGTGGCGCCAAGTGCGGATAGGAGGGTACCTACCAATAATGCATTGCAATTCGGTTCACATGGAAGTAATGCAATTAATAGTTAGGGATATGGGTTAACTATAACAGTTACTAAACGATATATTTTGGTAGCCTGTAGCATAGAGACAGGGCCGTTCAAATAGTACGTACCGTTATTTCTGTCAAAATTAGATATCCTACACACCTACCCCCCCTTGTATTTTGTAATGCTCCCTAAGGCTAGACCATATGCTACATATGCTCTGATTTACATTGCCCCCCCACCTCCCTAAACGGTATATAATATTTGGCCCCATAGATTTATAGATTTAAAGTAGAATTTAGCATCAGGAATGCTAGTTTCACCTTTACCAGCTTCCACGGAAATTACCGGTGTCTTGGAACGAACTGATGAATCTGAAAAAGAAAAAGCAGTTTTCATATTACCATCTGTTGCACTTTGCTCAGGATCGGTTTCATGCACCAACAAATATTTTAATTGTACAAATGTCGTGGGGGTGATGAAAATGGGAAATATTATGCCTAGAGCAGAATTCAAATCTACACTTCTTGTCATTCCGGTGTTGCAGTTTCCGCGATATGCCAGTTTGCGAGGTACACATACATTCAAATGCATTGTCAATGGCCGTGAGCAAATCTTCATACAGAAAAAGTCAAATATCTCTCAAATTACACCACCTAGAAACAAACCGCTTGGTACACATACAGAAAACATATTCAACAAATAGATTATATTAAATTTATATGGTTAGGGTTCTTGATTTCTATTAATTTTGAATAAAACTAATGTTTTGCACTGCGTGTATCGTCAAACTCAAGGCATTGTCAATGGTTGTAAGCAATCTTCATACAGAAAATACAGAAAAAGTGAAATATCTCTAAAACTTCACCATCTAGAAACAAATCGCTTGGTACACATATAGAAAACATCTTTACCAAAAACATTATATTAAATTTATAAGGTAGGTGATGATGCTGTTTGATTTTGATGCATGCGCAGAAGCGATGTGTACCTTGCAAACTGGCGTACCGCGGAAACTGCAACACCGGGGCCATCGTGATAACCATTACACTACCTATGCTCCTAGGTGCAATCACTCTATTAAACTTTTAAAGTGTATTAATTTATATGATTTCATCAATACTTGACTCAAAAATAGTGGGCTATGACAAAATAGGCATTTGAACTATAGATTTAGCACTTTAGATTACAAAATCATGCAGTTATTTCCATATTAAACGGTAACCCAGCCTTCTGACACTTTTTCTAACAGGTTGTTCAGCAGCCCTGTCACATACAACGCTGTAGGAGTAAAGTTCTATGGGTTTTTTTGTTCCTTGGAGTTTTACGTCCTGGCAACATCTGAAGGTCATCTCAGGACGGGAAAGTTCTATGAAGACAGGTCCTGTTTTAGTCAAACTATACACATTAGCATTATGGGTGATTCTGACTGGGAAAGAGTTGTGGTTAAATTGGACTTTGGGAGTTTTACGTCCTGGCAGCATCAATGTGTAAAATTTTCCGATATTTGAGATATGGGCTATGGAGAACTATTCTATAATAAATTGCAAATGGTCTATATAATGGTAGATGGTATGTAAAACCAAAGGCATATAAGGTATATGTGGTGTTGGTGATCCATTACTAATTAAAGCTAGAAATTGTATATTAATATAGATAGTGAGAGAGGGTCACTTCTTGACATGAGAGAGGGTCACTTCTTGACATGTGAGAGAGTCTTTGGAACTCTCCTCACATACCCCCTCCCCCCCAAGTGTTATTTATGGATCACTGCACACCAGACACAACAGGGCACTGTAGCCAGACCTAACCATGCCTTGGTTACAAGGATATTGAATGTTCATTGGCTAATATAAGAATGCCTGTTGGTGATTGGATGATTTGGTCATGTGTACACCACCATCTTGATTCCTGAGACTATATATATGCAATAAAGAAGGGAGTCTAACTCTCCTACCTTTCACTCTATATCTACTTATCTTCCTTGCCTGGAGTGATTTCCTATTAGCCTATCTACATCACTCAAACTGACAGCTGTCGACTTTACAAACGGTCATATGAGGACGGGTATACCGACCTGTAACAGTGCACACTCATGGCAACTTTATAGTGCTTTCCCACTGGGAGACTAGGCTGCCAGCATCATGACCTCATATTCCACTCAGTCGCATTATCCTGACACTGAGCAAACCAGTCCTTACCATATCCTACTAATGCCGAGCGCCTGGATAGGAAACAAAAAGTATAAATTTGTATGTCATTGGTTTGACTCGATCAGGGTTCAAACCCACGGGTTCAAACCTTGTGGTTAAAACAAATAACAAATGGGATATCGGATGATATGCAGTTCCAGCTACCTGGTTCACCGGATGCTTCCATACCAACCGCGGTAGGACTCCCGGCTCTAGGGATGCTCTCTCTCGGGCTCTCCTCCTTCAGGGTGCCCTCCTTCGGGGTCTCCGCCTTGTCACTTTCTTTTGAACCTTTTTCTGCATCTTCCGCCGCTCCATGTGAGGCGACAGATCCCTTCGTTGAAGAGTGATCTGAGCCTGCTACAATAAGCAATATAGTTAGCGCTGTAGTACAAGTAGCAGAGGTATTGCATTTTCTTGTTGTTGGTACATGTGTAGTCTAGTGGTTAGGGTGTGGGACTTGTAATCTGGGTTTGGGGGTTCAATTCCCCTTTAATTAGTGCTTTTCTTTTTACACTTAACAACAACAAAAAGCACCAACGTTTTCCCCCTATGTGTTTTTAAATAACCACTGCATGTAAATTATGCAATGAAATTGTACTAACAAATATGTTACATTACAGCAAATATATTTCCATATGTAATACTCTAAAAATTGAAATATCTAATTTTACAGTATTAATGCTTAATTAATTGCTTAAATAATCAGTTAATTAATTAATAGTTCGTAATTCCAACTGCGCATGGGCTGAAAATGGCGTCCTAAGCAAAACAAACGTACATGTCCATTAGTGCTAGCGACACGCAAATTCTGTATTTCTATTTTTTCAATAAAATCGAACAATTTGGTATAAACATGGATGCCCTCAAGCTAAATGATAATGTAATGATTATATTAAACATACAACTATCCATAATTAAACATTTTGAGGCAAAAAAACATCCAAAATAACAATTATAGAAATATCTGGATCTAGAGTTCTAAAACCAAAATCTAGACTTTATCAATCTGAAAAGAAAAATATGGCAACAAGAACTGCATAAAAAGACTTGCATTCAATCAGGACTGGTCCCTACAAATTCTCAATTCATATGAATCAAATAAGAACGAAGTCCTCTGAATCTAATCTACACTTTTTGATTCTTGATCTAATCAACAGAAACTAGGCCTACCAGTGTCTGATTAAACCTACCCATATCCTAGGCATGTTATTAACCATCAGATATACATCCAAACATGAATAAAATAGGTGAAACTGACTCCGACTATAGTTCTAAATCAAGATTGATCTAGATCTAAATGCAAGCGATGTAAGACATGTCGATGAGTTTATGTACACACAGAAAATGGACGTATTCAACTGGGACCTTTCCATCCGAAAAATTTAGGTTCTGCCCACCTTTGCAGTGAACTTCGTTTTCGAATGCAAAGAGGACCAGTCAAATGGCTTCAGTGGTTTGAGCCAATCAGAGCAGTTCTTTTCCATTGCAAATGGCGGCCCCCTATGCGGGCCACCATTTACAATCGAAAAGAGGCAATCAGAGCTGTTTGTCTCCATTGCAAATGGCTGTCCCCTATGGGTGCCGCCATTTGCAATCGAAAAGAACAGCTCAGATTGGCCGAAGCTACTGAATCTTTCAACCATTCCATATCAGTCCTGTTGAAATACACCACGTGACCTTGTGGATGGAGACACAAGACACATTCGAATCATACTTATAGAAGCCCACTTCCGGTCCCAGGCGAATAGGAATTTGTAAAGAAATATTTTGATATTCGCATGGAAAGACCCAGTCAAATTCGTCCAATGGTAGATAAAAGATTCACATCTTAATCTACGATATATATTTTAAATTCTGTATTCTAACTTTCAAACTGTAGCTGAAATGCGTTGTAAGAAGCGAACAGATTCATAGTAGATAAAAGATTCACTCCATACTACAGGAGCCTAAGTAGAGGTGAACCTTTTATCTAATTTCCTAGCTGCACTTACTACATGCATGATTGAGCATGAACCATGTGCTTCGCGTCGGTGTGTTTTCATTTTACACATCCCACAATGCACCACACGGCTGGAATTACAAACTCGTTTATTAGACAACTATAGGCACTGTCACACTACCGGTTGGTGTCATTGTCACACTACCGGGTGGTGACACTGTCACACCAACAGGCAGTGACACTGTCACACCAACAGGCAGTGACACTGTCACACCAACAGGCAGTGACACTGTCACACCAACAGGCAGTAACACTGTTACACTACTGGTTGGTGTCACTGACACACCACAGGACGGTGACACTGTACGTCACACCAAGAGGCAGTAATGATGTTACACTACCGGTTGGTGTCACTGCCACACTACCAGACGGTGACACTGTCACACCAGCAGGTAGTAACACTGTCACACCAATAGGCAGTAACACTGCTACACTACCAGTTGGTGTCAGTGTCACACCACCGGGCGGAGACACTTCCTATATCCATATTGACCGGCTGTCCCACCTTTCTCTCCGTCTGGCTTTGGCTCCTCTTCCCCTGCGGCAGATGGTTCAGAGCCATCTGCTCCTTTTTCCTCGGTGCCCTCGGCCGCTTGTTCCTCGGCGCCCTCCACCGCTTGTTCCTCGGTGCCCTCCACCGCTTGTTCCGTAGCGCCATCCGCCGCTTGTTCCTCGGTGCCCTCTACCGGCTGTTCCGTGGTGCCCTCTACCGCTTGTTCCTCAGCACCTTCCGTCGGCTGTGCCTCTGCATTCTCCGTCTCTTGTTCCACTGACTTGCCATCCTCTTGTTCGGCCGGCTTTCCATCCTCATGTTCCGCTGGCTTTCCGTCCTCTTGTTCCACTGGCTCGCCGTCTTCTTGTTCCACCGGCTTGCCTTCCTCTTGTTCCTGTTCGGCAGCAGGAGGTGCACCCTCATCTTTCACAGATTCCGCAGCATCGGTAGTTTCACCCTCGGCTGCAACCCAACTAAAAGTTAGTATGAAAAGAATCTACAGTTGCAAAACTTAACATAAACGTGTTGTCCAATCTACATCCCAGTGGTCAACGCATCTCAAACAGTGTTCATACAAAATGTTGGACACGCAAAGAACCCACAGAAACTAAATCTCAAAATAAGCAAAACTGCATATATACTAATGGCATCTCGTTGAGGAGGAAGTGGATATAATGTAGTCGCCTCAATGTCCAATCCTGATGCATCGCAGTCATGCTTAAAGGCACCGTTGATACTGCGGATACCACAGATGACAAGGTCCAGCATCTGGCAACCAAAGTCCTGCTTGATTTTGGTTTGCAGCTGCTTGTGAAATGCCATCTTGTTCAATTTAAAAACATTCAAGAACAAACAGTTAAATTCAAGAACATTCGAGGGTACTTGGACCAAAAATCTAAATTCAAAAACATTCAAGACTTTTGGTGATGCGTGTGAACCCTGATCCCAATATTGTCAGTGCCCTCTCTGCTCTGATCTATACCTCCCCGGCCGAACCAACTTATGACATTTAACTATTTTAAAATCCACCCAGTGCCCCTTTTCTCAAATATACTTAAATCATGACAATCACCCAACATTAATTAACACACCATCCAGATTATCTCTGCTGCATTATTACCAGTCTGGAGTATGTAGCGCAAACAATTGCCAGATTATGTACCTTTAACAGATGGACGCAAATAACATAAAACTGTCCCCATTCTTGTACACCATCCCATTACTAAAATGTATAACAAAAAAAAACCTGGGTAAGTAATTGTAACCATAGACGATTGGAAGACCAATGCTTTGGTGCTGACAAAGGCTGAGGAGGCATGCAGCGGGTCAGAACATGATTATAACAGCAACTACCCACTACTGGGCCCGTATGCATGGAGCGGTGTTAGCATGCCAAACCGCGGTTAGGGTGGGATTTCTGGTTTAGCGCCGAAAAGTTGCTATGCATGGAGCAGTGTTAGGCCTAAACACTGCGAGTTTAAAGTCAGATATTCTAACACCAGCCCATAGCAGGTTTACAGCGGTGTTAGTGTTAGGTTAGTGTCAGGATGGACCCCAAATCTATTCAATGCTATCATATTTAACAGAATTAAATTTGCAATAGGTGAAATTTAATCAAATTAACTCTAAAAAACGAAGCGATATTAACGCTGCCGCCGCATTGGCGATGATATTAATATTGTCGAATCGATGAATGTAAAGTAAACAAATTGCCGCCGCCGCTTCGACGTCGATATCCATACTGTCCAACGTCAATGTAACAATACGTGCTGGTTCCCGGTGTGTGGAGAAACCAACCGCCGCATCGGCGGCAATATATTAGGCCCAAATCTATTCAATGCTGTCATATTTAACATAATTACGTACGCCATAAGTGAAATTTTATCAATTTAACCCTAAATTCGAACCGATATTAACACCGCCGCCGCATTGGCGGCGTTATTCATATTGTCTAATTGAGGGATTTCCCAAATCTATAAATACATTCACGTTTAGCTAACACTCACCGTTTAAGCGCCCATGCATACGGCTTGACATAGTTCTTGACGCCGACGATAACCGGTGATAGCTACCCAGTGTTACAGGGTTAACACCACACACCACTAACACCGCTCCATGCATACGGGCCCAGTACACCAATTAGCTAGACTGGTGCAGTGTGCTTCATTCCTAACTATCCCACCTTTCAGCTCGGGTATGGGCGTAATACTAAGAGAGCGTGTAGAGGGGGGGGGGGGGGGGGGGGGGGGGCGAGGGGTATTTCTCAACATGAATATATTGATTAATTCCAGAGGGTATACATAAGACTATAGAGAAACGCTACAACGGTTCATATTAGGGCGGGAGGGTCAAATTAGTGTGGCGTATTTTATACACGTCCCTTAAGTATGGAATATATTAATCGAAAACATGTTTGAAAATTGCATAGCTAAAGTTGCATAGTCCGATCAAATCACCAAATTTTCAAAAGCAACACAATTATCTAGATTTTAACCTGCATATCCAACTTATATACTTAAGCACTTATTGAGTATTTGGTGTTATGTAGGAGGGAATAATAGTTTAATTTAATAGAAGATGTTGCTATTAAACCTTATTGGTTCAGAATTTTGACAAACATGTCGAAATTAATTTTTATTTTTCCACTTCAAATATCTCATAAGTTAGTAAATTTAAAGTAAAGTTACTTCAAACTAAGTAAGGTACATTATAATGACCAACCTAATATATTTATCTCAGAAAACAGAAACTCAAAACCATCGGACTATGCAATTTTAAATAACAAAGTTTGCAATTGATGTGAGTGAGATGCTATGAAATTCTGCAAACCTTAAATTATTTAATATGATAATTTAGGTCAAAAGTACCCCCACCCGAAACCAAGTAATCGATATTGAGCAAGCAGAGGGTAGGCAGCCAATTGGTTAAATGTAAATAAAAGTGCATAGTCATTTATACATGTTAATATGTTCAGCATACTTCAAACTGGTCAGGGTGCGATTGCATTCTGTATATATTCCAGTGTGCCTAAATATAATGAGATTGTCTCAAACGATGATAACTAATATTGGGATAAAACGTTGTCATTGTAATAATCAACATATTATCTGGTTGGTTGGTTGTTGGAGTTTTACATCCTGGCAACATCTAAGGTCATATCAGGACGGGTACCGACTTGTGACAGTGCACACTCATGGCGACTTTATAGTGTTGCCTGACTGGGAAATCAGGCTATCGGTACCATGACCCGATATCCCACTCAGTCACATTATCCTGACACTGAGCTAACTTATCCTAGTAATGCCGAACGCCAGGCTAGGAAGCGACAAGTACCAATTTTGTAAGTCATCGGTTTGACTAGACCAGGAATTAAACTCCAGACCTCCCACACGGATAGCCTGCGCCCTACCGATTCGGCCACCGTGTCCGGTCAACATATTACCTGTTTATGACACAAATATGCTTTTGCTCAGGATAACCTCATTTGGGTTTTTGCACAATGTTTCATACTCTAAATAAAATACATATTGATTTGAACCAAACATCTTTGTCTTGTGTTTTCAGCGTAACTGTTTCTGTGCTGCTTTGTGTCAAACGCTACATGAACAAAGAAATTAGTTATCACCTTTCGAGACAGTCTCATATATATGTGTGTTTTGATATAAGTTTAATGGTTAAGCATTTAGTAGCTAATTAATTCCCACACAGTGCATGAGAACATTAAATTCCGCGGTGCTTTTGAATAGCTTCGCAAAGATCATTGCCACTGACAAGAACAGCCACCATCAATAGCATCATTTCAACATTCAACTCCAAAGGGGCCATCCATAAATAGCAATGTTCTTCATAACCCAGACAATATTTAAACAGAGGAGAGGAGTAAAAGCCACACTTAGATTGCTTTTAAGGCTATTACATTTGTATTTTGGATGGGTAGTTTTATCGATATTTTTATGTTAGAATTAAGAGAAGGGGGAAATCGATCAAACCTAATCCTAATAATGTTAGGATTGTGAAGCTATTGTTTTTCAGGCTATAAAATCGTTGTTTATCTTGTTTGTTCTTTGTTTATTTGGGTGGGGGGCAAAGTTTTATTAATGTTTCTAAATTAGGATTAGAGGAGTAGTAATGACCAGGGGGTAATATTGTTAAGATTGTGAAGCTACTGCTTCATATGTGTCAACCCCCAACAATGAAAACAGTAGTCTAAAATTGTGAAAACCGTAGTCATTAGTTATGTTGGCGAGGCTAACATTGGTAATTTGCTCAACGAGGCAACTGGTGAGGGAGGTTTCTTGCGTAATCGCGTACCGCTCAGTACTCACTTGTCGCCTGACCGTCAGACCAACAGGTTCGCTCTATCTCTACTGCCGACAGCTGCTCGCTAATTGACTACACGTGGTGCGCGGTTTGCGTGTGACGAAATTTCGGCATGCCTCCAGCTAAGAAAAGAAGGGGAAGGCCCCCACCTCAGCCTAAGCCAGGCTGCTCTACCAAGAGGAGACAGCCAAAGAGGAAAGCGACTTCGTCATGTAGGCGACGAGTGGTTTCTGAGAGCTCGGACTCAGAGCAGGAGTCTGCTCCCCCGGTTTCTGTCAGTCAGCAGCTGCCCGAGACGCCAGGAACGCCGGCTGTAAGGGAGCTTGCAGAACAGCAAGGGACTATAATGCAGTTACGGCAAGATAACCGGAGGATTTCTAGTGTCGTAACTAGGCTGAACGTGCTGGAGAAGATTGCGGCTCTTCCAGGTCCAAGGATTCCTCTTCCACCGGCGTCACCGGCTGTGAGCCGGGCCGGTGCGGGGCCGCCATGCCCGGTCGGGACACCCCGTATGGTCTATGCTCCACCTCCCTCCCCTGCTCCCCCAGTGCCCATGGGCCCTCCTCCGCCTGTGTCGAGGTCGTATACCTCTAGGGCGGCGGAATTCTACGCGCTTCATCAACCACCGTCACCAGTGCCATGTACGCCACCACCTGCTTCGCCAGCTGTCCGCCATTGCCACGTGGCGTCACCAGCGCTTCAGCATCGACCTCCAGTCGCCTACCCCTCTCCACACCCGACGCCGCGCTATCAGCTCCTGCACCCTCAACCTCCCCTGACTACAGACTTTCTGTTGGAGTCCACGCAAGCACTTCAAAAGCCGAAAGGTACGAGCTTACTCCCGCACAATTTCATTACACGTGGAGATGCTTGCAAGAAAATAGCGTTAGGTGAGGCCACATGGGCCGAATATTTCTTTGCAATTAGGCTTCTAGTTGCCCAACCTAATTTCCCACAAACGTGGTTCCCGGCTCTCCTGCAACATGAGGAGGACTTAGCATTAATGGCTGTGACTTGGGACTGGCCGACGTGTCGTCGTTGGTCAGAGAAAGTATTTCTTATGATAGCAGATGGCAGGCTAAGGGAGGGGTGGGCCAACCTCGCAGCTGTTAAGGATATTCAGAGGGACGTCTGCACGGAGGCGGTTAGAGCCCTCCAAGCAAGAGCGGCATCGAACCACGTGTACGATGCACACAGGCAGCAGTACCTACAGCCGCGCACTTCAGGGGAAGCACCAGCAGCAGCGGCTGCCGCGCCACCCGCTTCGTCGCAGCCGATTAACCCGAGGGAAGAATATAGTCGGGATAATGATGGGAAACCATGCTATCTGTGGAATTGGGGGAAGGATTGTGGTAATCCTTCCTCCCATGGCGTCCTGCCTGATCGCTCTCCCCATATTTGTGCGTGGTGCGCGTACAAGTTCAAGCGGGTGCTCTCACATAGAGAGCAAGATTGTCTAAAAAAGAGGAAGTTTTTAGACAAGAAAGCTTCTTCTGATACGCCTGCAACAAATACTTCTGTAAGTTTTCTTCCCTCTGTTGTCCCGTATTTATCTATTTTTGCTAATGACTCGACCGGGGATGTGAGTAATGTTGCTAATACATGTCTGCCAGATAATGTTACCGACCCCAAAAACTCTGAAGTTACTGTTGCTAGTTCTGTCATAGCTAATGATGCTCCCCTGTCGCCGGTGGTGTGTGCTCCTGATGGTATTGGGTTAGCTGGTAGTCGGGGAGGGCGAGTGCATGATACCGGCAGCCACGTGACTGCCCTGACCACGTCGTGCCACCTCCGGCTCTACACACGGGTGACCTACTTGTTGATGCTGACCCGGCCTGTGACCTACTTGTGGCTCGCTCGACGGTTGGTGTGCGAGAGGTAAACAACGGCGAGATGGGTTCGTCAGTTATTGGTCATGACTCGACTAAGGCAGCCGAACCCATGTTGTTGTCTTGTGATTCTGTTACGACTGGAGTTACTGTTAATCCACAAGTTATCCAGTTAAGTAGTAGTTGTAACTCTGTTGTCGAAATTGCCGATACGATCACTGTTCCTCAAATTTCGTTTGATTGGTTTGATACGCCAATCGAAGTAGCACTGTCACTATATAATGATGGGAAGGGTAAGGGGTTTAGGCCGCCGCCTAGTCCTGTAACCTTCAGGCCGTCTTTATTGTCGTTCTGGCCAATAACTTCTGACGATGCTTGGTTTGGCATTGGAATTTATCGTGACATTTTTGATAAAGTTAGGGTGACTGGCCTCCCGAACTACTTGGGGGCGCGGATCTCTGTACCGTCGGGGTTAAATATTCCAAAATGGCGGGCCCTCCTACTAGACTATCCCGATACTCTGTTGGTCGATCATCTGGAATTCGGATGGCCTCTGGATTACACGTCAACTAGTGTTCCAACGCCGACTTTCAAAAATCATTCAGCAGCTGCCGAGGCGGATCTACATATCCGTAAGTTTATTAATACCGAAATTAGTCACGGGGCACTCTTAGGGCCGTTTGATTCGGTCCCGTTTACGCCTTGGTGCCAGATTAGCCCAATGATGACCAGGCCTAAGAAAAACTCCACGAATAAAAGAATTATCATTGATTTGAGTTTTCCCCCAGGCAGGAGTGTGAATGCTGGGATTGTTAAGGGTTACTATTTGGACGCCCCGTTTAATTTTTCCCTTCCATCAGTATCAACCTTGACTGACCGCTTGACTATCCTGGGTCCTGATGCTTGGATGTGGGGGGCCGATCTAGCTAGAGCGTATCGCCAGCTCAGGGTATGTCCGCTCTCGACCCCTCTGTTAGGTATTTCACTGAACGGGAAAGTATACATAGACATAGCTCCCCCCTTTGGGTGTAGGACTTCTGCATTAGCTTGTGCGAGAACAACTAGGGCGCTGGTGTGGCTATTGAGGCAGGAGGGCTATTTTGCCCTCTGCTATCTTGACGATTTTATTGGAGTGGAGAAGACGAGAGAGAGGGCATTGGAAGCATATAGTAGATTTAACGAGTTAACTGTGCAGTTGGGGTTAGCTTTGGCGATCGAGAAATGCTCGGCGCCTGACAGGGAGATTACGTGGTTGGGTTTCGTTATAAATTCTGTGCAAATGACCGTTACCCTACCACAGCAAAAAATTGTCGAAGTGCTTGAGGAATGTCGAGAATGGAAAAAGAAAGTGACAGCATCCCGTAAGCAGATACAAAGTTTAGCTGGTAAACTTCAACATTTAGCGAAATGTATTCGCCCTGCTGTCAGGTTCTCAAATAGAGTCCTCGAGGCGTTGAGGGCTTCCCCGTATGTAGGGCAGCATGCATTCAGTCCTGACCTTCTGCTCGACTTGGAGTGGTTTCAGAGGTTTGCTGAATCTTATAATGGCCTGCAGCTGTTACCTAAGCAGCCTAGAGGATCGTGGGTCATTGAATGTGATTCGACTCTGAAAGCTGGAGGAGCATTCTCCATTGAGTCGTACTATAGTGCAGAGTATTCTGATGAACTACAGTCGAGAGACTTGGCAATTACGCATCTGGAAGCTCTTAATTTGGTCCATGCTCTGAAATATCTGCTCCCGGCTAACCCTCATGATTTTCTTGTTATAATAAATACAGACAATTCTGCGTCACAACAGGTGCTGGAGTCAGGGCGAGGCCGAGATAGGGTGTTGTGTGCATGTGCTAGGCAGATTTGGCTGATAGCGGCGAGTCTTAATTTCGAGCTTGAAATTGTGCATAAGCCAGGAGACTCACTGGTTCTAGCGGATGCCCTTAGTAGGGCGCCCCACTCAGCGTTAAGTAAAGTGAAAGCGGATGTGTTGTGTCGTGATATGAAATTGAAGCGGATTGGTGTGGATGTGAAGTTGTCCGTATTAGAATTCTGACTCTGTCTTACTTGCCTGGAAGATAGTAAAGTTTTGCCTCTATCTTCCAGGCTACACGGTAAAGCATCACCAGCGCCTAATCAACACATATACCAGTGCACTCGCCCCAAGAACCTGGAGGAACAAGGCCTCGCATATCTCACTATTTATCACCTTCTGTCGACGGCATCAAGTAAATGCCTACGAGCCTACTGTTTATGATTTGCTGTCTTTTATTTTATTCCTCAGTGACCGACTCAAGTCTCCAGGTGCGATTATGAATTACTTTAGTTCCGTTAAAATCTGGGTGCAAGGAGGCCCAGGCGATGGTGTCGTGTTCGAAGCACCAGAAATCAAAATTCTTAAACGAGGTCTGTATAAGAATTCAAAACATGTCATAGTCCGAGCCCCTCCGATTACAAGCTCAGAGTTTAAGCAGCTGATTACCTTTCTTCATACTATGTCTCCCGCCCCGTTAGTTTTGATTGCCGCGTTATTAATCTGTTACTTCACACTTGTGCGGCAGAGTAACCTAGTCCCTAATTCAGCCACGATTGTCGATAATCCACATATTCTAAAATTTAAAGATGTAAAACTGAAAGTAGACTCACTATTGGTAACTATAAGGTCTACCAAAACAAGATCAGCGTCAGCAGCGCCCATAGTGTTTCGTCTTCCAGCACTTCCCCACTCCGTGTGTTGCCCGGTAAAAGCCTGGCTCAGATACGCTAAAACTGTATGTCCACTCGAAGATTCACCTGCATTCCTAACGCCGGTAGGGCTTCCTCTGACCTCGGCAGCCTTGTTAAGGGCACTGAAATTGGCGTCCTTCGAAGTTTTTGGTCGCGATAAGGGCTTTACCTTGCATAGTCTTAGACGAGGCGCTACTCAGGCATGCCATGGTACAGGACTGACTTTGGACGATCTTATGTCAGCTGGTACCTGGAAAAGCTCGGCCGTGCAGCTGTATCTTAAATCAATCCATATTAGTGCCGCCCCCGCAGCGCTCGGCCAATTGTTGGGTTGAGCGCTGGGTTACAGTGAATCCGACTAACATATAGCCCTTCTCGATTCATGACAATCTATGCTATCCAAGACATTTATCTGGTCCACCTATTCGGACACAAGCTAAAGTTCACATGTACTAGTTTTAAGCATATTGATCAACTACGCTCTGTCATTTATTTCTTATATGCACTAGTTAAGATAGGCCATGTCGCCGAACAAGCAAAAGCATAACTTGAAAGCACGACTTCCTTGAAGTCACGGACTTATTTTCTAATTAAATATTGGTTATATTAAACTTATATCTGGGTGTTGTCTCATTTGTCTCGTTGAGTGAATTAGTTATGTTGGCGAGGCTAACATTGGTAATTTGCTCAACGAGGCAACTGGTGAGGGAGGTTTCTTGCGTAATCGCGTACCGCTCAGTACTCACTTGTCGCCTGACCATCAGACCAACAGGTTCGCTCTCCCACCCACACACCCTGGGGTTGAGCGCTGGGTTACAGTGAATCCGACTAACATATAGCCCTTCTCGATTAATGACAATCTATGCTATCCAAGACATTTATCTGGTCCACCTATTCGGACACAAGCTAAAGTTTACATGTACTAGTTTTAAGCATATTAATCAACTACGCTCTGTCATTTATTTCTTATATGCACTAGTTAAGATAGGCCATGTCGCCGAACAAGCAAAAGCATAACTTGAAAGCACGACTTCCTTGAAGTCACGGACTTATTTTCTAATTAAATATTGGTTATATTAAACTTATATCTGGGTGTTGTCTCGTTTGTCTCGTTGAGTGAATTACGGCCAAAACGTAGTACTTGAGGGTCATTTTGAAATTCAAGATGGCGGCCAGCTAGTATCAAGTATCATAGGGATGGCAACGGGTCCCTAGGCTTATATGAATATATATACACATGTTAAGCTATCTATATGCCAATTTTCATGCTTTTGTCAAATTTTGACCGTTTTTTTCCATTAACCGCTGTACTAATACATTATTTGAAGCAACATAACAGAACAGGAATAACTTTTTTTTTTAAGCATGAAGCATCTAGACATAAATTAAATGTTAGACATCAGTTAAAAATTGAGAGTTCAAATACGCTGGAAACCGTATGGTTTGCTCACCTACGGCCGTAGTTGTAACTTTACATCTAAAACCGTAGTATTTACGGCCAGAACGTAGTACTTGACAGGTGTGCTGCTTTTCAGGCTATAAAATCGTTGGGTTATTTTGAATATATTATTTGGGGGGGGGGGGCAGCTTTATTAATGTTTCTAAATCAGAATTAGGGGAGGGATATGGACATGTGGGGTGGGTCAAATTTAGTCCTAATATTCTTCAGATTGTGAAGCTACTGCTTTCAGGCTATGAAATCGTAGTTTATTTTTGCATCTATTTTCTTGGGGGGCGGGGGGTGGAACGTTTTATTAATGTTCGTAAATCAAGATTAAGGGAGGAGTAGGGACAAGAAGAGTCAAATATAATCATAATATTGCTAGGACTGTGAAGCTACTGTTTTTCAGCCTATAAAATCGTTGTTGTCTTTGTATGTTATTTTTAGTGGGTTTTTTTAGGGGGGGCAGTTTTATTAATGTTGTTTTATTAATGTTTCTTAATATTGTTCGGATTGTGAAGCTACTGTTTTTCAGGCTATAAAATCGTTTACAAAAATAAATATTTTGTTGTTTGGGGGGGGGGGGGAGTTTTATTAATGTTTCTAAATCATGATTAGGGGAGGGATAGGGATGAGGAGGTCAAATCTAATCCTAATATTGTTAGGATTGTGAAAACCGTTGACATTCATGGACTGCCCCCTAAAGCAATATTCAAAGTGAACATTATCTGTGACATGCTTCAGTCATATATAAATGCGGAACTACGCTATATGTATAGATAGATATATACAGTTTTCAAGTCAGCAGGGAATGAATGAAAATATGATTGGGTAGAATGCACGCAATGCTATGGACAGATCACACGGGGTCAGTTCGTCTAGAGCCAGGGTTCACTCAAGGCTCACCAGGAGTCGCCACCGCGGGGACTTCCGCTTCCGTGTCTGCCGGCTCTGTGGCTGCTTCCTCCGCCGGTTGCTCCTCCCCTGAAGGAGGAGTGTCAGCAGGAGCTGCTGGGTCCTCATTGGCTGATCAACATTCGGTGTTTAAGGAGTAGCTTTCAACATTTTGTGTACAGTCGTACAAGGTCATATGACTGGTGTCCGTGTGTGTGTGTGGGGAGGGGGGAGAGGGTCTGGGGACGGAGCTTGTCGTGAACAATGATTTTTGTACGGTTGGATTAGAACATGCGGGTTCGAACACTGGCCGACTCAAATGGATGACTTAAAGTTGCATAGTCAGATTGTTTTGAGTTTCTGTCAATTTTCTGAGATAAATATATCAATTTGATTGTTATAAACCACCACACTTTAGTTTGAAGTAACCTTTATTTTAAATGGCTAACCATTTAGATCTTTGAAGTGCAAACATGTCAAATTAGTTTGGGCAAGCATACCAAAACTCACCAGATACCATAGGCTTCTGCAGTAACAAGTTCTATTAAATTGCATCAGTATTCCCTTCTGTGTGGCAACAAACGCTTCATAAGTGCATCAGTATCTAAGTTAGATATGTAGAATCAAATCTAGAAAATTGTTTTGGTTTTGACAATTTTATGCTTCATCGGTCTATGCAGCTTTATTGGTTGGATTAGAACATGCACGTTCGAACACTGGCCGAGTCAAACCAAGGACTTAAAAAGGTATGCTTGTCACTACCTAGACTAGCGATCAGCATTACTAAGATAGAGCAAGCAGTGGAATCAGAAGACCAATTATCCGCGATTGAAATTTCTCCTGCGTCATCAACTAATGTACAAAGAAAAAGGCTAATATAACATAGACCACTTATGTTCTATGATGACTTTGTGGGGGAGAAGGGTGGGGTCTGGAAAAGTAGTAGTCTTTGTATGACCATGAAAATGTTGAAAGCTTCGGATAACCCTTTAAATTGTTTAATAGCACTACCTGCACGTCAGCATTTAGTAGAAACTATTTATTATTGTTTAAAGGCGGATACAAGTGGGTTGGGTCCTTAAATAGTATTTACTTGAAAGGCCAGCTATGTCCAATTTCAAACCTATATATTGTTATGTTCAGATGTGGGTGATGGCTATATAAACTTATATTTATAAAGAAAAGAAGAGAGAGAGAGAGAGGCAGGAGGGAGGGGGGAGAGGATGCAGCGAGATAGGGGATGGAGAGAGGGAAAGAGGAGAGGGAGAGAGAAAGAAAGAGAGTGAAAGAAAGACAGCGAGTTGGAGAGCAGAGGGAATCAGAATTATCAACAAAAAAAGTGACTTTCGAAACAATGTCCTGCGATATAGTTCAAATTAACAGAGCTCTGCAAAGTATGTGCGGGTATCATTGTGAACTATATTTTTAATATAAAAAAGTGGACCTTCATGATTGTAGGTGCGTAACTAAGGCAGTGTATCTATAGACTGTTCCCTTGTTTCGTGTTCGTGTGTGACCATGTGACGTGCCACACAAACAATGAACATGTTCATCCTCTATGTTCCCTGCACAAGGCCAAGTGGTCCCTGGGTCCAACCTATGGGAATGGCCACTAAGCAAAACACAGGTTCATTGTCTGTGTGGATACACGGCCTTAGATTGCCCGCCCATGTAAGCACTACATGGTCATATTATTATTTATTCAGATGCTAGTTACCTGGAGGGTTCGCAGCTGCTTCTGTTTCAGGTGGTGCCGAATCCTGCTGGGGATCAGCTTCAGGAGGGGTAGCAACATGCTCTTCTTTGCTATTCGCTTCAGGGGATGTGGCCTTTGGCTGGAATTAATATAATATTAGTATTACATTACATTAGAAAGGAAGACAAGACAGTAAGTTGGATCAAGCCAATAACTATGGCTGGCCCCCAAAAAAGACATACCACATACTTTATTAAGCAGAAACTGGAGGTGAAGTGGGAAGAGGTGCCACCTTGGAGGGAAGGAGGCGAGTAGAGCTGCTTAGGAGCAACCTCCAGCACTCCAGGCCGCACACCAACCTCCAGCACCCAACTACCAACAACTACCGAACAAGGTTACTGGAGGTTGGAGGAGACAATAGCAAATAGCAGGATAATTCAATTCCATCATAATATACGCACGAGTCCTTTATACATAGCATAATACTCGACTTTAGATGGGTAAGTACATTTTGTCATACCGGTCTCGGTGGCACAATTAGTAGAGCACAGGTTGGGAGTTCAAATCCCGGACGAGTCAAACCAATGACTTACAAAATTGATACGTGTCGCTATCTAGCCTGGTGCTCGACATTACTAGGATTGGGAAACGACTGGTTAGTTCAGCATCAGGATATGCCTGAGTGTAATATCGGGTCATGGTGCCACCAGTCTGGTATCCCAGTGAGACAGGACTATAAAGTTGCCTTGAGTGCGCATTGTCACAAGTCGGTACCCATCCTTATATGACCACATATGTTGCTAGGATGCAAAACCCCAACAAACAAACATTTTGTCAATGGATTTATTTCCTTTGCTGAGGCCCAGTTCGTTCAGCCATTAGAGTGTACAGGTTATTCGCACTTTTACTAAATCTAACATTTGTAATATCCACATGGAAGCAACAGTGACAAAAGAGTGAGATGCGTTTTAGTAAGTTTGTAGGGCCCCTGGTGATAATACGAGTTTGTGTTTAGGTACGTTACTGTGTGGATATTGTATCGTGAATATAGTCCGACATGTAGGTAATTGTGAGCGGAAAAAACCCATTAAGCGTCGGTTAAATTTAATGGTTTATTCCAGAGCCTTTATAACCATAACTATGAACATCGGACCCTCTTATTTGAACATACATTTAGAATATCTGGATACACATATAACCCTGTCCAAAATCTAGAAAACCATAAACAAATACTGAAATGCATAGCTTCACAAATAAGCCTAATGGCAAAGGTTTACTGCTTCGGCTTTAACAAATATAGTTGATTAACTATGATACAATATCAATAAACGTAGGGCTCACAAAGGCGACGCGCAGTAAATTCGATAATGAATTAACGATAGAAAAACAGCATAGAGATGTATGTGCTTGAGAATCTCTATCCGAATACTTTTGAGCATATTCGATTGAAAATTTAATCGGGTTATAATACAGAGCCATAGCCCAGCCTTCCTGCCCTTTTTCTAATGGGTTGGTCATAAGCCCTGCCACACCACAGGAAGGGGCTGCGGAAGTAACTAATAAATACTACTATACTACTTGGTCTTGGACAACTTTATATAACTGCAATATTATGCCGAGTCTGAAATACAGATTTGAATTGAATATTAAATATACCAAAATAAAAGAATAGTACTATTTACTAATAATTTAGTACTAAGACTAAGAGTCTAACTTCTAAGGTAAAACTAAGTAGGGCTAACTTTAAGTACTTATCAATTCCATGACCATGGCACGATCTATCTATCAATCTATGTCTATGAAATATACCAAAATAAAAGATTACCACTATTTACTAATAATTTAGTACTAACAAAGACTAACAGTCTAAAGGGGCTGTCACATTAGGGTTTTTTGCGGGAGCGTATGGCGGCGAAGGCACGTTACGTCATATACGTCGACATACGCTACGCATACGCTATGCTATGCATACGCTACGCATACGCCGGCCTATGCCGTTGTATGCCGCCATACGCTTTCTCCCGTCCGTCCGTCCAAATTTCTTTGTGCATGCTAAAAAAATCTCGACCTATGGGAGCGTATGGTTCATACGCTACTCATACGCCGGTGTTCGCTCCTTGTATGCCGGTGTATGCTCCTCGTACGCTAGGGGTGCGCCGGCGTAGGTTACGCATACGCTCAACTTGCATCACCGGCGTATCTCCTGCGTATGTAGCATACGCATAACCTATGAGTTACGAATGGGAGTGTACTCCTAGCGTATGCACAGCGTATGCCATAGGTCTCGACATCGATCTTGACTCATATGCTACGCATACGCTACACATCGCATAGGTTCCATATGCCAATCAAAACCGTCAAAGAATTTCACAGTATGCTCTCATACGCTCCTTGAACGCTCCTCATAGGTTCCACATACGCTCAAAAACACCCGATAGGTCACCAAAGGTCATGATAGGCTGGCACGCGCAGCTTTTTCCCATTTTCGACATAGGTTTTCAATACGCTCCCGCCATACGCCGTAATGTGACAGGGCCTTAACTTCTAAGGTAAAACTAAGTAGGCCTAACTTTAAGTAGAAATTCCATGAGCATGGTATGATCTATCTATCATTCTATGACTAATCCGGCCTGATCGTGAAGTGTCACAAATTCACATAGATAAAGATTCACCCCATACTTAAGCTATAGTACAGGGGTGAACCCTAGCGTTGTCTAAATACAAGCGAAAATAGTTTAAGTATGGAACAGGAACTAGAAACTGTGTTCCAGGATCAAATGGCTACATATATTAGCACAGAGTTGGTGAAATGGGAGAGAATGCAAAAAGACAAGATGGCAGCGATAAAATGCCGTCGGTTTTATTTTTTTAATTCCTTAAACTTTTATTATATATTTCAAATCAAAAGTAGCGGGTAAATATGAAGATTTATGTGAAGAAAATATTTTGCTTCTTAAATTAAGAATTTACCAGCTCAATTCATTTCCCCGCCATGTCGAAATTCTTCGCCCGTTTTTCTAATATGTTGGTTTTCACCACTGTGGGTTGTACTGGATGAATCCTTTATGAGTTTATCTAAAATTCGCATATCATAGCCATAGCAGGGCTGCACCACACATTGTGGGCGTAATCGACCCAGGAGATTCGGGTCACCCGAGTTGCTAGAATTTCAAATCAAACACCGCGAGTGGAATTGTCAAAAACAAGTGCCGTGTGCAAAATGACCCGACCCCAGTAACTCACCTCTTGGCTACGGTTTGCTAGGAACGATAACATCACATTTGTGCTGGTACCGTCCTGCAGGATGGAATAGCTACCAGTACCAGACCTACATGTTTTTTGTTGGTAATAACACAGATTAATGAAATGAAAATATAACTAAACTATGCAATCATAAAATACTTTAAATCCTATTTTGCTGTAGCTATATCGGTTATTAAATAATAAAAAAAGTTTTGGATTAAGCCACCATTTTTCCCACCCCGAGCATGGAGAAGCGTATTCGTTTATTCGACCCAAGTCTGTAGGTGCCAAAAAGTGGCTCGGGTGACCTGAGTTGATTAATCGATTACACCCTGTGTGTATAGCAATTTGGACAACATTTTCAAACCACACCTATCTGAAAATGAATGGCATTGTTGGAAAGAGCTTTGAAAACCATACAAGAAAATCCAACAATTGTGTCAATTGGTTGATTATTAAGCGTACTAGAGCTATTTCAATTTCGGTAATGAGGGGTAATTTCCTGCCATTATTTTAATGCTTTAGGATTACAGGTGTGTGACCCAGAAAACGGTTGTCGCGTAGCGCGAGGATGCGCACATACCTACAGGTGTCCCTAAATAGTGACACCCATCACACTTTCCGATTCAAAATTAACCACTTTTGACATATAGGATCATGATAATATTTGGTAGAACGTGAGAAAAGACATTAATAATTGGGTCTACATATTCTTTATTTACATCCAAAGTGAATTTGAACCGATTTGAGCATCCGAAAATGAGTGCAAATGTTTGAAATGCTGTCACAAATGAACAGAAATGCAAAATTCTAAAATGAGGCGGTTCAGAGAGGTTTCCTTATATATGGCGTCATCGGGATTCCCTGGTATCCCCATCCGTTAGCCAATGAGAAGTGATTTTGGTAGGCATGTCGACACCTGTTCGTGCACTCCCGATCACAGTGATCGGGGACAAAATGGCGGCGACGCATTGCGGGGATGTCCAGATACCTAGTGGGTATACTATAAATTTTATAAGACATAGGGTGACCCGGTGACAGACACAATTTGCTATGATACCGACCCACCCTATGCGGAGGCTAAGGACTAACACGCGTATATATATGACCTTAGATGTTGCTAGGATGTAAAACAACAACAAACAATGTTGAGGATTTCACCAAAATCCAGCAACCGGAAACGGAAACTCGTGTTGAATAACAAAATAATCAAAATCCAGCAAACGGAAATCGCTTGTAGAACTTTGGTACGCAGCAAGCAGGGTTGATGACAGCGATTGGCCTAATGCCTTAATGATGTCCCACCGCAGAGTAGCACAAGCCAAGTCACGGAACAACTACACTGGTCCCTCCCTACAAATCTTCCATATATGGTCCGATGGCGTCACCAGGACCAGTGTACGTGTTCCTCCATGCTACTCTGCAGTGAGGCTGTCAAGGCATTAATTCCATAGGCCCAATTGACTGTATTCGGAGTCAACGATTGGTTAATAATATATCAAAACAAATGCCAGCTGCCATAGAATTTGCTGATATGGGTGGTGCAAAACTTTTATTTTATTCAAAATTAAAAGAAATAAATAACAATCTGGCATAAACATGGATGCACAAATGAAATATTAATAGTTTACGGCCGTATTCGGGTCACCCGAGTTGATAGAATTTCAAATCGAACACCGCGAGTGGAGTAAATACATGCGGAATCATAAAATACTTTGCTGTTATTGTCATCACTTGTTCATTCACATCATGGAGACCAGCTAGATAAGCATCGCTTTTCTGGGATCCTTTCAAAGTTTCTGTCTGTAAGGAATTTGTATGCATTTATTGTATCACCTCAGTTTATTGTAAACATACCTTGCAGAGAGTTAAAATAAAAGAATTGAATTGAATTGCTGTAGTTATATCGGGGGTAGGGGGGGGGGGTCCTAAGCATTGCTTATTCATATTATGGTAATATTGCTTGTAAATGTAACTCAAACTGTATTCACAGTATTGTAAACGTCTGATCCAGTGATTCAACTGAATCAGTCATACTGATTGTGTTCAATACAGTCACACAGTGTTAGCACTAGCAGTGTCAGTCACTCACTCAGACCAGAGAGCGTGTATATAAACACGCTCTCTGCTCAGACTCAGTGTTGCGATGCAGTTTTCTGTTATTGCTCACCACTGTTACCATTTTACATGTACAAACACGAACCTATGCTAACATGTTTAGAGGTTTGCAGAATTATGAGAGAAACGATTTAAATTCAATGTGAGGCTTCACGAAAACATGCAAGTACTGAAAACAATTATTTCACTAAAACCATAAAGCAAAACTCACCTGATCATCCGCCATCTTGGTTGTCACGTAAACAACTACTGCGCAAACATTTACCGCTCTGACCCAGCCGTGTAAACGTGGGGCAATGAGGAAGGGATCCCCGATCCAGAAGTCCAAGTAGTGCGAATTTACAGTCTCTTTAGTTCAACAAATCTGCACCAGGGGGGATCAGGGATGTTGTCCGGGTACCTGTGAAAACAAATGCCAGGGAACCACTTGGCACGTGACTATGAAAGCATGTTTGGCTGCATAATCTTAACTGGACGAAGGATATACATTCTAAATGTATATTATTATGCTATTTTAACAAATAATATAATAAACATTTCTGCGGTACTGCCGTTGCATCGCTGATTTCCGGTGCATCACGGAAGTCACGACGTCGTAAATAAAAGCGCGCCAAGGCCAGAAATTTTAACTTTTGCAGGCCCACTTTAACTTCATTATGATGACCTGTATTTCAGGCTCGATTCCAACACCAATGAAATCAGCTGGTCAAATCCAGGTAGGTGACATTGTTCCTGCTTCTTGTTGTAATGTGATACATATGCAATTGCAAATACAGAGAAAACCCATGTAGAGACCACACACGAAAATTTTAAAACAGGTCCAGAACACCATAAATAGTACAGAATTGAAGCCCTTCCAATAAACTACATCACGGTTCCAGCGGCGCGGTGCATTGTGGGATGCATCAGAGCAACCCCCCCCCCCTCCCAAAAGCACATGGCACATGCTAATACACTGGGTACAGCTATGAAAAGTGCTCGTTTCAGCTCATCTCAGCTCTTGTTTGAAACATAGAATACCAACTAAAAATATATATATAATAAATTAAGATATTAATCTTTTATCCAGCATTGCATTTACATCAATATAATCAGCACATCTTATGCCATGTGCATTTAGATTTAGAAAGATCTAGGCACTCAGACTAGTGTTAGAGCCACAGCCAGAGTTAGGCACCTGCATAAAAATTTAGAATTCTTTTTTTAATTATCTAACTAGCCTAGAATTAAAGAGGTTACTTTACAGATAAAAACACTTCTTAGTTTTAAAAAATATATTCACTATGTAAAAAGTTATTGCGATTTTAAGTTGTAAATAATGATAGGTTTTTGTACTGTCATTATAGTCAGGCAA
This sequence comes from Branchipolynoe longqiensis, assembly GCA_030323885.1. Lineage (NCBI taxonomy): Eukaryota > Metazoa > Annelida > Polychaeta > Phyllodocida > Polynoidae > Branchipolynoe > Branchipolynoe longqiensis. The sequence continues at coordinate 86,468,807 of CM059192.1, forward strand.
GTGAAGAAAATAAGTGTACTGGCAAACTCAGGGGCAGTGTGCATTCGTTCTGCAGCCCAGCTGTGACGATCCGGCCCAAACTATGCAACCAGCAGCACTTTTGGGCGTTCAAAACACAGGCGATAGGTCCAATCTGGTTTGAACCATGATTATATGATTTAGAAATGTGTAAATTACACAGCTATACTAGTTTTACCTATTGCTATTGCCATTTACTTAGCTTTTCTGATGATGCAAAAATTCAGATTCTCAAAAAAAGTGTTCAGAATCAATTACCAGGAGCAAAAATGACATAATAATAAATTAAATTCTGTTCCAAATCTTTTCAATGTATTGCCACCATTGTGAGACCTACTGGGCATGCGCAAAAGTGCCCGCCTTGCAATCATCTGACTTTCATTTTGTCACAAAAATGGCAGTCGGACATGTTGGCGATTTCAATACGCCACCTAGCGGAAATGCGGGTACCTACCAGAGTACTCAATCAATGTAATAAAAAGTAATCAGAATATATCCACAGGAAATATTTACTGCGATATCACTGACCATCTACCCAACTTTATAACAATTCAATCTCACAACCCCATTAAAAAACAGGACAGACCCATTATTAGAATATTTGGGGAGAAAAACATGGCTAAATTCAAAGACCTTATTGAAACCTCAGACTGGAAAGAATACTACAAAGCAACTGAAGTAAACAAAGCCCTAACCATCTTCTAACAGATTTATAACACAGCATTTAATGCAGCTTTCCCACTAACAAAACTATCAAGACAAAGAGCAAAAGATAAAAGATGGATCACATCAAGCCTTGAAACTTGTATAGCAGTAAAAGATAGATACTTCAAAACATACAAACTCAACCCAACAGCTGAAAACCGAATAAAACACACAAAATATAAGAATATACTAATCACTTGTCTACGATCAGGAGAGGAAGGCTACTATAAAGAACTAGTCAGTAACGAGAAGCAAAATCTTTATACGCTCTGGAAAATCTTTGGAGACATCATCAACCCACATAAAGCAAAAATGAAAAATCAAATTGACAAGCTAATCTATAACAATAAAACAATGACAAACAATGAAGATATCGCCAGCACATTAAATGAACACTTCTGTTCAATTGGTGAAAAACTTGCAGCAAAACACACCAGTAATAGCATAGCACACAAGCAATATCTTAAACACCCAAATTCACATAGTTTTTTTCTTAGTCCCACCAATGAACAAGAAACCCTAGAAGAAATAAAGAAACTAAATCCTAATAAGTCAAGCGGACATGACAATATCTCGCCAAAAATAATCAAAGAGTGTGACACTCTACTCGCACCATCTATCTCCCACATAATAAACCTATCATTTGCAAATGCTACTGTTCCTGAAAATCTCAAAGTTGCAAAAGTAATACCCATCCATAAGAAAAATGAGAAATACCTAGTTGATAACTACAGGCCAATCAGCCTACTCAGTACCCTAAACAAATTAATGGAAAAACTAATGTACAAAAGAGTTTACCAATTTCTTAACAAATACAAAATATTATACAAATACCAATTTGGATTTAGAGAGAATCACTCAGCAATAATGGCTCTGACTGAAATCTTAGACAACATACTACAAGACCTTGAAAATGGGAAACATGTTGCAGGAGTCTACTTAGACCTGAGCAAAGCATTTGATACCGTAGACCATGACATCCTACTCTCAAAACTTAGGCACAACGGAATTCGAGGCCAGGGACTTAAATGGTTTGAGAGTTACCTAAGCAATAGAAAGCAATTTACATACATAAACGGTAAACGATCCAAGCTAAACTCAATCAGCAATGGTGTCCCCCAAGGTTCTGTCCTGGGACCTCTCCTATTTTTGATCTACACAAATGATATAGTCAACTGTACAAAACAAGGTTATTTGCAGATGATACCAACGGCTTCATAACCTCAAATTCACCCAAACAACTAAAACATTCAATTAAAACATTCCTTTCAGACATATTTACATGGTGCAATGATAACAAATTAACAGTAAACCTGAACAAAACATGCTACACAATATTTAAAAGCAGAAGTACAACCATTCCTGATTACCTAAACAACATAAAGATAAACAATAACACAATAAAGAGAGTCCCTTCTGTGAAATACCTAGGTATAATTCTAGATGAGAACCTCAACTGGGATGAACATATTGATGACTTAAATAATTCAATAATTAAAACGGCTAACTCATTTAAAATAATCAGACGACGGGTACATGAGGAAAATAAAAAATTACTATACTATGCATACGTTTACTCCAAAATCCAGTATGGTATAGAGGTGTATGGGAGAGCCAAATCATCAACCCTAAAAAAGATACAGACACAACAAAACAGAGCCTTGAAAATACTGTATAGCAAAGACTATCTCACCCCAACTAAATCACTTCATAAAGACCTGGACTTACTTATGGTAACTGACATTTATAAAATATACATTGCAAAATTTGTTTACAAGCAAAAGAATGGCCTCCTCCCTGAAATATTTGATAATCTCTTCAAAGAAAACAATCAGGTCCATTCCCATAACACACGACAGATAAATAACATACATCACAAACACACTAGAAACAAATATGGCAAAATAACAACTGAAAACCAAGGAACCAATATCTGGAACTCAATACCAGTAGAGATTAGAAACCTTCAAACTTTGAAAAACTTCTGTAAAAAACTAAAGATAAGCTATCTCAATGCATTCTAAATCGATTACCAGTAAAGAATATATATAATACCCATATTAACATACATGCAAAATAACTACTGATACTGCATGTAAGTACATGAATCCATGACACAATATCCATATAATATTCCTATCACTACTTTGTTTTTTACTAACTGTGAAGAGACGCATCGGTCGTAATGCGAAGCATTTCGTTTGATGCGAGGGAAGGGAGAGCGACTCACCCCCCCTGTCTACCTGGGCTTTCACCCAGCATTCGCCCCTCGCGCGACGCCCGCTGCTCACCCTCCCCCTCCCCCGGCCCTGAGCGACTCACGCCTCTCCTGCCACTGCTCACTTTCCCCCTTATAAGGCCGCCCGGCCGCCTCCCTCAGGCACTCAGCCTCCAGCCGCCTTCCAGCTCTCTGCCCTTTTCTTCTTTGGCTCTACTCCACCTCGGACTCCACCTCGGACCGCTGCTCCTCTGCCGACCCTGCACCATGCCCGGCCGCGGCAAAGGGAAGAGTCGGAGGAACTCCAAGACCTCCGGGATGGCCACACCAGGACCCTCCTCGGGCTCCCCGGGTAGCCCCGTCCCCTCTGCGGCCCCGACCTCCCCGGCAGCACCCTCGGGCCAGCCCAGCAGCGAGACGGCCCTCCTCATCGAGGCCATCACCCGCCTCACCAGACGCATGGACAGAGACCTGGACGACAGGGGGGAGGCCCGAGGGGCCCCGCGGAGCCCCCCGCCCACGCCGAGGCGGGAGCCCGCCTGCAGCCTGCACCACGTCCCGGCGCCTCGGGCGTACGCCGCAGCCGGGAGCCGGCCGCCGCCTCCACCTCAAGCGACTCAGCCCGGGGGCCCGCACCTACAGTACCAGGGCTACACCCGCGCCCATGCCAGCTCAGCACCACCGCCCACCTACCGCCCGGATCCCGAGGAGTACAGCCCGGCATCCGCGGCCGACGCGGTCCGCGAGCTCCTCGCATCCGCCGAGGCGCATCGCACCGTGCGCCGCCGAGGGATCCCAGCCGATTACCTCTTCCCTTGCGACCTCGTGGAGAGGGGTGCGGGGCGCAAGGCAGTCAAGCTCGGAGAAGCAACCAAGGACGAGTACAGCCTCGCCCTCCTCTCCATGGTCGACCACCCATCCTTTCCGGATCACTCCCTCCAGGGCCTACACCAACACCACCTCACCCTCATGAGAGACGTCCTCATCCACCCCTGGCCGACCGTCCGCCGGTACTCGGAGACCATCTTTTCCTGGATCGCGGACGGAAGGCTCCCCCAGGGGTGGCATGACCCTGTGGCCCTCAACGCGCTCAGGGTCGACTCCCTCACCACGCCCACCACCCCGGCAACACCAGCTCCCCGAGGCGACGATGGGGCCCGAGGCGCACACCTGCCCCGGCAGCAACCCGACACACGCACCGCCTACGATAGGCACGCTCACGGGGCTCCCTGCTCCGCTTGGAATCGCGATCCCGCCTCGTGCGATCGGGCACCCCTCGGAGAGGCTCACGGCGAGGTGGGAGACAGGCGCCGGCACGTCTGTGCCTATTGCGCCAACGTCCGGCGCATATTAACAATGCACAGCGAGGCCGGATGCCGCACCAAGCAAGCCCGTGAGCGCCAGACCCCGGCCGCCTCGGCGGATTTTTGATCCGCCGGCCTCCCCCCGGCTGGCCCGGGGGGCCTAGCCCGGCGCCTCACCCCAACCATTCCCGACAGCCCCGCGATTCCCACCGACGGCCTCCCAGCGAACACCGATCGAAACGCCGCCCAGAAGAAGCCGAGGATCATCACCTCGCACCTCACACCTCAGATGACTCAGCCCAGCCTCACGAGAGACCCACCCAGCCCAGCCCTGAGGAGTTCGCTGCCCCCCTGCTCGACCCTCACCGGACCTCCTCCCCCCGGGCCTCAGGAGCGGGCCTCCCTTTTTTGGCCGCCCGCTCCCCTTCCACGTAGGCCCCGGACCCTCCTCTCAACCAGGCCTGCCTCTCCGGGCCCCGCCTCGGGCGCCCCGCGCCCCCGCCTCGGGCGCGCCTCGAGCCCTCTCCTTACTCTTTGGCGGAGGGCTCCTCGGCCCCCCCTCTACCAACTCTGACACTGCTCCTTCTGAGCCCCTCCTCTATTTATCCTCTGCTCCTCATGAGCCCCTTACTGTATTGCTCCTCACGAGCCTGTTGCTCCTCATGAGCCCCTCTTATTGCTCTCTGCCTCCTCAGCCTGTGTTACCTCCTCTGTTGCCCTGCTTGTACCGTTTACCTTACATTTTTCTCATATGTTTTGTTCTTCTCACTGTTCTCTGTATTTGCCCGAGGCGTCACAATAAACGCCTCAGTTTCCCACATCCGCCTCTGTTCTTCCTTCTCGCGCATCAGTAGCTCATCATAATCATTAGTTAAAAATGTAGCTTAAGTTTAATAATTTGTTATTGTCATCACTTGTTCATTCACATCATGGAGACCAGCTAGATAAGCATCGCTTTTCTGGGATCCTTTCTGTCTGTAAGGAATTTGTATGCATTTATTGTATCACCTCAATTTATTGTAAACATACCTTGCAGAGAGTTAAAATAAAAGAATTGAAAATTGATGACTCAATGCATTGTCAATGGCAGTGAGTGAGTAATCTCCATACAGAAAAAGTAAAATATTGCTAAAACCACACCACCTAGGCACAAACCGCTTGGAACACATATATAGGGTATGCACTGACGTCACGCAAACCGGAAGTGCGGCCATTGTGGCGATAGTAACCACAATAATGTCACACTGCAAACTCAATGGCTATGAGCAATCTTCATACAGAAAAAGTGAAATATCTATCAAACTAATCCACCTAGAAACAAATCGATTGGTACACATATAGAAAATATGTTTACCAATAAGATTATATTAAATTTATACGGTTAGGGTTCTGGATTTCTATAAATTTGAATAAAACTGACGTTTTGTACTGCGCGTACCGGCATACTCAATGCATTGTCAATGGCAGAGAGCAATCTTCAGACAGAAAAAGTTTAATATCTCTAAAATTACAACACCTAGAAACAAACTGATTGGAATACATATAGAAAACATGTTTCCCAAATAGATTATATTAAATTGATATGGTTAGGGTTCTGGATTTCTTTTAATTTTGAATAAAACTGACGTTTTGCACTGCGCATACCGGCAAACTCGATGCATCGCCAATGGTCGGGAGCAATCTTCACACAGAAAAAGTGAAATATGTCTAAAACCATACCGCCTAAAAACAAATTTCTTGGTACACATATAGAAAACATATTCAACGAATAGATTATATTAAATTTATTAGGTTAGGGTTCTGGATTTCTATTAATTTTGAATGAAATAGACGTTTTGAACTGTGCGTACAGGCAAACGCTATGGTTTGTTTACTGTCTGATATCGCCACAATGGCCGCGCATCCGGTTGATGACATCACGTGAATACCCTATATAGAAAACAGGTTTAACAAAATGATTATATTAAATTGATACGGTTAGGGTTTGGGATTTCTATTAATTTTGAATAAAACTGATGTTTTTCAATGCACGTATTGGCAAACTCAATGGCCGTATGCCTTTGCTTTGCTCCCGAGGCCGTTTTCGGCGCATGCGCAGTCGGAACCGTGATGTAGTCTATTCTGAGTTGAATGCACCTTTTTTTTTTTTAGCTCTATAGCTTTTTTAGCTCTATAGTTATGATGATTTTCATTTCACTCTTTTGTCTTAATTCCTGGAAACTTTACTATGGGGGAACTTGTTGAAACACAGTTTCTCAAACAGGAGAGTTTAACCTCCCTATGCTGTAAAATGCTAGAAAGAATAATCCGAGACTTTGTCATAGAACACTTGGAAAAACTAGGATTGATATATCCCGACCAACACGGATTCACTGGAGGAAAATCTTGTCTGTCACAACTACTAGAAGTGATGGAAATTTGGACTGACTGGCTGGATCATGGCCTGGCATGGGACACCGTCTATCTGGACTTCTCCAAAGCCTTTGATAGTGTGCGCCACAAAAGACTATTAAACAAAGTCAACGCTCTGGGAATATCCGGATCAATTTCTGAATGGATACAGGACTTCCTGTCTGAGAGAAAGCAAAGGGTAGTTGTAGGTAATAAAAAATCTTCCTTTAAGAATGTCACCTCAGGAATACCTCAGGGAAGTGTGCTGGGACCAATATTATTTATAATATTTATAAATGACCTGCCAGGCAGTGTCTCATCAAACCTAAAAATATTTGCAGATGACACAAAGGTCTTTTGAGCGATAAAAGACGTAAGAGATAAAAATCTCTTGCAAGAGGATATTCTGAAACTCTCAGAATGGTCCGAGAAATGGCAATTGCCCTTCAATGAAAAGAAGTGCAAAATTATTTATTACGGGAAAAATAATCCTCATTATGCCTATATTATGCAGAACACTGTCTTGCAACATTTTGTTTGTTTGTTGTTTTACGTCCTAGCAACATCTAAGGTCATATCATAGCTATCTTGTCTTGCAACAAGATAGCTATGAAAAGGACTTGGGTGTAACCTCCGACTCCCAACTCTCCTTTCAGAAACACATGAGGACTATCATCTCAAATGCTAACCAGAGAGTAGGAATAATTAAAAGAACCTTCCATCGCCTCAGCAAGAACAATTTTCTCATTCTATTTAAGTCTCTTGTTCGGCCAATTTTGGAATACTGTCCACAAATTTGGAGCCCAATTCTTCGGAAAGATATTCTGGAGATTGAAAAGGTTCAGAGACGTGCAACGAAACTAGTTGCAGTTATAAAGGACTTACCCTATGAACAAAGGCTCAGGAAATTGAAACTTCCTACCCTTTCCTACAGAAGGAAAAGAAGTGACATAATTGAAGTATTTAAAATTATGAAAGGTTTTGATAAAATAGATATGAACCAATTTTTCACCTTGAATAAAAGATAAGGCAGCCGGGGCCATACTCTCAAACTAGTAAATCCCAGAGCCGTTTCAAAATCAAGGCAACACAGTTTCTCAAACATGATCATAAATATATGGAATAGTCTCCCCCAAAATGTTATAGATGCTGGCTCAATAAATTCATTCAAGAACCGATTAGAAAAAGTGTGGGCTGATGATACAGGGAAATTTGACCACTTATTCACCACATGCTACTAATCTATTGCTTGTGTTGCTAATTACTTGCACTCAAGCAAAAATGAGAGACAAATAAGTTTTCACACTTCCTGTCTACCAATCACTATATCACATGACCCGGAAATACTGTCCTCGGATAGGTAGTAGGTACCCCATTGAAATTGTCAAATTATTCCAAACATTCAAATTATAATTTCATTGGAGCTCAAAAGCATAATGCTTTCTGTAGGCACGCGAAAAAACACGGCGCTTTCACGGTGCTCGCTTGTCCCCCTCTGGCCACTGGCACTGTGTGTGCATGCCGTCATGCGCGGTGCACACCTGACTATCTTTTTACAACTCTCTTGCAATCTTTATTTTATGACTACCAGGAATCCAACCATATGGATGATATAATTCACATTTTGCTCCACTGCTACATCCAAAAATATTTGCTGTCCGATTTATAATTATAGAAGTGGAAACAAATCTTTGAAGTTTTTGAATTTTTAAGATATTCCAAAAATTGAGTGAGATATGTGCATTTGAAGGTTGTTGAATTTCAGATCTTTTCTATTAGCTAATGCATTAGAGAAGTGCCTTAGTTTAGGTACGCGAATAACACGGCGCTTTCACAGGACTCGCTTGTTCCACAGGCTTGCGCGGTGCGCATTTGAGTCTCATTTTACTCCTCTCTTGCAACCTTTATTTTAGAACTACCAGGAATTCAACCATATGGATGATTTGTTCACATTTTGCTCTACTGCTACATCCAAAAATATTTGCTGTCCGATTTATAGAAGTGACAACAAATCTTTATTCAAATTTATGTCTGTTTAAATCACTGGAATTCTACCTGAAGGGGAGTTTTAACAATTTTGAAATTAGTTTATTTTGTTTCTTTATATTCTTTTCTATCTTGGGATGTAATTTGGTGTTAATGTGAGGACCAGAACAGTGCTTTTGAGGGCGGATAAAAAGGTGTGTACTCGAAAAAAACGCCACTTTCACACTACTTGTGTGTCCCGCAGAGCACTGCGCGATGCACACCACACTTGAGATGGGTCACAAAATTCAAGTGGTTTTCCATTGAAACAATGGAACCAAATTAACCATAAAAAAAAAATGCGTTAGAAAGTGTCACAACTTCCTTGATAATTGTCACAGGATGATGATTTAGATATCATTAGAAAGCACTTTACAATACCTTTGCAATGATGTATTTTATGTTGGAATCTGTTAAGTTTGAATTTTTTTGTCACATACCTACTTAGTTAGGTCGTAAGGTAGTCGCAAGCGAATGCTAGCCGCAGTGTGACTGGGGCTTAAGTTCTTACCATGAATCCTTTGACAGTGATCTAATTTCATATACACAAAAGGTACAGCGCATGTAATTTGTCAAAAAGTTGAGGTGGGGTCGAACAACTCTAATCAGCTGGTATCTGCAATGTATGATGGTCTGAAAGTGAAAGGGTTTATTTCTAAAGATACAATAATACGCCAGTCATTTAGCGGCGCAAGAATCAATTCTAAAAAAATAAAGTACCGGTTCCCATTTTTTTTCTCATCAGAAAAAACTTACTGCTTAACCTGAAAATGAGGCAGACAACCGGAAACATAAAAAAAATTACTGCTTAAACTGAAAATGAGGCAGACAACCAGTTCCTTCAAACATGACAGATTTACATCATGGATTCAGATCGATCTCAGGCTAGAACAGTAACTTTTTTCCCTACTTGCCCGAGCCCAAGTCAGCTATTTGAAACTGAAATCTGCTACTGCAGATCAGAAAAATAAAGATTTGCTCATTCAGGTACGTCACCAAGAACTTCACCTGCCCGAGCGAGTAAACTAGGTGCCCCAGACAACCGGGTAGTCCTTTTGTCCTACCCTTGATCTATTATCATTATGACTTGATATAATATGATCTGGAGAGTATTTTATATGCAAGGAAATGAGACATTGTAGGATGGTGGTTGCTTGTCCAAATGATGTCCTTTTTCAGTTCTGAACCACTCATCTAGTTGTGATTAAAACCATTTGTTATTTCAGGTGATTTTCGGTCCAATGTTTTCCGGTAAAACGTAGGTATCCATTTATTTGCTTTCTTTGTTTTGTTGGTTCTTTACTTACCAGCAAAATCTCAGTTCATATCAGGATGAGTAGCGACTTGTGACAGTGTGCACTCATGGCGACTATACTATAGTGCTGCCCCACTGGAAGACTCATTTCCCACCATGACCTGATATCCCACTCAGTCACAATATCCTAATAGTAATATTGAATAAACCAGTCTTTGCCCGATCTTTGAATGCAGAGGGCCAGGCTAGGTCACTACAATTATCAATTTTATAAGTCATTGGTTTGACTCGGTCAGGTTCGAACCTACGACCTCCGTTACAGGAAGTTAGCTGGCACTCTTGCCGATTTAGCCATCGGATCCTGTCCAACAGTTAAATCCTGGAAAATCCTGGAAAATGAAAAATCATGACTAGCTGATCGCGACTGTATTTTTAAAGCCTATTTTTTTCCGATGTGACCAAACTTCAATTGGTGATGTTTTGTATTTAATGTGATTTTTGTGGGTTTGTTTGCCTCTTGATTTTTATACATACTTTCGTTATTTATTATGCTTATTTACACTTCATGTTTTATGCAGTGAATCGAGTATGAATATAGCCATGTTTCGGTGTGCTTTAATTTAATAAATGTCTTAAGAATGTCCTAGAATTTTGCACTGAAAACTCCTTCTAATTTGTTATGTAAAAATGGGTATGAATCCCCTGCATTCCGGGTTAGTGTGCTAACCATTACACCACCTAGGCGCTCCCTTGCTTGAGAAAATCTCTATTTTATCCCTATTTTTCAGGGATGAAAGATCTCCGCGATTCCGCGGATTTCCGGGATTTTTCAATCCCGCAGCACCATCAGCGTATTCTAAAATGTGGTGCTGATGCTGCAGCACTATCAGCGTACACTACTATTATTATATAAAATATTAATAAATGCTCCAAGCATCGCAGCACTTTCAGCGTATACCAATATATATGAAACCCGACTTCCGGGAATTTTCCGCGATTCCCTGACAATGCTAAACCAATGGGAGAATATCAGCATTTCCGCTTTTTTTCCCGGAGAGCTCTTTCAATCCTGATTTTTCTGACAGAAATTCTTATTTTTCCTATTTTTTTTACCCACTGCCTCACTTGACGCCCTACCTAGGTTCTTCGGGGATTTTTGATGTCACTGCTACCCCTGAATACAGATGTATACTCAGCCTAAGTTGTGGTGTTCTTTGTGGCAGAGTGGTTAGGGGTCGGACTTCTAATCTGAAGGTTGGTGGCTCGATTCCCCATGCCCCCAACCTCTGCCAATTTGGATTTCCGCTGCTATGTATAACTTACAGCGTCATCAGAGGCCAGTTGCTCTCATACCATGTCTATGTGGTGTGGGAGGTTAAAAATCCCTTGGGTTGGTAAAAGTGTAGGCTCGGGCTTTCTATCGACAAACTGTTTAATGGTGAAAACAAATCTATTCAGACTTATTCATAATAGGCAGTATAAATCTTCAAGAAAAAAAGTTGTGTCATTCTTTAAATTTGAAGAACTGAGCTGATTCGTCGCATGAAGAGGTTCCAGATTGCCAACTACAACTGCCTGATGATCAAATATGCAAATGATGTACGATACAATAAAGACGATGTAGCTACGCATGACAGGTATGTATGGTATTCAGCAATTTTTGTTGTCCTTTTACTTGGCGAGGGATCGAACATTAATGTAATATACATGCACTGCCTGAGAATCAGATACTCTACTCAGTAATACAACGTGTCCAGTATATGTAGGACGAGGCAGTCAGGTCTGATTGTGTTTTGATTTTGTAGTCATTTTGATTTGGTTATTATTTTCCAGGGTTCGTACAATCTTGGAATGGCCTTAAATTTGAAATGACCAAATGACGAAAATAATTTTGGTGGAGGAGAGGGCATATTTGTATTGACAACAGTGTTTTGAATGGCTAGGTGTGTGGCTTATTAACTAATCTAGGACAATTCTTAACTATAATAAAGATGTTAATTCCCTATTTGCTTTTACGTTATAAAAATAGCATTCAGAAACCTGGTGAAGTAAGACCATAATGAGTTGATATGTATATAATCATTTTAATGTTATATTTTTACTGACTTAAAAAACGAATTTCTTACCTGAAGAAGCCATAAAAAGGCCATAAATTTGGTTGCTGTATGAACCCTATTTTCATTTCGTTGTCATTTTCATTTTGCCTTCATTATAATTTTATTATAATTTTTTTTGCCAGCCAACGGTTGCCTGCCATCTCAACCATGGCCCTCATGTCCCTATTTAAGGATGCTATGCGCAATGATGTCATTGGTGTCGACGAAGGACAATTTGTGAGTTCTTCTTTTCTTCTCGAGTCTTTCGACGGGTATGAAGTTTGCATCAAATTACATGTGAAACCACTTATTTGACACACTGAAAATAAAAGCGCTTAATTTAATAAATACGGAGATATGTATATGGGTCGTTCTCCGAAACTGGGTACCACGTTTGTGACATGGAAACCAAAAGTGAAAACCTTCCAAATAGCAGAAAACATTCCAAATAGTAGCAGAGCCCATATTCATATGAATATTTAAATGTTATATATATGTCAGAGTTGAAAAAAAGCTATATCATGTTTTGATTAACAAATTAATCAGTACATTAGTCTTGTGTCAAATGGAAATTGAGCACACCCAGAACATCATTTTAACTTAACAGCACATTCAAGGAAGAAAAAAGATATTACAGTTTAAAAGCAAATTACAACAAAAAAAAGAATTTGAATAAATTTAGTTGTAAATGTGTAAATTTTCACTTTACCACGGATTCATATAAACATATCTTGGATACATTTTGTGGCTTAGATTAAGTACATATCGTATTTCTAACATACTTAATACACAGAGCCAATGATAAGTATTTGACTTGCGAGGAAAGGTTGACATTTTTCTTCTCCCAAATCAGTTTCCTGACCTGGTGGACTTCTGTGAAAAATTAGCCAACAATGGCAAAGTCGTCATCGTGGCTGGGCTTGATGGAACCTATCAACGCAAGGTAGGCTGTGCCTGCGACTTTAACAGAATGAATGATACATAGATAAGAATCTTCCGCAATTCCGTTTTTATTCAACGCTAAAAGTCATACTTTATTGACAACCTTCCCCCCACCCCCTGTCGTGCGAATTGTACGACAGTGAAAATGTTGACGACTTTGGACTCCTCCTAAAAATGTGTGTAATGGTTGAGTGGCGGAGCTGACCCTTTTCGTGCTGCGCTGCACAGGCTTTTGACGTGATGCTGCAGCTGGTGCCGCTGGCGGAGAGCGTGATGAAGCTGACAGCTGTGTGCATGATGTGTTACGGGGAGGCCTCCTTCACCAAGCGGAAGGGGATGGAAACTCAGGTGAGTGACGTCAGCCCTTTATTACAGACGTCAGTGCTTTATTAGAGATAAGTTACTTTAACAGGGGACCAGACAGGATGACCAAATCAGTTGAGCGTCCGTCTCCTGTTTTGGGAGATCGGGGGATCCAAACCCATGAGTTTGTGGGTTCGAACCCTGGTCGAGTCAAACCAATGACTTAAAAATTGATACTTGTAGCTTCCTAGCCAGGCGCTCGGCATTATTAGGATATGGCAAGCACTGGTTGGCTCAGTGTCAGGATAATGTGACTGAGTGGGATATCAGGTCAGGGTACTGGTGGCCTGGTTTCCCAGTGGGACAGCCCTATAAAGTTGCCATGAGTGTGCACTGTCACAAGTTGGTACCGGTCCTGCTATGACCTTAGATGTTGCTATGATGTAAAACAACAAACACTTTAACAGGGTCTGTACGGGGCCTGGAAAGTCTCGAAAGGTCTTGACCTTCATTTGCCCCACATCAAGGCCTTGAAAAGCATTGAATTTAAACCTATTTTGGGTAATTAGTCTTGAAAAGCCTTGAATTGCATTAAAATGTCCTTAATGATCAAAATTAGTCTGAAATTGCCATTCCGAATGGTGATTTCAGACTAAATCCAAATGAAAATGGTCTTGAATTTCTATAAAAAAATTACTTTGAAATCGCATATCTTCGCATGTGCGGACCCTGCTTTAAATTAAGACAATGGTGCTATCGGCTCGGCCGAATGACACTATGATATTGTGATGAGTCTTGTTCTCTCTACTAGAATCTCGTAAGCAAAAGGGATTGGACTTGGTGGCCGAAATGATATCGCGCACTCTTCCCATGCAGATGGTCGGGAGTTTGAATCCCAGCCGAGTCAACCCAATGACTACAATAATGCAGAACGCCTGGCTAGGAAGCAACAAGTATAAATTCTTTAAGTCATTGGTTTGACTCGACCATGGTCTGATCCCACGATCTACCAAAATGAGAGCCGCTCTCAACTCATTCGGCCATCCCGTCTGGCGCTTTGCTTTCAGCTGGAGGTGATCGGTGGTGCTGACAAGTACCTGGCGGTGTGCCGCCGGTGTTACGAGATGTCATCACCGGCTAAGTCTCCACGACAGCCGCAGGTGTCGATCAACACAGAGTCTGGATCTGTCGGCAGGCAGCTCTTCAACAGCCCGGCCAAGAACTCTGCCATGCAGATATCATGAGGATTGTCGGTTCTTTTTTTATTTAAAAAAAACGAAAACCAAAATGTGAATGAATTAACAATTGGTTTTTAATGGAATACAAATCTGACAACACTGCCCTAATCTTCCATCTCCTTTGAATATTAAGCTATAGTTGGGGTCCGCTTACCCCATTTCACGGCCTTGAAAAGCCTTAAATTTAACCGATTTTGGGTAATTAGTTTTGAAAAGCCTCAAATTCCATTAAACTGTCCTCACTGATCTAAATTAGTCTGAAGTCGCTATTTGCCCTTGTTTGTTTTTTCCCTGAAATCCAAATGAAAATAGTCTTGAATTCCTCTAAAAAAAACAACCTTGAAATAGCCTTGAATTCCATATCTTCACATGTGTACGGACCCTGAATACGAATCTTACAACACTGCCCTAATCTTTCATCTCCTTTGAAGATGGAAGCATAGTCCATTGAAGAATGCTGCCATATAGATATGAGGATGTGTTTTCCCTTTTTTAGAGAAACTAACCTTCCATTTAATTTGAAGACAACCATAGTCCATCAAAGAATTCTGCCATCTTAAGTATGTGTGTTCCATTTTTATTATTATTTATTTTATTATATATATTTTTTATTGCGTGGAATATAAATGTGACGGTGTTGTCATAACCTTCCATCTCCTTTGAAGACTGCAGTCTTCCAATAGTACATCGAAACATTCTGCCATGCAGATATCTTGAGGATACGCGATCTCTTTTATTTTTCTTAAAAAATAAAAGTTCATAAAATACAAATCTGACAACATTGTCCTAACAATCCATCTCTTTTGAAGACAAATCTTCCAGTAGTCCATCGAAGGATTCTGTCATGCAGATATCTTGAGAACTCTTGTTACCTTTAAAAAATAAATGAATTAAATTGTGTATGGAATACAAACCTGACAATATTGCCCGAGTTAAGTTCATCCCTTAAATTTTTTTTTTTTAAATATCAGGACAATGTGTCTTGTGCACCTATTAAACATATTGCAATAGAGAAGGCAGTACTTACTAAGTCAATTTAATAGAAGCTGTTACTGCTGAAGCTTGTTGTCTACGTCATTTCGGGGTGCACACCAAAAGTAGCAGTGCATGTTTGTACTTCCAAGATAGCCATTTACAGTTTAAAAAAGTTAAATTACTTAAAACAAATGTAACATATGTCCTGTCCTAATGATCAACCTAATATATTGATCTTTTTTTTTTGTGTGTGTGTAAACCCTCACTAACCGATTGTGTAATGTGAATGCGTATGTGTGAACATACACATGTCGGGCTCGCCAACCCTTCTGGTTTCGCCGTAAGGTGGACAATATTTTATGTTCCCATCATCATCTTACGCCAATCTTCCGGCTCTTCATTTTCCAATGTTGGCAACCCTGAAATACCCTTTATATAGTGATATTATATCATTCTTATAGATTATTGTGTCCAAAATGCACCACAGAGCATCTAAGATTTTAATATTTTTCTTGGGGGAGTTCACCCAGACCTCCCAATATAACATCCCTTCAGATCCAGACATGTTCACCCTTTCACATGGCTACCAAAGGGAATTGTCGCAACTGGATTCTTTTACCCCAAAAACACCCCAGTATGCGTTGCGGGAATTTGAATCCATTACGCAATGTTGATTCTATGTCGTTCTTACTATGTTCATGTATTGTTGCATATGAGTTGTTCTGATGATGTATGATTTTCTGAAACTGGTCACCAAAGTCTGATATGGAAACCAAAAGGGAAAACATTCCAAATAATAGCAGAATCTATGTTCTTGTGAAGATTTACATGCTGTCCATATGTCCATCGAAGGATTCTGTTGGGGGGGGGATGCTATTTCGCTTTTACCTTATAGTTTATTTTGTTTGTTGTTTTACGTCCTAGCAACATCTATGGGCGTATCAGGATGGGTACCGACTTGTGACAGCGCACTCATGGTGCTGCTCCACTGGGAGACTATGCCGCTAGCACCATCACCTGATATCCCTCAGTCACATTATCCTGACACTGAGCCAACCATTCCTTGCCCTATCGTAATAATGCCGAGCGCCTGGCTAGGAAGCGACAAGTAAACATTTTTAAGTCATTGGTTTGACTCGACCAGAGTATGAACCCACCCTGATCTTCCAAAACAGGAAACGGACGCTCAACTCATTCGCCCGTCCCGTCCCGTCCCATCCCATCCCGTCTGGCTACTTACTATCTCATAGAAATTGAGCTATGCATTAAAATCACTCGTGTAAATCAAGCACACATCCAGATAATTTTTTCGCATATACAACAAATCCAAACCGATTTAAAAAATATTTTTACAGTTCAGCAAAAAAAGTTAGGGTAAATAAATGCATGATGTCGATGTGTAAATTCTCACGTCAGCACAGAATCACACAAGCATACTTTTTGTGGGATAGATTAAATATATGTAGTATTTCTAACAAGCCTAACACACAATATTTCTAACGTGCTTAAGCCCCAGTCACAAATAGCCGGATGAGCCCCGGTTTTTGAGCCGGACCACCCATGGACCAACGGCCCGGACCGCCACGGATAAAATCACTGTTTTCGTTGATTTTTGCCTCGCAGTCACACTTTCCCGGACGAGGCCGGACCACCCCCGCACTATCCCGGATCACCCCAGGTCTTACGGGGGCCAGTCCGGGAGTGGTCCGTGGCTATGCCGGGGGTACTCCTAGATAGTCCGGGGATGGTCCCGGTCAAACTGTGGCTCAAAATGACCCCGCACCACCCCCGGACAGGCCCGGTCCACCCCCGAAATACCCGCACCACCCCTGGATCAGGCCGGATTGAGTCTGGATTGCAAAATCCCCCGGTCCGCCCTGGATGTTTTAAACATTTTAAAACATCTGGGGCTGACCCCGGACGAGCCACGGATCAGGGGGTGTCACCACGGATCACCCCGGACCACACCGGATGGCAGTCCGGGGCTCGTCCGGCCCCTGATCCGGGTATGTGTGACTGGGGCTTTAACAATAATTATTTGATTTGCTACCAAAGAAGGAAAGAATTATCACTTGTAACAAACCAAATATGTGGTGACCAGTTTCAGAGAATGACCTATATACGTGTGTGTGTATATATGATAATCTGTCTAAATCGACCTACCATGGGACCTACTTTAAATGGTCCATTTATGGCGATGGTTGGTTTAGGGAGGTTTTTTTACCGTTATTGTATGGGCGATCGTTTGGGACCCAAATAAAGCAATCGATGTAGGGGAATGGGAGATCTGTAGGGGCTAGTCGGTTAGAGAAGGTTTACTGTATATATGTGCTTAATTGTCAGGTCCTAGTTGACGGCTGTTGGTTTTTTAAACACTTGTTTATTTTGTACTGCTGCGTTAGAATTACATTACTTATTACACGTTTGTCAATCATGATCCATTGGGTCACATTTGTGTTTCTGTGTATTCGATTATTTTGTGTGTATTCAATTATTTTATCTGTTTAAAAATGTGTAACCTTGAGCATTGGTCTTGTGACCCAAGTTGTACTGGCTACCAAATATCGAATTTGTCTAAAAGGGCAACAGTTGAGGTTTGGGGTGGGGAGGGAATACTTTTTATAGGCGGGGGGTGATTTAATACATTTAGGGATGAAAGTTTCTTACCTATCGGCAGTTTCCCGCCTTTTTATGTCTGTCCTGTTCTCGTCCTTGCTGTATGCAGGAATTAGAATTTCCCACCGATTGGCGGTTTCCGACCTTTGGGCAATAAGGCGCCTTTATAATATTTGACCTGTTCTCGTCTCTGCTATATATACAACAATGAGAATTTCCCGCCAATTGGTGGTTTCCTAACTTTGGGCAATGATCCTCCTTTTTATGTTTGACCTGTTCTCGTCATCCCTGCAATATAGAGATGAGAATTTCCCACCAATCGATGGTTTCCCAAATTTGGGCAATGATCCTCTTTATATTTTACCTTTTCTCGTCGTCCCTGCAATATAGAAATGAGAATTTCTCGTTAATCGGTGGTTCCCGACTTTTGGGCAATGACCCGCCTTTTTAGTCGTATATACAGGGGTATACTAGGTCACTATAGGGACCTCCCATGCTAGGGTGCTGCCACCTGCCGATACTTACAAGGAATGGTCAGCAGTCAAGGTTGCCACCGTGTGGTCGTGGGCTCATTACGGACTACTACAGGTCCATGGTGAACAGGATTCGCATGCATCACCAAAAGATTTGTCATTTTATTATCTTCGAATGTTCCTATATCTGGTGGCCAACGTTTTATATAAACAAACCAGGTCACATGATATTTGAGATGAATTAGTTTTTGACAAATTCCTGTGAAGTTTTCCTTTGTTGAATTGTTTTCCCAACATTATAAACTTTTCAGTAGATTGTATAAAATGTTGGGGTCTAAGTGTTCCGTGTCTCCTTGAATGTGGTGGCCAACTTTTTGTACGAAGCCTGCTCGAAATGCGTGTGTAGTGTGGATAAACATGTGGTGTTAAAGCTGCATAGTCCAATGAAAGCACTTTAAAAAAAAAAAGCTGGTGCATTCATTAAACATTCATTGCAGCTTAGTTTTCCTTTTATATACAGTGTAACTGACACATTTCAAATGGATGCGTGCAAAACACATGCGTGCGCATCCTCACATATGTTTAGATCGCCAAGGATATACGTACTGTTCATATATAATATGGGTAGACACTGCATATGGCAATGGCCTGAACTGAGACCAGTAATTATATGTGGTCTAGTGGTTATGGTTGAAATTGTAATTTGAAGTTGTTGGTCTTGTGGGTTCAAACCCCATACAGTCCACTACTTTTTACATTCAACAACAAAAGGCGTTTTCCCTCTATATGTGTTTTTGATTGAATTATGCGATGTAAGTGTACTAACATATATATGTAACACCCTAACCACTAAACTACAGAGGTCACATGAGCTGGTTTGACTCAGTTCAGGCTATTCATACACCTTGTATATATGAATAAATCCATGCTTGTATATACGGCATCACATATACAAAGTGTATGTATGCATGTATATATGCACATATATCTATATATATTTGACGTATATACTAGTGCATATATAACATTTCTAAATATTGTGCGATGGCCGTGCAGTGACTTTAGGGTTGCCGTATGATGGCCACACAGCACATACATTTCATATATGCACTAGTTACTAGTCTGGTATATATATATAGTCTGTCTCATGAAAATAGGCCAATTGGTGCATATGGGAAAGATGTTGGCGTCGACCATTGGATGTCAGCATTGAACGGCATACCTATAGTTTAGCATTGACAGCGGTGTTTGAAAGTTCTTAAATTTATCCTGAATGTAAAGGTAGAGAAAATACAACAACCCTATTTGTTTCGAGGATAATTTAATATGAAACAAAGAAATGCACTACACTTTAACCATTGCAATGCCAACATCTGTTAAATTTACTAAAACCACTCTTTGAAAATAGGTCATTGAGACAAATATATTGCTGAACTTTAAATTTTTTTTTTTTTTTACAGGTTTCCATCAATGTGTACGGTCCATAGGATTTTGTAATGAAATCTCCATAAATGAAACCTCCTTTTTTAACACATGACCAAAATGGAAATTTTACCTTATTTTTAGGCAACATAAGATTTCCTATTTTTAACATTTTTTAACCATGGTTTTCACAGCATTGTTCCTTACAACCTTTCCCATGCAGGAACCTGTAATCCAGAGTATTTTGGAGGTGCATTTTGTTATTAAAACCACCAATTGGCCTCTCTAGTCTAGTGGTTAAGGTGTTGAACTGGTAATCTGAAGTTTGGTGTTGTGGGTTCAAATCCTGTACAGTCCAAAACCTTTTTACATTCAACAACAAAAAAACGTCTCTGATTTTACTGATATATTTTACATTCAAGCAAATATAAAATCCTGTTTGAACTACTTTGAAAATACTGCTTCTCTCCCTTCTCTCCACTCAACCATCCAGCTTCACAACAGCTGCCACATGACCAATCTAAGTCACTCTACACCACCAAGTGGAAAAGTTCAATACTAAGCATGCACCACCCTGTGGCTCATTCCAAGTTTGTTTGGTTTCCCCGACCACCTATACATTATCCCTTTAACCAATATTGTGCCATTTAGATTGAATAATAAAATCGTTGGATGCAATTTCAGTTGTACTTTTTATTTATCTGCACAATGAATACATCAACCAACAGGCAGTTACGCTTAAGTTATTGCCGTACAGCATTGTATTATGCATTTTATAGGTGTTATTCTAAATAATTCAATAAGCCTTGTTTAACAATCAGATATGCCATATTAGTTTTAGAATGATACAATGTCATTGACTTCATATGGATTCTTAACTTAAAGCTCCATAGTCCGATGAAATATAAAATTTTCAAAACCAAACCAATTATCTAGATTTGATTTGACATATCCAACTTAGATACTGCTGCACTTATAAAGCATTTGTTTCTGCGTAGAAGGCAATATTGAGTCAATTTAACAGAACCTGTTACTGCAGAAGTGTCAGTTTTGGCAAGCTTGTCAAAACTAATTTTCCATGTTTGCACTCAAAATATCTCAAAAGTTTACCATTTAAAATAAAAGTAACTTTGAACTAATGTCAACTAGATACTAGTGATCAATCTAATATATTTATCTCAGAAAAAATACAGAAATTCAAAGCCATCGTACTATGCAACTTTAAGTTCTAAGCGAACGTGCGTAATATCAAGAAAAGATTATGTAACTGACTAATTCTATTTGTCATAATAAGCACGTTTTAAAAAACTATTTCCAGACCTTCACTACCGGTTTACCTGGGCAAATAATGGGGGGGGGGGGGGGGATGTTCGAGGGTAAAAAGGAACCCTGTAATAATATCCAACCTCACATATTGAACTAGTTCCTAATAACACTGGAAATAGTTTTGCCACAATATCTAATTTATTTTATCACAAGTTGGAATTCACCTAACTCTGTTGACTTATGTTGTAAGGCTTACAACATTGCTCGCCCCCGCTTCTACCGTATAATAATCTCCTTCCAAACTTTCATAAAACCATCAATCAGTGATTACTCTCCAGACAGATTTGATATATATATTACAGATATGCAGGGATGAATTAACACGTAGGAAAAAAGAGGACAAAAGCGGAAATCGATGGCAAGGTGGGCGATAACATGGTCAAAATGACTGGAATGCTCACTAAGAATTAGGTAAAAGATTCACCCCGTGCTTCAGTAGCCTGAAAGAGTCAGAGGTCAAGCTTTTATCTAGCTAAAAATAGTTTGTCCTGACTGATCAGTAGAATAGTGATACGATAATGCTATGAGAGTACTGGGTGAAACCTGCCTTCGGTATTTGTCCGCGATTCCCTGAGCCTTATGAAACTTTCCGCGTTTTGGCGGAAATCAAACCCTACACAGTGCAGGGGTGGACATAATGGTTGAATGTTTAAAATATTCCTGAAATTTTGTCATATTTAAATAATAGCCGAAGAAAATCCATAGAATATTTCCAAATGTAGGATATAGCAGATTTGTTTTAAAATAGAAATAACAGAAGTTGCTAATTACAAAGAAAATCGTGGAAATACGAGAAATCACAGAGCTTTCATCCCTGCATATATAGATCTCTGGAGACAGCTTCCAATTGTGATAATTCTAAAAGATCTTTGTTTTATTATTCGCGAAGCTAGTTTTTTTGCGCTCTCTTATAAATATAATCTCTATTACTATCACAAATATATCAAATTTTTACCCAATTAAAAAACAACGTATATACTGTGGTGTTAATGATTAACAGTTGACAATTATAGCAGATACTGTGAGTAAACTCACGCAACCATTTTGAACACATGCAGTTGTAATAACCATTCCCTTTGCACCGAATGGACATTTTAAAGTTTATAAATGAACAGTATTTCACTGCGATAGTTTGCAGGCTCGATATATCAGTATGGTCATTATATAAAATATAGCATGACAATATTCTGTTTTCAAACTCAAAGCTGCATAGTCCTATGAAAGAATAGCATTTTCTAAACCAAACCTGTGCTGCCCCACTGTGGCGGAGTGGTCAGTGTCTGACTTTTTTCCAGGTCAGACTCCTAATCTGAGGGTCGACGGTTTGATTCCCCCGTGTCCCCAGCTCTGCCAATTTGGATTTCCAGCGCTGTGTATAACTTACAGCGTCATCAAAGGCCGGTTGCTCTCATACCATGTCTATGTGGTGTGGGAGCTTAAAAATCCCTTGGGTCGGTAAAAGTGTAGGCTCTGGCTTTCTATCGACCAGGAGTGGAATGAGGAAGACTAGTCGTCTATGACTGAAATTTCCCCAGCTTAAACAACTAATGGACCAAAAAAAAAACACCCTAAAAACCCAAACCACATGTACATAGTTAAACCAGTTTAACTAATCCATGTCACAAACTGGTTTACATGAAGTGAACTAGTTGAGTCGACTTAGCGCTAAAACCAATTTAGCACTACGTTCACACACGTTTTAAACTGGATTAGTTAAACCGGTTTAATATGTATACATGCGAACAGGCTTTTGACACAAGTGCACTCATTAAACATTTATTGCTGCATGGGAGGATTACTACTGAAAGAATCAGCAAGGCGCAGGCTTCCCGTGTGAAAAGTCAGGAGTTTGAATCCCAGCGGAGTCAAACTAATGACTTATAATATGGATAATTGTCGCTACCTAGCCTGATGCTCAGCATTAATAGGATAGGGAACGGACTGGTTAGCTCAGCATCAGGATAATGTGACTATGTGGGATATCGGGTCATGGTGCTGGCAGCCTTGTCTCCGAGTGGGCAGCACTATAAAGTCACCATGAGTGTGCGCAGCCACAAGTTGGTACCTGTCCTGATATAACCTTAGATGTTGCTAGGACGTAAAACAACAAAAACAAACACTGCTGACACCTATGATGTCCAGCATTTCAACATACATAGCAATATTACTTTGCACTTCTTCACTGTAAAGGGACCCAGTATAGGTCGCTGAGACTGGAACTGTACTCCGACAAATGCTCTCCGAGCACCTTTTCAGTCTGTGGAACTGAATATGTGGAGGGGGAAGTGCCACAATTGCTAGAGTGCAAGTGCAACCTAAAGGTGTTATCCAGTGTTCCCTGGTCTGGGGAACCATATTTGGTCATGGGATGAGGGAATCCGACCCGTGACATCATTCATACATTACATAGAGAGTTTGTTTGTGGTCTTAGTGGAGTATTGACACTATTCATTCCGCGGCCATGTTGAAACCATACCGAGGCCACGTACCCATCTGCGAGGCGCCGCTGTATGAAAAGTAATGTGAATACTTTTTCGTCGACCAATACCTCTCGAAATCACTCAAATTTAAGGGTATTCATTTTTTATATTCATCTTTGCATACCTGTTTTCTATCTATTGGCCAATTTTCACGAAGATTAGGTGATTCTTGCATGGTGATTTTCCCATTCTCTAACTACAATGTGACTGTCAACTTCAAGTCTGCATAGTTATGGTGGTATCATGTAATGCAACACTGTCAGCATAGTTATCTGTGTAACACAGTTAAACAACTAGTCTTAGTAATTACAAATTAATCAAAGCTTTAAAAGGGTTTAAATATATTTTTTTTAAATATATATATTAAGAAAGTTATGCAATTTTGAATTTAAGAAAAGATTGGCAACCAGGGTGAATGACTTTGTTGACATCACCTACTGAAATGCCTCTGATCATCACTCAATCTTCATGAAAATTGACCAATAGATAGAAAAAATGTATGCCAAAATGAATATGATAGTTTATAATGTGAATATCTTCAAATTTTAATCCTGTAATTCCTGTCGTAGTTCATACACATCAACACAGCAGTGTCTTACTGCCATTTCCAATACCCAACGCGTACTCAACCTCGTTCCGATGCCTCATTAGGTCATGCGTGATTAGTGTGAATACCGGTCAACTTTAAATATTTCCAAAGTTAATCCTTCAAACTAAACTAAAGTAGATTACAATGATCAACCGAAAGTACATAGCTGAAAAAATATATATGGTAGAAATTGAAAATAGATTATGCAACTTTTAAAAAAACCAGGTAAAAGTTCAGCACATAACATTCGTTATCATTGATAAGATGCACTTGTTCATCACATAAATGTAAACACAATTCACAAAGATAACATTCCACTTAACACCATCATTCTATTAGATAGGAGGGATGGGGGTGGGTGGCAGGTATCCTTAAAGGGGGGGGGGGGGCTCCCCCACATTTCATAGATATCTTACTCTCAAGTGTATGTTTACCACAATGACATAAAAACTATGCTAAAAGTGGTTAATCGATACTTTAGCACCACAATGGAATATATCTGTTGCCCTTTTAGAACTAAACTGTCACTTACTTACACCAATAACGCCAACTCAAGCTAAGATTTCATGTATGCGGCATGATATAGGCTTACCCATGCACTTTTCAATCTTTCTTGCTCAAAATTTGTGAAGGAAAGTCAAATTTGCTGGTTACTCAATGGCAAATGGAGATGGCATTCGCACTGATTGGTCTAAGGAGCGATCCACTTGCTGCATTATCATTCTCATCCTCATCTGGACATATGGAAGCACCACTGTGCATTTACATGCTTTTCCATTTTTTGTCGCATTCGCATTCGCATACCACATATATGGAATCTTAGCTTCTTGATCCTTCTCAGAGTACAGCTATTGGATAAAAAAAACTTGTACTGATACCACTAATGAATGGTCAAGTGTCGTCTGCATTTTGTGAACATCTTTTTGTGAACATTTGTACTTAAAAAAATGTTAATGTTGGTTGGGCACACGGTCCAAAATGGCCGCCATGTAAACAAAGGTCACGTAATTGCAAATCCTAAATAATGAATTTGGTGTGTGTGTGTGTGTGTGTGTGTGTTCACGTAATTGCAAATCCTAAATAATGAATTTGGTGTGTGTGTGTGTGTGTGTGTGTGTGTGTGTGTGTGTGTGTGTGTGTGTGTGTGTGTGTGTGTGTGGGTGTGTGTGTGTGGTGTGTGTGTGTGTGTGTGTGGTGTGTGTGTGTGGTGTGTGGTGTGTGTGTGTGTGTGTGTGTGTGTGTGTGTGGTTGTGGTGTTGTGTGTGTGTGTGTGTGTGGTGTGGTGTGTGTGTGTTGTGTTGTGTTGTGTGTGTGTGTGTGTGTTGGTGTGTGTGTGTGGTTGTGTGTGTGTGTGGTGTGTGTGTGTGTGTGTGTGTGTGGTGGTGGTGGTTGGGTGCGTAACAAGTCTACCCAATGTGCGGGTGTGCGTGGAATTGTGGGAAAACGTAAATCACAGGCCGTATTCGACTAGTAACCTAGATGACATTTTTTAACGTGTTCAACTTGGCGCTCAGGTACATAAAATTCAAACTAATCTCACATACTTATATTCGCTTGATACCAGAACTGCATCTCCGGAATGAGCTGAAGTTTAATTATCTACATCCTAATCTGAGTTCAATAAAATTCTGCTTATATAAATATATATTCCTAAAATCATGTATGTATTGTATGCAGGTAGTATGTATGTGTGCAGGTATGTATGTAGGTACGTATACATGTATGTATGTATGCAGGTATGTATGCATGTATGTATGTGTGCAGGTATGTATACATGTATGTATGTATGCTGTTTGTTTGTTGTTTTACATCCTAGTAACATCTAAGGTCATATAGTGTGCACTCATGGCAACTTTATAGTGCTGCCCCACTGGGAGATCAGGCCACCGGCACCATGACCTGATATCCAACTCAGTCACATTATCCTGACACTGAGCCAACCAGTCCTTGCCGTATTCTAATAATGCCGAGCGTCTGGCTAGGAAGCGACAAGTATCAATTTTTTAAGTCATCGGTTTGAATCGACCAGGGTTCGAAGCCACGACCCCATGATCTACCAACACGGGAGAGGGACACTAACTCATTCGGCCATCCCGTCTGGTTATGCATGTATGTAGGTATGTATACATGTATGTATCCAGGTATGTATGTGTGCAGGTATGTATGCATGCAGGTATGTATGTATCCAGGTATTTATACATGTATGTATGTATGTATGTGTGCAGGTATGTATGTGTGCAGGTATGTATATGTGCAGGTATGTATGTATACATGTATGTATGCGTGCATGTATGTATGCAGGTACAAAAGTATGTAGTTATGCATGTACATACACATATAGTACATCCACATTATTTAATACTAGCCACATCTTAATTTGATTTAAGACTGCTTATAAATATAAAAATATATTGCTATAATAACGTATATGTATTCATGTAGCTATGCATGTACATACATATAATATATCCACATTACTTAATACTACCCACATCGTATTCTGATTTAAATAAAATTCAGCTTACATAAAATATATTCCTAAATTCAAGTGTAAATGTGTATGTACCTATGTGTATATATATATATGAGCCTGTCTCGTCCATTGTCCATTTTGTCCATTGTAATGATTGACACATAAGAGCACAGAAACGGTTACACTGAAAACACAAGGACATTTGCTTCAAATTAATATGTATTCTGTTGGGATTATGAAACACCATGTACAAAATAAATCAGTTTATCCTGAGCAAATGCATAAGCAGAGAGTATGTTGATCATTACAATGGACAAAGTTTTGTCCCATATTGCTTAGCACCTTTTGAGACAGTCTCATATGTACATGTACATGTATGTATGCACATGTATGCATATTAGCATGCACTGACATTTCAGACTAGAAGCCACATAGAGAGGCGTAGATAGGGTGATTGCATCAGGGACCCTAGGTAGTGTATTGGTTAGCACGCAAGGCCCGGAATGACAAAAGGTGTTTGAATCCTATTCTTGGCACAATATTTCCTATTTTCATCACCCCCCCTGACACATTTTTTCAATACAACTTTGGTAGTTATTCATTAGTGAAACTTCATTAAAGTTGCATAGTCCGATGAAAACATCAAATTTTCAAAACCCAAACATTTATCTAGATTTGATTCTCCATATTCAGTTTAGATACTGGTGCACTTCTTAAGCATTTGTTGCTGCAAAGACAAGTCAATTTAATAGAACCTGTTACAGTACAACCCCGTTAAACCAAACGATCGGTTAATCCAAACTTTTTTCGGCGGCCCGGCAAAATACTACCATTTATCATATAAAAAAGTTGGTTAAACCAAAGTTGGTTAATCCAAAGTATTGGTTAATCCAAACAAAATTGTCGGCCCCAGGCCACTTCCGGTACAGTTAAACCAAACTTTCATGTGGTTTTAAGGTCATCTGAGACTTTTATATATGATAAATGGTAGTATTTTGACAGGTCGCCGAAAAAAGTTTGGATTAACCGATCGTTTGATTTAACCGAGGTTGGTTTAATGGGGTTAAACTGTATATACATAAAAAACAATCATAGTGTCCACATACATTGTACATTCATAATGCACCCCCGCTTTTGCCAAAGCCAAGTCAAAGTCAAAGCTCGGTTAAACCAATGATCGGTTAATCCGAAAAAATTTCTAGGGTCCCTTCAAGTTTTGGTTTAACGGGGTTATACTGTACTACTGAGGTCTATGGTGTCAGAGTTTTGGCATTCTTGCCCAAATTAATTTGGCATGTTTTGACATCAAATATCTAAAAAGTTAGCAATTTAAAATAAAAGTTACTTCAAACTAAGTAAGGTAGATTATAATGATCCACCAAATGGATTTATCTCAGAAAATGACAGAAACTCAGAACCATCGGACTTTGCAACTTTAAAGTAATGTTCAGAATGGGGTGTGCTGCACACAATGCAGCACATTCCACTTCCTATCACCATGTACAAACCAAATGTGATCGATTCAACAGCTGTGTTTAGACGAATAATATATTTAGCCCCACCCCCCCAATACAAAAAAAAAGTGCCCATGGATCCTACAAGCCTCAGGAATCTAATGTCCTCTTTTGTTGGGGTTTTACATCCTAGCAAGATCTAAGGCACTACGATGACACCAGCTTTGTAGCAGCTATCTCCTCCATCACAAATTTAATCTTCTTCACTGCCAACTGGACATCTTGCTGTGAAATGTTGCAGTTGGTGACAATTCGGACCAACCTAGCTGAGAATGGAAGTGTTGAGACAACGACATTCTCCTTCGTAGCCAGTCGCTCTTCATCCGTAACCTGTTTTAATAGAATACGTTGAAATATATTAAGCATCCAAGTGCATAACCTGACAAATGCCATCGTTGAAATATGTGAAGGGTTCAGACGCAAAACCCGACAAATGTCATCAAGACCAAAATGGAAGCATGACTACCACGTTTGAGCTGAAGCTGCCATCTTTCCGATAATCAAATCCATTGCTTTCTGCAGAAGCTTCCACATCCCCTATACATAGCCCTACTCAATATAAAATTTATAGATTTTAACTGGAAAGTGCAACAATACATTCTATTTGACAGAAATCAACTCAAATGGCTTTGTATGTTTTTGCACCTGCACCCTTCATATATTCTCTGCATATTAGAATTTGATTGGATTATGCAACTTTAAACGGACCTGATCCAGACCACACCAAAATGGCGGTTGGTTGGTTGTTAGAGTTTTACGTCCTGGCAACATCTAAGATCATATCAGGATGGGTACCGACTTGTGACTGTGCACTCATGGTGACTTTATAGTTCTGCCCCACTGGGACAGCAGGCTGCTTGCACCATGACCCGATATCCCACGCAGTCACATTATCCTGATATTGAGCTAACCAGTCATTGACCTATCCTATTAATGCTGAGCGCTAGGCTAGTAAGCAACAAGTATAAATTTTATAAGTCAATGGTTTGATTCGAACACGATGGCAACAAAACAAAACAACAAAAACAAGCCTTTTCAAGACTATCCAGGCCCCGTACGGACCCTGCTATTGTCATTGGGGGGAGGGGGATGAAATGGGAAACGTTGCGCATAGGGCAGGTTTTGTAGGCCCACGCACTAACGATTCGGCCACCGCACCCGGTGTCAAAATGGCGGCCACTTGATTCTCCCCATTCACCTTATAAAGTCTAGTAATGTACATGATTTAATCAATTCTGCACTGCAGAAGTAGCGGGCTGTAAAAGATGAGTATGTGCGGAATATATCAAACTGGTTCGATTGGAGATTGGCGTGAGTATATCCATAACCCGGCCACCTGCCAGTTTTTCTATTTGGTAGTTTAGCAGAACAGTCGTGCATTGTGTGGCTGCGGGAGTAACTACTAACACCCAATCAACTAACCCAGGTCATTATACCATGACCTTTCCAGTAACCATAGTAACCCCCGTTCCACCCCGGCCAGACGGGGTGGCCGAATGAGTTGAGCATCGGTCTCCCGCTTTGGTAGATCATGGGGTTCGAACCCTGGTCGAGTCAAACCAATGACTTAAAAATTTATACTTGTCGCTTCCTAACCAGGCACTCGGCATTATTAGGGTAGGGCAAAGACTGGTTGGCTCACGGTCAGGATATTGTGACTGAGTGGGATATCAGGTCATGGTGCTGGCAGCCTGGCCTCCCAGTAGGGAAGCATTTTTAATAGAAACATTGAAACCAATGACTTAAAAGTGTATACTTGTCACTTCCTAGCCAGGTACTCAGCATTATTAGGGCAAGGACTGGTTGGCTCAGTGTCAGGATAATGTGACTTAGTGGGATATCAGGTCATGGTGCTGCCAGCCTGGTCTCCCAGTGGGGCAGCACTATAAAGTCACCATGAGTGCGCACTGTCAAGTCAGGACCCATCCTGATATGACCTTAGATGTTGCTAGGACGTAAAACAACAAACAAATATTTTTAACAGTTAAAAAACAAAAAAAATTCAGGGACGGTCGATTTTTCAGGCACGGGCAGGGACGATCACCAATTCTTTGTTTGTTTATTTGGGCTAATATCCAGTCATGCGAACAGTTTGGATGCACTTACCTGGTTGAGCCGGTCACAGATCTGTGCAGCCGTGAGGTCAGACCGAACTACATCCGCCATAATGATGTTGGAATGAACGCCATCAACATCCACGTACACAATGCCTTTACCGTGTTCATTGAGCGCTGCACATGAAACATAAATAGACAGTCAACACTGGGTTCATACATGTGGAAGTAGGCAGGGTTTTTTTTGGGTGTTTTTTTTGGTACATTAGTTATTTAAGCAGTGGAAATTTCAATCATGGATGATTGATCTTCCTCATTCCACTGCTCCTTGCCCTATTCTAATAATGCCGAACACCTGGCTAGGAAGCGACAACTATCAATTTTTAAGTCATTGGTTTGACTCGAACAGGATTCGAACCCACGATCTACCAACACGGGAGACGGACGCTCTAATTCATTGCATCCCGTCTAGTGTTGCTGTTGATTTCATGCTGGTTAGGCACGTGAAAGAATGCACTTGTTGATTTCATGCTGGTTCGGCATAACGATCAGCCTAATATATTTATCTCAGAATATGACAGAACCTCAAAACCATCGGACTATGCAACTTTAATTTAATGTAACAATGGCTGCTTGGCTGGACGATCACCGCCTTGGGGAAGCCATACAGTTACCATACTACATGTTTGCGGTTAAATAAAACTCAAATCGAGTATATTTACATGGCATCCATACTCACCGTGTGCCAGCTGCTTGGCATGCTCATGGTCATGTGACAGTCGCTCTTCGGCATCCTCCATGGCGACCTGGGCGGCTGCCGCCAGAACGCCCGCCTGGCGCATGCCCCCACCCAGCGCCTTTCGCATCCGGTGTGCCCTGAGAAGAGAAACCGCTGTTAGCGAATAGTCGAAGAAGCAGTCTTCGGGGTCTGGCCACCAACCGCAATGCAGTTGTAAACAGCTGAACTACTCATCAAGTTTGCATCAGAGATGGTTTCGGCTATTACAGGGTCCGTACACATGTGAAGATATGGAATTCAAGGCTATTTCAAGGCTTTTCAATGCTGTTTTTGATAGGAATTCGAGAGTATTTTCATTTGGATTTCAGGGGGAAAAAACAGCGATGGCGAATGGCGAATTGAGACTAATTTAGATCAGTGGGGACAGTTTAATGGAATTCAAGCCTTTTCAAGACTATCCAGGCCCCATACGGACCCTGCTATTGTCATTGGGGGGGGGGGGGGGGGGGGGGGGGGGGGGGGGGGGGAGGGGGATGAAATGGGAAACGTTGCGCATAGGGCAGGTTTTCGAGCCCACACCACTTGCCATTGTGGGGCTAGCGTGCTAACTATTACACTACCTAGACTCCCTGATTCAATCAATCACCTTATCCAATTTGGATTTCCACCGCTGTGTATAACTTACAGCGTCATCAAAGGCCGGTTGCTCTCATACCATGTCTATGTGGTGTGGGAGGTTAAAAAATCCCTTGGGTCGGTAAAAGTGTAGGCTCGGGCTTTCTATCTACCAGCAGTGGAATGAGGAAGACCAGTCATCTATGACTGAAATTTCCCCTGCTTAAACAACTAATGGACCAACAAAAATATATTTTAAAAATCATCCTATCTAAACCTACCTGTCTATGTCGCCCCTTTCCTGAAGTTACGTAAAACTAATGTATGGTAGATTATAGTTATCAACCTAACATTTGTTTTATTCACCTAAGAAAATAACCCAATGAAAACCATCGGATTATGCAACTTTAATCAACGAATGTAAAAAGGTCCTTTCCTTCTCGGAAACTGCACCACATATTTGGTTTCTACGTTACATTGTTAGTGTTTTACTTTGTTGGGGGTGGGGGGAGGGGGGGGGGGGGTGGAGGTAGGATTGGCAAGTTAATACAGGGACAATAGAAACATAACACATTAATCAAAAGAGAGCTAAATGCACTGCTAGACTAATAACAACAAATAAAATGAATTAAAAAAGAAAAAGGACGATAAATAAATAGAAAATACACTGATAATTCAAGCAAAGCTTTACATACAAAAGGTAAACTTTAAACTTAAAATCAAAACCTAATGACCACTAACACAGCAAGGTGAAGACATTCAGAGAAATTAACTATTGGTAAACAAACAATTATCCGATTGTAGAATGAACAAACTCACAGAGGTTTGGGGGGATGTGGGAGAATGCTTACAAACAGAGAAAGAATGTATGCAATAGTTAGCTACACAACAATTGAAAGTGATAAAAAGAAGGGGAGTCACAAGACTATTACTGTCTAGCGGCAAAAACAAGTCATTAGACTTAACCATTATGGGCAGCATAAATACACCCATCACACATACAAAAAAAATTAATTGTTATTGCTGACTCTGTATTAAGTATGTTAGCAATACTACATTATTTAATATATCACACAAAATGTTAAAAAAAATATATGCTGATATGATTTTGTACTAAAGTGAAAATGTAAAAATTTGCATATTGACACAATGTAGCTACAATAACATTTTTTCAACTTTTATCTTGTAAGACAATCTTTTTCGCCTAACTGTAATCAATCAAATCTTGTTTGAATTTGTTGTGTGTGCTAAAAGAGGTTATGGATGTGTGTTAAAATGATGTTACGGATGGATGTTACACGGTTAATTTGAACGTTCTTCTCAATTTATGCAAGATCAAATGATTTTTTTTTTCAACTCTCACATAAGTATAACATACAAACCTGTGTATGAACATGGATCCTGCTATTATTTGGAATGTCTTCTGCTCGAATGTTTTCACTTTTGGTTCAACAACTATCATAGTAATAAGATTCGAACAAAAATACAATGCCAAGAGGGCTAAAAAAAATAACATAGGCTACTAAACGTACCAACAGACTATCTATCTGCTACTGAAATGCAGACAATCAAATAACTTATCAGTGGCTACTGTTTGATAAGACAACACCAACACTATAGCTGGCCAGCATTGAAAACAAGCCTGGGTACCCGGGCTTACATGCTATGGACAGTATAAATACAGCCTCAATAAAAATGTTTAAAAAAAACAAAATACCATGTCACAAATGTGGTACACGGTTTCTGAGAACGACCCAACAACAAAATTAAATAAATACTCACATGTGAATGAATTTCTTAGTACCCGCCACGATCGATCCAACAGGTGCTCCGATCCCCTACAGTCAGAATATAACACCAGATGACATTAACTCTTAAAAAGTTGACTCGAATGACCTTATGCCTTGGTGATTGGTTTGTTTTGATATTGACTTAGATGACCTTGTAGGTTGAGAATGAGGTCACTTCCACTTGGCATTCGAGGAAATGAGGCTGCAGATATGGCTGCCAAAGAAGCTCTCGACAAATACATTACACCTCTTCCCATTCCTCACACGGACCTCAAAAGGCACATCAGTGTACTCATAAGGAAAAAGTGGCAATTACAATGGGATGAAGCTGTCATGAACAAGCTTCATGCAATTCAGCCCACCCGTGGCAAATTTTCAGGTGCTTGTCATAGAAATAGATGCGAAAAGACAGTTGTTGCACGTATGCGAATCGGACATAGCTATTTGACTCATAGTTACCTTTTTAAAGCAGAAGACCAGCCAGAATGCATACCATGTGGAGTGCCTCTGACTGTGAAACATATTTTGATTGAATGGATTGACTTTGCAAATGTTCGAGCACAGTATTTTAATGTAGCAAGTATGAAATGTTTATTTGTCACTGTTAGCACTGCCTTAGTTTTATCATTTTTAAAGCACATTGGACTGTTTAACCGGTTTTAAGACATTTTGATGGCATTGTATAGCCCTTAGTGTGCTGGTATGCTGTTAAGCATTTATTCATTCATTCATTCATTCACTGTTGACTCGGATGACCTTGTATATATTGAAAGTGAGCTTGTTTTGCTATTAACTTGAATGACTTCGAATGTTGGTAGTACTTCCAGGGTCCATACACGTGTGAAGATATGGAATTCAAGGCTGTTTTTTTATAGGAATTCAAGGCTATTTTCATTTGGATTTCAGGGGGAAAAAACAATGGCAAATGGTGAATTTGGACTAATTTAGATCAGTGAGGACAGGTTAATAGGATTCAAGGCTTTTCAAAACTAATTACCAAAGATTGGTTAAACTCAAGGCCTTGAAATGGGACAAATTAAATTAAACTTTCCAGGCCCCATACGGACGCTGTGCTTCTTTTGCCCTTGACTCGGATGAACGTGTAGTTTGGGAATGAGCTCATTTCACCATTGATTCAGATGACCTCTTAAGTTGGTAATCCACATGTATTGCTGATGACTATATTATATTATATAATTGCATATCATATTTAATCATGAAAATATATATTCTACACATTGTAGCTTTTTGATTAAAACGGATATGTTGCATTGGCAACATGGGTAATTCGCACCAACATGGGACAGACGGGAATTACTGATCCTTATAGACCAAACCGCACGTGAATGGACACAGCGCACGATAAAACCCAATAGGTGGCCTCCCCGCCCTTTTCCTCCAGGTGGCAACACGATCGTGCCCCTCCCCATACCCTGGGACCCGGAGACCCTGATCCGACCCCACTTCTGCCCACCACCACCACAGGACTGGCACTTCACCACCTGACCCCGGACCATCAACACCCTCCAACTTTCTTCACCGACCCCTACAACAGACAGTCAATTCATAGGGTTGAGTGCCGGGTCGTGGAGGACCAGACATAAGATCAGACTTGTACTTGAACACCTCATGTTATCCTTGTTGAATAAATTTCCCATACTATGTAGTTCCATGTCGTGTCGTGAATTATGGATAATTCAGAAATAAAAAACACAGGTAATCCGATCGGTTGATTGATTTACTTCTATTTAAAATAAAATATAGTGGGGTGGATTAAGTCAGCATCCGCGAAAGGGGTGATCTTCCTGCCTGCACACCCAAACAAAACACAGAAACTCAAAACCATCGGAGTATGCAACTTAAAACTCACTTTGCCCTGATAACCACACACCACCTGATCACCAAACTTGGTAGGGTTCTTGCAATATATTTATTTCTAATTTATATTGCAGTTAAATTATCCCAGCAGATATTTAACATGCGATAAAATAACACTTCCTCGGTTCCTAATTTATATTGCAGTTAAATTATCCTAGCAGATATTTTACATGAGATCAAATAACACTTCCTCAGTTCCTATCTCATGGTGATGTGTATTTACAATTCCCTCCCCCTCTTCTGCTGTGTAAACTGTAGCTGCGACCCGATTTTTTTTAGACATAGTTCTTCCTGAACGACCAGCAAACTTCAGAATACACAAATTGAGTTCATTCTGAATGTGGAAAAAAAAATCTGAATTGTATTGTATTAAAGGTAAAATATCTGAATTGTATTGTATTAAAGGTAGCTGACATAGTTCGCTAGACTGGAACTGTACTCCGACAAATGCTCTACAAGCACACTTTTCCAGTTTGTGTAACTGAATATGTGGAAGGAGAGTGCTGAGGTCAGTGTCCACGATGACTAGTGTGCAAATGCAACCTAGATAGATTCCCTGGTGTTCCCTGGTCTGTGGAGAACCCCTTCAGGTTATGTGATGAGGGAATCCCACTGGTGAGGTCATTCATACATTATAGACCTTAGCACGCTCCCTCCACATACCCTGCTACATAAACTAAAAAGCAAGGCAAAGGTGTGCTTGGAGAACATTTGTCAGAGTACCGCTCCAGTCCGAATAGCCTTAGATACCAGATTCTTTTATTGCATTACAACATACATGTTGTTGTTGTTTTACGTACTAGCAACATCTAAGGTCATATCAGGATGAGTACCGACTTTTGGCAGTGCAGACTCATGGTGACTTTATACTGCTGCCCCACTGGGCAACCAGACCACGAGCACCATGACCAGATATCCCACTCAGTCACATTATCCTGACACTGAGCCAACCAGTCCTTGCCCTATCCTTATAATGCCGAGCGCCTGGCTAGGAACCGACAAGTAGCAATTTTTACGTCATTGGTTTGACTTGACCCGGGTTCGAACCCACAAACCCATGGGTTCGAATCCCCTGATCTCCCAAAACAGGAGACGGACGCTCAACTCATTCGGCCATCCCATCTGGTCACAACATACATGACAGCCATCAAAACAAAACAGCAATTTCCTACACCGAGAACGCTGAATGTTACACAACCCACCTTTGAGAAGCACATGCTCACAGTGTCCACATCTCGCACCGCCCTGGAGGTGGGCACTCCAAGCGCCACAGCGGCGTTCATCACCCGGGCCCCGTCCAGGTGCAGCCCGAGCCCGTGTTCCTCGGCCACCGTCCGCACCTGCAGCACAAGACGCCAAAAGTAAAGCTTCTTTTAGTTAACGATGCCTCTAGAGCGCATTGATTTTGTTATCATATCGGCTATTGGACATCAAACAATACTTTACAATATGGTCATTCTGACATATTTCTTAGGAGAAAACCAGCTGCCGCCATATAGACTACTCTTTCCGATAAGCAGCAAGGGGTCTTTTATATGCACTTTCACACAGACAGGACAGCACATACCACAGCCTTTGATGAACCAGTTGTGGAGTACTGGTTGGAATGGAAAATAGCCCAAAGTGCAAATGGGTCCACTGAGTAGGATCGATTGGATGACTGACAGCTTCACAGGTGGACACGCTACCGCCTGAGCTATGTCTCGTACCCATGGTACATAATTAAACAATGTTAACCTACTTACTTACTCACTCAATAGGTCCCACCATTACCATACCATAAAGACCAGTTCACCTCTAGAAAGAACCGGACGCAGTGGCTGAATTGGTAGAGCGCAGGCCTCCCATGCGGAAAGAAGGTCGGGAGTTCAATTCTCGGTCAAGTTAAACCAATGACTTACAAAATTGATACTTGTCGCTTCCTAGCTTGGCACTTGGCATTAAAAGGATATGACAAGGACTGATTAGCTCAAAGTCAGGATAATGTGACTGAGTCGGATATCAGGTCATGGTGCTGGTGGCCTGATTTCTCAGTGGGGCAGCAATATAAGGTTGCCATGAGTGCGCACTGTCACAAGTCGGTACCCGCCCTGATATGACCTTAGAATTTGCCAGGATGTAAAACTCCAACAACCAACCAACCACTGAAACCGTATCCAGTATCTCGACATGCACACCAACATTCATTTTCCAGTTTCCCCACTTCAAATACCTCCAAGCCAGACAGGATGGCCGTATGAGTTCTGTTTTGGTAGGTCATGGGATTCAAACCCCTGGGTTCAAACGCTGGTCAAGTCAAACCAATGACTTAAAAATGTATACTTGTCACTACCTAGTCTGGCATTCAGCATTACTAGGACAGGGCAAAGAGCAGTGGAATGAGGAAGACCAATTATGTCCGCGTTTGAAATTGTCCTTGCTTAATCAACTATTGTACAAAAAGAGAGAGAAAAAGTTCACCATTTACAATGAAATTACTTCAAATTAAAATAAAGTAGAGAATAACCATTAAACTAATAGATTTATCTAAAAGATACATCAGAGACTCAAAACCAGCAACTTTAATCTAACCAAGTAGCCGTTACTGATTTATTATCATAATTTGCACAATACACAGAACACAATCTAGTATGATATAATGTGGCTTTTTTTTTATCTAGTTGGCACTTGTGAAGGGATATTAAATAATGCAACCTTTATCATTATTCTGGCAGTGAGCTAACCAGTTCTTACTCGATCGTAGTAAGGCCAAATAAAAAAAAAAGTTGATGATCGTCCGTTTGATCACACAAATCAGGGTCGGGTGGACAGTTTTAATTTTAATCTTTTTATTTGTTTTCAGTTACGTACAACGTCTGGCATATGATGTAGATGTAATATGAACTATGTTGCACAGATTGTGTGCTTATGCAAGTTGAATTGCTGCTAGTAGCCCGACACATTTTTAACAGTTAACAAAAAAAAAGATTAAAAATTAAAAATCAGGGCGGGCGATTTTTCAGGCACGATCACCAATTTCTTTGTTTTTATTTGGCCTAATGGTGAGGGACTTTGATTGTACTCGGCGACAGATCGAACACATTGACCAATTTCATATGACGTCAGTACATGTATTTAGGTCAGTGCGCGCACTGCTTGGCTGCAGGACAACATCCGGTCACACTGCAAACTCAATGGTGGTGAGCAATCTTCATACAGAAAAAGTTAAATATCTCTAAAACCACAGCACCTAGAAACAAACTGATTGGAATACACAGAGAAAACATGTTTACCAAAAAGATTATATTAAATTGATACGGTTAGGGTTCTGGATTTCTATTAACTTTGAATAAAACTGAGGTGTTGCACTGCGCGTACTGGCAAACTCAGTGGCAGTATCCATTCGTTCTGCAGCCAAGCTGCGCGCGCATACACGATGTTTACAAACATTCAGCCTCACATCTGATTATGTCTACGTTATATGCCAGAAAAATATATTAAAACAACCACCCCCTCCGACCCTGATTTCTGTGATCTAAAGGACGATCATCAATTTATTTTTCTTTTGGCCTCTTGGACAGTTGTGAAAATTGTGAATTGCTGAGTTTGGTATTTCGTAATCAGCGACACCCAACTACAATCCTGTCTCTTTGTTTATTGGAGTTTTACGTCATAGCAACATCTAATGTCATACAAGGATGGATACCACCTTGCGTAGTGCACTCATGGCTACTTTATAGTGCTGCCCTACAGAAATACTGAGCCACTGGCACCATAACGCAGAACCCCACCCAGTCACACTATCCTAATACTGAGCAAACCAGCCCATACTGTCCCAATAATAGCGAAGCGCCAGGCTAGGTAGTGGACCAGGCACAGTGGCTGAATCGGTAGAGCGCAGGCTTCCTGTGTGGAAGGTCAGAAGTTCGAATCCCAACCGAGTCAAACCAATGACATACATAATAGATACTTGTCACTACCAAGTATTTTTGGGGTACATTAGTTGATTAAAATGGGGGAAATTTCAATCGCATACAAGCGATCTTCCTCATTCCACTGCGCTTTTGCCTATCCTACTAGTGCCGAGCGCCAGGCTAGATAGCAACAAGTATACATTTTTAAGCCATTGCTTTGACTCTTCCAGGGTTTCAAATCCCACGACCTACAAAAATGGGAGGCGGACACTCAACTCATTTGGCCATTCCGCCTGGTCTATACACTAGTTACCTTGGAGATGAAGTCGAGTGGAAGGACTTTGCCACCGGTGAAGTTGTGTGTGTTCTCTAGGCAGATGAGGCGGGTGACTGGGTAGTGCGCATCATTGTCAGGTCGGATGGATTCCTTCAGCTGCTCAATGTCGAACGTGCCATCAGGGTGGTTCTGCAATGTCCTGGGATGAACGCCCCCAATCTGCAAAGTGCAAGGTCATAAGGGTCAATGGTGAAACACATGGATTATCAACCTACAAGGTCATTCGTAAGTCAATGGTGAAATATGCATTCATCAACATACAAAGTCATTCGTGAGTCAAGGTGAAATATGCAGATTATCAACCTACAAGGTCATCCATGAATCAATGGTGAAATATGCAGATTATCAACCTACAAGGTCATCCATGAATCAATGGTGAAATATGCAGATTATCAACCTAGTGATGAAATATAGGGATTATCAACCTAGAAGTACAAGCTCATCCGAATCAATGGACGTATTCGACTGGGCCTGTATATTCGCATAACAAAATATTTCTTTAAAAATTCCTATTCGACTGGGACCGGATGTGGGTTTCTATACATACGAATCAAATGTGTCTTCTGGCTCCATCCATAAATCTTGCGGATAGAAAGGTCCCAGTCGAATGCCTCCATTGTTTAAACGTGCGTTCATTTTTGATGTAGGTCATCCAAGTCAACGGAAAAACAAGCTCATTATCAATGTACAAGGTCATTCGAGTCAATGTTCATTACCAAGGTTTCACCATTGATTTCTGAGATAAATATATTGAATTGATTGTTATAACCTATCTTGTTTTAGTTTGAAGTAACTTTTATTTTAAATGGCTAACTTTTGAAATACTTGAAGTGCAAACATGAATAATTTATCTTGGCAAACATGCCAAAACTCTGACACCATAGGCGTCTACAGTAACAGCTTCTATTAAATTGCCTCAGTATTCCCTTCTAATTGGCAACAAATGCTTAATATGTGCATCAGTATCTAAGTTAGATATGTACAATCAAATGTAGGTAATTGTTTTCATCGGACTATGCAGCTTTAAGGAGTGCACCAGAATCTAAGTTGTATTTCTAGGATCAAATCAATGGAAATAAATTGACTTAAGTTTTATTTAACCACAAACATGTGGTAAAATAACTGAATGGCTTCCTCAAGGGATGACCTTCCAGCCGAGCCACCACGGTTTTTATTTTGTAAATACACATATTATGTTTTCATCACATTATGCAGCTTTAACCGGGTTATTGATTACATCACTGGGTTCTGATAACCATCACAGTAAGCATCCTTATCTGAAGCTTATCACCAGTATAGTGGATGCAGCAGTGTCAACTTTCCTATCGTAAATATGATAACATAATCCACAATATGGTACAATTATACTAAGCAGGCCATGCCAAACGGTCAAACGCTCTCAAATTCCGTGACCCCTGTGATTGACGAAACCTTGCCAACTATGTGTGAACAATTTTCTAACGTGCAAACTGCTTTTGTCCCATTTGCTGATCCTTCAGACGATTGGTTGGTTGGTTGTTGGAGTTTTACGTCGTGGCAACATCTATGGTCATATCCGGACGGGTACTGATTGGTGACAGTGTGCACTCATGACGACTTTATAGTGTTGTCCCACTGGGAGACCAGGCTGCGAGCACCGTGAGCTGATATCCCAGTCAGTTACATTATCCTGACACTGAACCAACCAGTCCCTGCACTATCTTAATAATGCCAAGCGCCTGGCTAGTAAGCGACAAGGATCAATTTTCAAGTCATTGGTTTGACTTGACCAGGGTTCAAATCCATGGGTTCGAATCTCATGATCTACCAAAACGGGAGACGGACGCTCAACTCATTCGGCCATCCCATCTGGCCTCCTTCCAATGACAATACACCTGCTATATGAGGACAACATTGGTCTAGATGCAGAGGTGTCCTTCGAAGACAGGTACTATTGCATATATGTTACATGTGCATACAGGCAAAGTAAAGAAAGCAAAATAAAAAGGGGCAACGATTTTTAAACGAGCGCAAATAAAATGAAGAAAAAATTGACATGAAAGCTAAACTAAAAACTGAAAATATTGTGTTAGATCCTAACTAAGAACAACAATTTAGAGAAACTATCAAAGTACCAGATCAATATAACTCATAATGGCAAACATTCATTCCTTTAAAATACCAATACACCCTTTAGTATTTTACATCTAACAATTTGTTATTCAAATATTATTTAGGATGGAAACTATATTATATACAATATCTATATATACTATATATATATCGATTTGGTTTATTTGAATTGTTAACTGGTATTAAAGTGTTTTGTTTTGCAGAGGTGTCCTTCGAAGACAGGTACTATTGTATATATGTCACATGTGCATACAGGCAAAGAAAAGAAAGCAAAATAAAAAAGGGCAACGATTTTTAAACGAGCACAAATAAAATGAAGAAAAAATTGACCTGAAAGCTGAACTAAAAACTGAAAATATCGTGTTAGATCCTAACTAAGAACATCAATTTAGAGAAACTATCAAAACACCAGATCAATAGGCCCCCTATAACTCATAATGGCAAACATTCATTCCTTTAAAAGACCAATACACCCTTTAGTATTTTGCATTTAACAATTTGTTATTCAAATATTATTTAGGATGGAAACTATATTATAAACAATATCTATATATATACCATATATATATCGATTTGGTTTATTTGAATTGTTAACTGGTATTAAAGTGTGTTTTTTTGCTGCGCTTTTTACTTAGCTATATTGTATATCTTAAGTGACCAGGCACGATGGCCAAATCGGTTAGAACGCAGGCTTTTCACATGTTAGGTTCAATGACGTACAAAATTGATACTTGTTGACTAAAAATACTAATGTTTCTGGTTGGCGACCGACCATGTTAGA
Source organism: Branchipolynoe longqiensis (assembly GCA_030323885.1). Taxonomy (NCBI): domain Eukaryota; kingdom Metazoa; phylum Annelida; class Polychaeta; order Phyllodocida; family Polynoidae; genus Branchipolynoe; species Branchipolynoe longqiensis. The sequence continues at coordinate 86,511,369 of CM059192.1, forward strand.
ACCCCCAACTCGATTTTCTTTTACCGTTCTGAGAAAAAAACACTAAATCTTACATGGTCCGGTTAAACTCAGATCTGATAGTAGTATTGATACAGTTTGACAGAGGGCATGCCTATCGTTGGAACTCTGAACTGAATACTGTCCCGCTATAAAATCCCCTCATGGCCTAGTAATACTAATAGTACTGAAATGATAATACTGACAATTTTCTTTTTAATGGAATTTAAATAAAAAAAACCTACCAACCCAATCAATTTTCGCCTGCAACCGAAAATATGAATATCTTTCTTGTTGGCCTTAGTAAAAAAAGGTCATGCATTCTGCTTGCAGTGCAAATATTGTTGGCACATGGCCAACAAAATCCACACAATTTAATCAAATGTGTTTGAGTGTCCCAACTACTACGTATTGAGGTGTGAGTTGTGTTGTTGTTGTTGGAGTTTTACGTCCTGGAAACATCTAAGGTCATATCAGGATGAGTACTGACTTGAGTCAGTGCGCACTCATGGCGACTTTATAGTGCTGCCCCACTGGGAGACCAGGCCACCAGCACCATGACCCGATATCCCACTCAGTCACATTATCCTGACACTGAGCCAAACAGTCCTTGCCTTTTCCTAATAATGCCAAGTGCCAGGTTAGGAAGTGGCACATATCAATTTTTAAGTCATTGGTTTGACTCGACCAGGGCTCTAATCTCATGATCTACCAAAACAGGACATGGACGCTCAACTTATTCGGCCATCCCATCTGGTTTGAGGTTTGAGAGGCATGAAGATGGCCCACCTGAGAGATGCCGCCCTGCTCATAGAGGCTCAGGTGACAGGTATGGCCGAGCAGCGTCTCCATCCCACGCTTCTCACAGTGAGTCATCACTGCCAAAAAAAAAAAAAAGAAAAAAAAAAAAAAGAAAAAAGAAGAGTGACACTAGTGAAACTGAAACGTACCGCCAATACATAATATTCACAACACATGCAACATCTGACACTGACGACGAACACTACGGTTGTGGGACTGTTGCCACAGCACATACAAAAGCTATGGAAATTACTAACTTTCAAATGCACGTATGTCAGTCAAATTTTGGAAAATTTTGAAAATTCCAAAAGTATATTGCTTTTGGGTCATTGGAGCTTCCAAAAAAAAAAATGTTCATGTTTGGACCCTTTTGAAAATTTTAGGAGGGTACCAAACTAGTCAGTCACTATTAATGCACAATATTCACAATGCATGGGACATCTGACGGTGATGGTGAACACTACGGTTCTGGAACCGTTGCCACAGCGCATGCGCGTGAATATTGTGTATTGTGTTGGAAAACGAATGTAGGATGTTTTGGCCACAGATATTTCAGACTAGGACGTGTGGGCCTAGTATGCTTCTTTTATGGGTCGTTCTCAGAAACTATGCACCACTTTTGTGACATGGAAAGCAAAAGTGATAACATTCCAAATAGCAGAAAACATTCCAAATAATAGTAGAATTTATATCAACATCTACATGTTGTGCGTATGCAAAGACCCTATAACACTAAGACGGCTCACTCCCTATCTCCTCCCATGATAATGTAAATTTTGCAATGCCATCTTGTGGTGGTTTTGATCAGCCCGGCTGCTGGCAGTTGCTTCACATGTAAACACATAGGCCTACAAGGCAAGAGGGTGAGTTTAAAATTTAAAAAAGGGAGATTGCCTGTCATTTGGATTTGGCCGATGTTGTGCCCACTGCCTGGTCCCCAGCTCCCTCTGCCCTGCCCTCCCTCATTCCCCAGCCCTCTCCCCCTCCACTCCCTCCGACCATCCCTACTGATTCCCGGCTTCACCACTCTTCCCCTTCCCTCCCTATCCCCCCTCCGTCCCACCATCCCCGCCCTTCCCCCCTCCCATCCCCACCCTTCCCTCTCCCCATCCCAGCGCTCCCTTGCCCAGTGCTCTCACACCACACCTCCCTCCCCCTTCCTCCTCCTCCCTTCCTCTCCGCCCCCACTCCCTCTCCCCCTCCTCACCCACCTCACTCGGCGCTCTCACACCACACCTCCCCCACCACACACCTACACCCTCACCACAGACATAAACCTCCACCACAAAACACCTAAACCCCCCACCACACACCTATACTCCCACCACATCCATACCCCCCCAAACACTACACCACCACCTACACCCTCACCACACACCTACCCCTCACCACACACACCTACCCCCTCACCACACACACATACACCCCCACCACACACACACCACACACTTACACCCCCAGCACACAGACCCATCACAGACCTACACCAACACACACATGCCTACACCTCCGCCACATCCCTAAACCCCCACCACATCCCTTAAACCCCCACCACATCCCTAAACCCCCATCACACACCTATCAAGCGACAGCAGGGTTTCATCTGGCACTCCGAGTCCAATGCTATCAAAATGATCAAACCCACCACCTGGTGTGCTGGCTGTTCTCTACACAGTAAAGGCTGAGTGAGCTGTCTTAGTGTTATAGGGTCTTTGGCATATGTCAGAGATGACTTTTTTATATATATTTTTTGATCTTATACAAATAGAAAAAGCAGCTAAAATTAACCATGTAACAACCATTCATAAAAATAACATCATTTTAACACACATCCAAAACACCATTCTAACACAGACAACACATTCAAACAAAATTGTATCAATTACAGTTAAGTTGAAGCAATTTGGTAGATGTATGGTGTCGAGATATAATTTTTCACATTTGCCCTTTAGCACAACATCATATAAGCATATTAGGGATACATTTTGTGGGATAGATTAAATACATGCAATATTGCTAACAAAATACTTAATACGCAGTCAACAATAGCTATTTGACTTACTGTCCCCCAAAAAGAAGGCAAAATCATTAACAATCTAATGTGGAAACCAAGTATGTGGTACACAGTTTCTGAGAATGACCCATATAGTGCTACCCCACTGAGAGACCAGCCCACCGGAACCATGAGCCAATTTCCCACTCAGCTACATTATCCTGATGATACTGAGCTACCCATTCCTAGCTCTATCCTAGTAATGTCGAGTGCCAGGCTAGGTAGCGACAAGTATCAATGTTGTAATTAATTGGCTTAGATATTCATTTTAATTGAGCAAATCATCATACGATCCATTCTAGTTCACTGGTAAATATTAACAGTACAATTCCATTATCACAAAATGGGTGAGTGTTAATTAGGTGCTTGTATGTTCATCAACTATAGGTCAACTAAAGTTCAAGCATGAAAAGTATTATCGGCGACTACTATTAGTTGCTCCCGATAATACATTTTACAGTGAAAAAAGTTAATAAATTGAATGTTTTTAAAATTATTTTTAAATGTTAGGGTGTTTGTAGCTAAAAAGTACAATTTCCGCAACCTCATTAGTGGATAACATGCATGCAGAAAACCTGAATCCTTGCATGTTGGAAAATAGCCACCCTTTGCCACACAAACAACACCAACGAACAAACCAAACTAGCCACCTGCTGCCACACAATCAACACCAACAAATAAACCAAACTTGCCACCCACTGCCACACAGACAACACCAACTAACAAAACTCACAATCATCTGACAAACAAACAACACCAACAAATAAACCCAGTAGCCTGCTGCCACACAAACAACACCAACAAACAAAAGAAGCAACTCACTGCAACACCCACAATACCAACAAGCAAGAATAGCCACTCACTGTCACACAAACAACACCAACAAACAAACTTAGCCACCCGCTGCGATATAAACATGAGCAAACTTCTGTCACACCAACACCAACAAACAAAACTATCCACCAACTGTCACACAAACAACAGCAACACACAAACAAAACTAGCAACCCACTTCCACTCAAACAACATAAACAAACAAAACGAGTCACCCACTGCCACACAAACATCAACAAACAAAACTAGCAACCCACTGCCACACAAACACCAACAAACATCTTAGCCACCCACTGCGATATAAACATCAGCAAACTACTGTCACACCAACACCAACAAACAAAACTATCCACCAACTGTCACACAAACAACATCAACAAACAAAACTAGCAACTCACTTCCACTCAAACAACATAAACAAACAAAACTAGCCACCCACTGCCACACAAACATCAACAAACTTCTGTCACACAAACACCAACAAACAAAACCATACAACTGTCACAGAAACAACATCAACAAACAAACAAAACTAGCAACCCACTTTGACTCAAACAACATAAACAAACAAAACTAGCCACCCACTGCCACACAAACAACAAACAAAACTAGCCACCCGCTGCCACATAAACATCAAACTTCTGTCACACAAACACCAACAAACAAAACTATCCACCAACTGTCACACAAACAACATCAACAAACAAAACTAGCCACCCACTGCCACACAAACATCAATAAACAAAACTAGCCACCCGGCTGCCACACAAACAACTCCCACAAACAAAACTAGCCACCCGCTGCCACACACAAACACAAACAAAACTACCCACACTGCCACACAAACAAATAAAACTAGCAAACTGTTGCCACACAAACAAGCAAAACTAGCAACATGCTGCCACACAAACACCAACAAACAAACAAACAAAACTAGGACCCACCTGCTACATAAACAACACCAACAAACACAATTAGTCAACCTCTACCACACCAACAAACAAAATTAGTCAACCTCTACCACACTAACACAAGCAAAGCAAAATCAATCAACCTCTGTCACACAAACAACGCCAAACAAACAAAATCAGTGGCATGACGCCTACTCTACCTACACTGGTCCTGGTGTATAAAGGTATAATATTGCTTTGGGTATAATGCTGCCCTCCCCCGTGGAAATATTCCACAGTATAAAACTGCTGGTGAGTAACCTTATACCGGTATAATGCAGTCTCCCTGGTATATGTTTGTTGAGGTTTTATGTCCTCGCAACATCAAAAGTCATGTCAGGACCCTTATTAATATTACACTTATATAAAATTGCAGGAGAGTAATCTCATACCGGTATAACTGCAGTCTCACTTGTAGAAGTTTGTTTGTGAGGGTTTTATGTCCTAGCAACATCTAAGGCCATATCAGGAAGCATACTGACATGTGACAGTGCACACTCATGTCGCCTTTATAGTGCTTCCCTACTCAGGGACCAGGCCACTGGCAACATGACCCAATTTCCCACTCAAGTTACATTATCCTGATATTGAGCTAACCAGTCTTTGCCATATCCTAGTAATGCTGTGTGCCAGGCTAGGTAGTGACAAGTATACATTTTGTAAGTCATTGGTTTGACTCGACCAGGAATCCAAACTCCTGATCTTCCACAGGGGAAGCTTGCACTCCGACGATCTGGCCAACGCGTTTGGTCTCCATGACATGTTCTTTCCACTGATAATTCCATATATCCCAGTAATGCCGAGTGCCAGGCTAGGTAGCGACAAGTATACATTTTGTAAGCCACTGGTTTGACTCGACTGGGAATCCAAACTCCCGACATTCCACATGGGAAGCCTGCGCTCTACCGATTCAGCCACCGCATCTGGTCTCCATGGCAGGGGGGGGGGGGGGGGGGGGAGGGGAGTAACCAGGAGGCAATTTGATACCATTTACACCAGCAGTAAGCAACTCACGGTGGGGTAGCGCCTTTCTGCCATGTGTGAGAAGTCACCTAGAATGTACTCAGAGCTCCAGCCGTCGCACGCACCCAGTACTACATGGGGGCGAACACGTGACTCGAGTTAGGGTCTGCTATTTCCGTTTTACCCTAGTCACATTACTACCTGTGACCACAAAAAAGGGTTGGTCGCATCGCAAAGTGGTCCTCAGTGGGCACTGACCTCCTTGCAACCACTTTGCGACCACAAAAGAGAATTGGTCACAAAGAGGTCACAAAGTGGTCCTCAGTGGTCACTGACCTCCTTGCGATCAAAATGGTCACAAGGAGGTTGCAGCTACTCCACAAAAACCGTATGACCAAAATGGTTGCCTGGAGGTCAGCGACCATTTTCATAGGTTGCTTTGGTCGCAAGCAGGTTGCAAGGAGGTTTTTCGTGCACTAGGTGATTTGGTCCAAAGTGGTTGCAAGTTGTTGAAAGCAGTTGCAAGCCCTAGTGTGACTGGAGCTTCAGATAGCTAAGGGGTCATCCAACGTTTTAAACATTTTCATAGTTGTCATGTACTACTTTAATGGTTTAATAATAATAATGTTGATGCAGTGAAATCCCAATTTTACTCGCTTCGAATTTAGTTTTGTGTCTGGTTGTTTTACGTCCTAGCAACATCTTGGGTCATATCAGGACAGTTACCGACTTGTGAAAGTGTGCACTCAATGCCAATTTATAGTGCTATCCCACTGCAAAATCAGGCTGCCAGCACCATAACCCGATATCCCACTCAGTCACATTATCCTGACACTGAGCTAACCAGTCCTTGCTCTATTCTATTAATGCTGAGCGCCTAGCAAAGGAAGCGACAATTATCAATTTTGTAAGTCATTGGTTTGACTCGACTGGGAATTGAACTCCCGATCTCCCGGATGGATGGACTGGGCTCTACAGATTCGAACGGTGTTTTATTAATCATTAATAATGTCACGCAGAAACTAAATATCTTGTACAGAGTTTCTGAGTGACCCATTTACAGCCATGATGGTCACGTGACTGACACAATAGGCCTGCCTCCAACCAGTGCAGCAGCCTTCACACAATTGTGCGGGTCCACTGTAGCCTCACAGCCCATAAAATCCACCGCTCTCATTTAAAGTTGCACAGTCCGATGGTTTTGAGATTTTGTCATTTCCTGAGGTAAATATATTAGGTTGATCGTTCTAATCTACTGTCATGGGGGTGATGAAAATGGGAAATATTGTGCCTAGAGCAGGACTCGAACCCACATCTCTTTGCATTCCGGGCCAGTGTGCTAACCATTACACCACCTAGGCTCCCTGATATCAACACACTACCCATGCCTACCTGTCTATGTGGTTACTTGCCTGAGAGGTCAGTGCAGACCACTCACTCGTCCCCCTGGAATTGTAAGTCTTTTAATGCTTACAATTACATACACACAGGCAATGCACTAACATCCACAGGGTAGGTTCAACAACTATACAGCGCGTAGCTTGTACAGGATCATGGTCATGGCAACCAGTGCCATAGGGGTGATGAAAATGGGAAATATTGTGCCCAGAGCGGGACTCGAACCCACATCTCTTTGCATTCTGGGCCAGTGTGCTAACCATTAGACCACCTAGGCTCCCTGATATCAACACACTACCCATGCCTACCTGTCTATGTGGTTACTTGCCTGAGAGGTCAGTGCAGACCACTACACTACCTTCCTTCGGCTTGAAGTAATTTCGATTTAAAAAGACTAACTTGGGAAATATTTGAAGCGCAAACATGCAAAATATATTTTGGCATGCATGTCAAAATGCTGATCCCATAGGCTTCAGCAATAACAGCTTCTACTAAAGTTGCATAGTCCGATGGTTTCGAATTTCTGCCATTTTCTAAGATAAATATTTGGTGTGGGGGGGTGGGGGGGGGGTAATGAAAATAGGAAATATTGCGCCTAGAGCAGGACTCGAACCTACATCTCTTTGCATTCCGAGCCAGTGTGCTAACCATTGCAATGTGCTACCCATTGCACCACCTAAGAATTTTCTACTTACCCGAATGGCAAAACTACTCGCCCCAGCCCAAGTCAGCCAATTGAAACTAAAATCTGCTACCGCAGATCAGATAAATGACTTGCCTGTTCGGGCAGGTCACCAAAAACTTCACATGCCCGACCGAGTAAACTAGGGCCCTGGGCAACCGGGCAGTCCTTATTGTCCTTCCGTACATGACAGTTTAGTAAGAGTTTTGGTTTTGAAAATTTGAAACCTTCATTGGACTATGTAGCTTTAACGGGAACCAGTATCGAATGTGAAGCAGTGAGTCAGAGATGAATGTGCTTTCATTGTTGACGAGAACAACAAGACAAAGTAAGTGGTCATACATCAACTATGAATGTAGAGATGGTTTTAGTTACAGTACAACCCCGTTAAACCAAGCTCGGTTAAACCAAACGATCGGTTAATCCAAACTTTTTTTGGCGGCCTGGCAAAGTACTACCATTTATCATATACAAAAGTTGGTTAAACCAAAGTCGGTTAATCCAAAGTATCAGTTAATCCAAACAAAATTATCGGCCCCATGCCACTTCCGGTACAGTTAAACCCAACTTTCATGTGGTTTTAAGGTCATCTGAGACTTTTTTATTATGATAAATGGTAGTATTTTACCAGGTCGCCGAAAAAGTTTGGATTAACTGATCGTTTGATTTAACCGAGGTTGGTTTAATGGGGTTAAACTGTATATACATAAAAAACAATAATCATAGTGTCCACATACATTGTACATTCATAATGCACCCCCGTTTTTGCCAAAGCTCAAGCTCGGTTAAACCAATGATCGGTTAATCCAAACAAATTTCTAGGGTCCCTTCAAGTTTGGTTTAACGGGGTTATACTGTATCTTGTTCATGTCCTGACAACTCGGTTTTAGACCTGTTTGTAGGTCTGTCTTAGTTATTCCAAATGTGGTGTGAATCGTGTTTATTTGGTGCATGGGCACTTAATGAAGAGGGATTATGTGTAGGGGAGGTCTCTACTGGTACATATACCTATATTATAAAAGTAGAATTCGCCACTACAAGGTAAGCAATATCATTATTACATATCT